>VDFB02047397.1:103857442-104205198 GCA_007258455.2 Sequoia sempervirens | reverse complement strand
ATCCTACTATAGCTAATGGGTAGTGAATCCACAAACTACATAACTCAAAGATCTAAAATAAATGAAACATGCAAACTCATAATCACATTGTTGGATGTTATGGTTTTTTTGGTGATATGTAGTTGTCATTGATGTCAACACTAGTGGAATTAATGTCTTAGAAGTTGTATATGTCAAGGATATTGAGAAAATATTAATAAAATAAGTTGTAGGTTGTCAATGGTAAAGTGAAGTTCAGTATGTTGGCGAGTTCAATACATTGATGATCAGAGGCTGCGGATTAAAGGGTTTCTTGTTGAGTATATATAATTTATCCACATTAAGCTTGATAGATTTGCATGAAGATTTGATCGTGTTATGAAGATTTGTATTTTGACAGTTTTTCTATTGCTTTAGTTGATGTTATTGAATGAAGATGATTTGATTTTAGCAAGTTTAGTTGCTGCAGATGCTTCTCTGGTGATTCATGATGTTTGTGGATGTTTCTACATTTTTCTCTATCTGTGTTGCACATCCAAATTGATCATTGTGCTTGTGATTCAATATTTTCTCTTGCGTGTTCATGTTTTTCATGTTCTTGACCGACAGGGTGTTGTAGCATGTTGTGGATCTTTGAGGATTAATTTTTGAAGGTGGTTCGGGTTTGAGAATTTTATTTTGGGTCTTCACTATGTTGTGGCCAACTTTGGTTGATTCGCATTAATAATATTTAATGTTTTGGGCTGACAGTTTGTATTCATTTTATTATTCATCCAACATGTAGCAATGTAATTTATTGTTACAGATATATATAAGTGATTGTTTATACCATTTGATGGGATGGTGTGCGTGAATAATGTTCTAAATATTTTGAAGGTAGAGTAGAGTGTGAAGAAGAGTGAAGAAGTGTTTATGTGCTTAACTGGAACTGTAATTAGGCATTAGCAAATGCTAATTTCTCAGTTCAAATTCTTGTGGATGTAATCCAAATATTTTTTAAGACAGTGTGTCTTCCTATTGTAATTGAGCAGTGAGCTCTAGGTAGTGCGCCTGAATGCATGTGCATTCCCCATTCATATTTCATTATACTTTTAATAGGGTATAATCTTGTGGATTGACCTCCATCGTGGTTTTTTCCCTAACAGGGTTTCCATGTAAAAAAATATTGGTGTCATGTGTGTTTCTGATGTGTTGTTGATTTATGCTTTCATGGTTATTGATCAAATCTAATAATAAGGTTAATAAGTTGAATACGTTTGAAATTCTATGACAAATAATTCACCCCCCCTCTCAGTTGTCTGCCCTTGTGTTGCCAACAATTGGTATTAGAGCAGGTTCCTTGGACTAAGTTTAACAACTTGAGGTGATCCAAGATGGCGACATACAAGAAGGATAGTCTGAGATTTGATGGAACAAATTATTCTTTGTGGAAGACTCGAATGGAGTGCCATCTGAGATGTATTGGTGAACCCTACTGGAGCATTACAAGCAATAGGTATGCTATTCCTCAGAATGGTCCTACTACTACTGCTGAGAGTAGGGATGTTGAGTACAATATTAGGGCTAAGGAAGCATTGTTGAGTGCTTTGACTAATTCTAAGATGGAAAATGTTATGGATCTAAAGAATGCTTATGAGATCTAGAAAAATTTGGAAACTTTGTATGAAGGTGATGCTAATGTGAAGATTGCTAAGTTACAAAGTCTGAAAGGGAAATATGAAATGTTGAGAATGGGTGATGATGAGAACATTACTACTTTCATGCAAAGAGTGAATGAACTTGTGTGTGGTATCATATGTGATGGTGGATAGTTGGAAGAATCAAAGATTGTTGCTAAAGTTCTTAGATCATTTCCTATTGCATACAAAGTTAAGGCTACTACTATTGATGAGCTCCAAACTGTAACAAATGTAACTAGAGACATGTTGATTGGTAATCTTATTGCTTTTGAGTTGAGTGAATTTGGTGATGCTCTTCCTAAGATAGAATCTACATTCAAAACTACTACTTCTAGAAGAGATAAATAGAGATATGATCTAGGAGAAAGTTTATCTAGAAAGGTATTCAAGTATGAGGAGGAAATGAGAGAGATTGAAGAAGAGGAGAGAAAGCTAGAGGAGCTTGAGGTGCTTATTGTCAAGAGAGAAGCCGGAGGAGAAGGTAAGTATAAAGGGAAATTGCCTATTAAATGTTTTTCTTGCAATAAGATAGGTCATTTTGCATCAAGGTGTCCAGAAAGAGTCCCTAAGCCAAGACATAACAAGCCTAGATTTCAAAGTAAGTGCTATTATGCTACTGATGAAGGTGTGACAAATGATGAATATGATAAAGGGAATGCAAGTGAGGATGAATGGGTATTTATTGGTATTAAGGAAAATGATCCAGCCCCTATTGAATCTATTAGTTTCTCAAATATGGAGAAATCCCTAGTTGCTCGAGTTGAAGAGAAAGATGAATGGGTGATTGACAATGGATGCTCTCATCACATGACAAGTGATAAAAGCGAGTTTGTGAGCCTAGAAAAGTATGATGGTGGTGTTGTAAGATTTGGTGATGACAAAGCTGGTGTAATCCATGGCAGAGGATCCATTTCTCTTGATGGTAAGAATAATGCTGATGATGTTCTATATGTGGAAGGTTTGAAGCATAATCTCTTAAGTGTCAGATAGATGGTTGAAAAGGTATACAATCTTCAATTCAAGAATGGAAAGTGTAGAATATTGGAGAGTTCCAAAAATGTGATTACTTCAGGTACAAAAACAAAAGGTAACATCTTTCACCTGAATGCTACTAGTAAAAGTTGTCTGATTGCTCAAGTTGATGAAAGTTGGTTGTGGCATAGGAGAATGTGTCATGTAAACTTTGACAATATTGTTAAGATAAGTTCTACTCATGCAGTGAGAGATCTTCCTAAGTTGGTAAATCCTACTAATACTATATGCAAGGAATGTTAATTAGGGAAGCAAACTAGAATTTCATTTCAGAGCAAACAACATTGTTCAAAAGAAGTGTTGGAGCTTGTTCATATTGATTTATGTGGTCCTTCTAGAATCAGAAGTTTACAAGGAGATAGGTACTTCATGTTATTTATTGATTATTATTCTAGATTGATGTGGGTTACGTTCTTAAGGGAGAAATCTAAAGCTCTAGAGAAATTCAAGACTTTTAAGGCTATGGTTGAGACAAAGATGAGTCTGAAGATTAAATGTTTGAGATCGGATAAAGATGGTGAATTCACTTCCCATGAGTTTAATTCTTTTTGTGAAGTGCATGGGATAAGAGACAATTATCTGCCTCGCAGACCTCTTAGCAAAATGGAGTTGTGGAAAGGAAGAACATGACAGTTCAAGATGCTGCTAGGACTATGATGTTGGAAGGAAATATTCCTCATATCTATTGGAGATAAGATGTGAGTACTACTATTTTTTTATGAAATAACTTGCACAATAGGAGAATATGATATGAAATATAGTGCAAATACTTGATAATAACTAAGAATAACAAGCCACTTTGAGGGGGTAAACCTCCAAATATCTCTAATGAGAACACACTTCACAACCTGATGATGAAATAAGACTCACAACCTCATATATATACCTATTTATGCCTAGGATATCACCTAGGCCGACTTAGACACACCTATATAAGTCTTAGGCCGACCTAAACAACTAAATAACAATATATTGATGATAATATGACTTAATAGAGAGTTAAAATAGCCACAAGCCAACCCGTCATAACCCGACGTACACTAATATTAAGGGCATAGCATGCCCCCTTCTTCAAAGAAGCATTGTCCTCAATGCTAATCAAGTTAACAAGTGGTATCAAAGCTTACCATGAGGTTGTTAATAAGTGTTTGGAAGGATGAGAAAGATGAATCCAACTATTCATAACTCGATGTACACTAATATTAAGGGTGTAGCATGTTTACATCCTCAACTGGGTGCAAGTCAAAGGTGATACTGGTCATAAGCCTACTGTTAGATATTTCAAAATCTTTGGGAGTAAATGCTATATCAAAAGAGATGAAGAGATATGAAATTTTGGTATGGAAGATTCAAAGCCATTTGTTACACCTATGGTGATCGGATGCAAGTTGACACAAGATGATGATTCTCTGAAAGCAAATCTAACTAGATACAGATCAATGATTAGTGGACTACTTTATTTGACTCAAACTAGACCAGATATCATGAATGTTGTATGCATTGTTGCAAGACTTCAAGATGATACTAAGGAATCTCATGTAGCTATTGTGAAAAGGATTTTTAGATACTTGAAGGGAACAATTGATTTTGGCTTGTGGTATCCTAAAGATGATGATATTTAAGTGTTTTTACTGATGCTGATTGGGTAGGTGATGTGGATGACAGAAAAAGTACTAGTGGTGGTGCATTTTTCTTAGGTAAGAAGCTGATTTCATGGTTAAGTAAGAAGCAAAATGCCATTTATTTGTCTACTATAGAGGCATAATACATTGTTGCTGCTAACAATTGTACTCAAGTATTTTGGATGAAGCAGATGCTGAAAGATATCAGAGTTGTGTATGATGAACCCATTGCTATATTCTGTGATAATTCAAGTGCAATTAACATTTCTAAGAATCCGGTGCTGCATTCAAAGAACAAGCATATATCTATCAAGTTTCACTTTTTGAGAGAGAAGGTGAGTGAAAAGGAAGTCAGACTGGAGTATGTGCCTACTGAGGAATAAATTGCAGATATCTTTAAAAAGTCGTTGCCTAAGGATACTTTTGAGTATCTCAAAGGGAAGATAGGGGTGATTACCCCTCCTAATAAGAACTAAGATGCATTAACTTGCATCAATCCGTGCATTTCATGGTCATATTTTGATCCAGATTGATGTTGTGGTGGCTGCTACTTAGGGGGAGTAGTCAGATGTTCAGATATGTGGTTCAGAGCTTGTGTGGAGAAAAGAGATATTTTTCATTGATATCAAAGGGGGAGAAGAGTAATGTGAAAAACTATGAATTATCTAAGGAAGAAGAGTCATATGGGAGAAAAGTTGTTGAGGAGAAAAGAGTCATAACCTAAGGGGGAGTAAGTGTTGAAGATAGTTGCATTGATGGTGTTTTTCACATCATGTGTTGCCATCAATGCCAAAGGGGGATATTGTTGGATGTTGTGGATGTGTTTCTGATATGTGGTTGTCATTGATGTAAACACTATTGGAATTAATGTCTTAGAAGCTATATATGTCAAGGATATTGAGAAAATTGTAATAAAATAAGTTACAGGTTGTCAGTGGTAAAGTGAAGTTTAGTTTGTTGGTGAGTTTAGTACATTGATGATTAGAGGTTGTGGATTAAAGGGTTTCTTGTCGAGTATATCTAGTTTATCCACATTAAGCTTCAAAGATCTGCATGAAGATTTTTATTTTGACAGTTTTTCTATTGTTTTAGTTGATGTTCCTAAATGAAGATGATTTGATTTTAGCAAGTTCAATTGCTACAGATGCTTCTCTAGTGATTTGTGATGTTTGTGGATGTTTCTAGATCATGCTCTATCTATGTTGCACATCCACATTGATTGTTGTGCTCACGATTCAAGATTTTATCTTGCGTGTTCATGTTTTTCATGTTCTTGGCCGATAGGGTGTTGTAGCGTGTTGTGGATCTTTGAGGATTAATTTTTGAAGGTGGTTTATTTTTGAGAATTTTATTTTGGGTCTTCACTATGTTGTGGCCGACCTTGGTTGATTCACATTAATAATCTTTAATGTTTTGGGCTGACATTTTGTATTCATTTTATTATTTCATTAAGGCTGACATGTAGCGATGCAATTTCTTGTTGCGGATATATATAAGAAATTGTTTATACTATTTGATGGGATGGTGTGCACGAATAATGTTCTAAATCTTTCAAAGGAAGAGAAGAGTGTGAAGAAGAGTGAATAAGTGTTCATGTGCTTAACCGAAACTGTAATAAGGCATTAGTAGATGCTATTTTCTTAGTTCAAATTCTTGTGGATGCAATCCAAATCTTTTCTAAGACAATGTGTCTTCCTATTGTAATTGAGCATTGAGCTCTAGGCAATGCACTTGAATGCATGTGAATTCCCCATTCATATTTCCTTATACTTTTAATAGGGTATAATCTTGTGTACTGAACTCCATCATGGTTTTTCCCCTAACAAGGTTTCCACGCAAAAAAATCTTGGTGTTATGTGTGTTTTTGATTTATGCTTTCATGGTTATTGATCAGATCTGAGAATAAGGTTAATAAGTTGAATAAGTTTGAAATTCTGTGACAATTGATTCACCCCCCCTCTCAGTTGTCTGCCCTTGTGTTTCCAACACACATCAATAACCTACATACCAATATATCAAATAAAATAACCTATAGATCTCAAGACTCAAACACTAGATCACCTATAGATCTAATTTTCCAAGAAAAAACATAACCAAGTACCATTTTTAAGGAACCAAATAAGCATTTAGGAGATAAGAACAACCTCCCCAAACTGAACCACACCATGACCAATCAACCACATACATGAGAATGTAATGCTAATGCTCAAATGCACTTGAACATCCATGACACCATAATCATCACCAATGTTATACATATAACCAACTCTCACTATACCAAGACTTCAAGTCTCCACATGTGTCAATCCATGTCCTCAAATCAAAAGACGTCCTATGTACCCATCATCATCAAAGCCCAAACTTTGAAAAAACTTGTAAACCTATATCAGGGAGCACCAAATTTGATAATCAGTTGCACAATCATGTATATCTCATGAAAAATGCACTTCTTGAAGTTTTTTGTCTCTTGACTTGTCCAAATGATCACACAATCACTCCTAAAGATTAGGCTCCTACAAGTGATCAAATAAGTACCAAACTCTTTATACTCATCCAAATGAAAAACTATCAACACCATTATATATAACTCTACAAATTTTTTCAATTGCCTATTCGAAATTGAAAATCCAATTTTGTATGTGAAATTTATGACCAAAATTGTGTTCCAAAGAAACACCCGACTTCATGATAAAAAAATATAATAAAAATAGTCAAATGAATGAAAACAAAGTTGTACCATTGCATAGTGCTCAAAGAGAGTTTTTTTGACAACTATTGGAAGTAAAAAATCTAACATTATGAGTGAAAGTTGTGCCTCCTATAAAGAATATACCCAATTTTCCTAGCAAGGTTGGTTGACTAGGGTGTTACCATCATGAAATCATGCTCGAAAATGAAAGCATCGTCTACCCACACCCCCTGGTAACCTCGCCTAGCTGGGTAACCATTACTTAACTCCCAACCTAGGGACAGTCATTCATTGTCTACTCCTTGCCTTGTTGATTGAGAGGGTAAAGCTACCTCCCTATAGTTGTCTACAACCCCACTAATGGCCATGGTAGTTCACTCCCTTCCTCCTACAATGACATCTAGCTCTGTGAGGATTCTAATTAATCTAGCTCCCATTCCATAACATTTTGTAACTTCTTTCTTTCAGATTCAAGTGAATGAAGGACTACCAGTTGAATGAAAAAGGGGTGAAGGAGAGAAAAGGGTGTCCAAAAAATCCAATGTTGTTACCATTGATGAGAAAGGTTATATGGTTGCCCCGTAGGAAGAGGAAGTTGGATTCTGACTCTCCATCCACCTACTTTGTTTTCTCCTTGTTTCCTTCTCGTTAAATCCTCTAGGAATATAGTTCAAACTAGAATATTGGGAGATTGGTTGGCTATCCTAACAAGGGGCTATATTATATATGATAAAATATATAATAAATTCTAAAATTTATAAACAAGGGGCGATATTACATATGATAATATATATAATCAATTCTAAAATTTTTAACCAATTAACTTATAAAAGAGGAGGTTGTTTATGATGACTACTTTAGCTACTTTTGTATTGTCATGGATAGAGAGAGATGTTTCAATAATATTTTTTGGGTTATATCATGGTTTTTTAGTGAAATTACCAATTGGTCCAACTCAGATGTATTATGTCAGGTCTATATTATTGCAAGATCAAATAGTTGGCGATGGGTTGGCGACTAGTCAAGTGGTGTTGGGTGGTGGCAGACTCTAAAAAAGTTAAATTGGTTTAAATGATAAAATTTTCAAAAAGGTTTAAAGCATCGAAGGTTCAATACATGGGCCCCCATGGAATGGGGGGCCTAGTCCAAGGGGCTAATCCCTCATTGATGTTGGAGCTTGTTGGCTAGGGCAATTACCTACTAGCAACACCAACAACTAATAGTAATTTGACCTATCAATGTGGTAGGCTCATATGATAACACATGCAATTCAGGGGGTCTATAGACCCCCTTTCCATAAATAATTAAAAAATTAAAAAAATTCTATAAGCCGATATATTTTTTAGATGACTCATACGATCATACAACTAGAGCAAAGAGGGGATTCTTTTATTTCTTTTTAACAATGGAAAAAATAGGTTAAATTTTATATCAACCTCTGTATCTTGGGTCTCTTGGATCCAATGGTGGGTTTTTTTTGTCCTAGGCGGTCATATGTAAAACTTCTCCCACAAAAATCTCATGGTGAACACCTAGAAAACCATTTTTTTAACCTGGATCTATAAAATATGACCATAAACCTACAACCCCAAAACCCTAGATCCATAAACCAACAAACTACAAAAATGTCTCATACCTTGAATTTTTCCAAATCTCTCATGCATTGTGATGGCTTCAAATTTGCATCAAACCTACTCAAACAAGGGTTATACCAAAACAAGGATCTCTAAAATCCCATAACCACAACCATGACTCTAATACCAAATGCTATAAAAATCATATAGGTTGATCAAACTATTTATTACATAAGCCCATGAGAGAAAATCATGTGTGAAAGTTTACATAATAACCATATGCAAAGATCAAAGAAATTTCAAGATAACACAAGATATACCTTTGGAAAACCCCAACCTCCAAAAGTATTCATAATCAATGTATTATTCAGTAATAAAAACATTGCAATAAACTTATATAGTCTCCATGATTTTTTTTGAAACATCAAGCCTCTCCAATGCATCCTCCATGTGTCCAAGCATGAATCCACACATATCATGCCATATTTCCCATATACATGTATCATATGAAGACTCAATACAATGATAGCCAAGCCAAAACCATTGATATTCAATCTCAACTACTAAACATGTGCTTGCTTTTATAGATTCAAGCTCACACAAATATAGTTCTAAGTGGTAAGGTAAAGCCATATGTTTCAAAACCATGAGTACACAAAACCATTGACCCCACATTTACTTTTTGGTACTAAATTTTCCAACATTAAATATTTTTCTAATGTGGAACCCACACATAAACTATCTAACCCAATGTTACATACAACTTTACAAGTGGCCCCAAATAAATATTTAATGTGACTAAACATGTCACCTACATAAATCACAACTAAATATTTATTTTACATAATTAAAATAGCATGTTATGCAAGGTGTACAAAACCTAATATTAACATTGATAACTATTTTTTATCGACAATAATTTACTATTTACAAGGAAGGAATCTTAGATGATAAGGTTTTTTTTGGGCATTAAAATTCTTAATGGGGTTGATATGAGGTTGTTTTTCATCTTGTGTGGCTATAATAAAATATAAAATAACTAATGGTTATAAACAATAACCACCAAGTTGGTTAGGAACTAACAACAACCAAGTGTCTAAATCAAGTAGGGGAGTAAAATGGTTGTAAACTACATTAAACTATACATTAAATGCTTGGATTTATCCAAGAGAGGCACTAGGAATTGATAACTGATTTAGATGTCCCATTTAAGGGTGAAAATTCTATATAAACAGGCTTCAAAGCAGTGCTATGGAAATGTAATTAACATGAGTAAAAAAATGTTTGTAGGTGCTAAAGGATTGAAGATAGAGGAGGAGAAAGGAATGATTGTATGTAATATTTATTTTGAAGATAATATATATTTAGGCCTTTCTTCTTGGAGTTTTTCTAAAAGGATTTCTCCACCTAAACACCATGTTATGTATTTTATTCTTCTATTCCATATTTTTTTGAGTTGCTTATTTATTTTCTTGAATTCTCCATTTGGTTATGCACTAGATAAAATCTAAATTATAATTGAAATTAGATTTCCATTTTTTAGTTGTGCACCTTAATTTCTAGCTTCCACCATCAATAGAATAGACAATATGCAAAAAGAAACGATGCTAACTAAAGTCTAATTCTAAAAAGAGTGTCAACTACAATTCTAACATCTTACCATATATCTTGTCTACCTTCATGTCCACCAATTTCAACTTGTTGATGAGCTCCTATGCTAGAGTTTTCATCAAGACAAGATGCAATACATATTTCTTGTGATCAAAGGTGTTGGGAGAGGTATCTCAACCTTGCATCCCAATGTTGCGTATTTAAATTATTTATTGTATTGCATTTCTTATTTTTTCCTCATACGGGAAAGAGGGTGTCCCACTTTGAGGTGTGATTTTGAGCTAGATTTCAAATACTTTGTAATTTGTGTTAGAAGTTGTAAGAGCATCTAATGTTATTATGAAATTATAATATGTCAGTGTTATTTATGATATATTATATGACACATGTAAGAGAATAATTATAGGGATTTATATAGTAGACTTGAAATTTTACCAATTTTATCATGCATTATAAGGCATATTTAAATGGGGATAATGGAACCAAAATAGAGCACTCAAGTGGGTAAGTTGACTATGATGATTTATGATAACATACCATAATAATTTATTATTAGTGTGTTGACCCATCATGGAAGTTGGGTGTTGGAATTCCTTCTTGTGATTTAAGAGCTATTTTTGGGAGTGGTATTCTCTCATGGTTTATGATTTACCATTTATGGATTCTAGATTTGTATCTTCTACATATTGGTCCCTAGGATGGAGATGTAGTATGATGTGATTTTTTAGGGGATTATGTCATTGAAATTTCTTTGGCATCATGTTGGTTGTCCTCATGTGAAGTCTTGATCTTGTTGATGTGTTGTAATTATATTGGTATTGGTGAATAAATTGGTTTGATATTTGGAGGTTGGGTTTTTTCTATAGGGGTTTTCATAGGATAATAAGGTATAGTATTTTATGTGCATATTTCCTTTTGATTTTGTTAGACTATATCTTGTATGAATTTCTCTCCTCATTGATTAGTGTAGGATGTGTTTTTGCTATTAGCTTCCTTTGAAAATGATTTTTTATATACTAAAAAATATTGATTATTGCAATAGCTTCTTCTTTACATGTGCAATATTTCAATTTTCTATGCAAAAATAGGAATTCAATTTATGTAATTATCAAATCCAATCTATAGAAAACACATTTATAAAGCTTTTACTTTAGTGCACTCATTATTATATTAATAAAAAATATAAAAAAGAAAATAATTGCATTTTCATTTAGTGAAGTTAAAATTAGATTAATGTAATAAATTCAAGAATATATTAAATAGGTTTTTATTTTTTCATTAGTTAAAATTAGCTTTATTTTCTCAATTAGATAATTTTGCTTTATTTTCATTAAACTAATTTGTTTATTTGAAACATAAAGTACCAAAAAATGTTATAAAAACAAGAAAACATATTAAAAGCATACTTAGCATCAAAATAAAATAAAAATCATTGGAACAACTTCTAACATGAAAAATACATAGACAACATTGAACTATTTAGAAGTAATGATACAACATAAAACATATTTCACTACAAACTTGCAATCTAAGATGTCTTGGGATATGATTAGTCTTGATGGGAAAGTTGTTAGAAGATGTTTTTCCTAATCCTAGTACTCTTAATGTAGGGACATCCCAATATGTAAGAGAAATATTGTATCAAACACAAAAATATTATTTTACTTGTTTATTTTGTTTCCAGGTTTTTAGTTCCACTCCAATCACTAGTCAATGACTAAAAATCCTACCGTATTTCATTATAGTTTCATATTTAACCTTGTGCTAGGAGATATATGTTCTACTATGATTCTTAAACATCATATTCACTTTTTGAAAGTTCTTTACTATCGCAAGGTCATCAAATAGGTATCCAAACTTAACTAGGCTTGACGAGCTTATACCTAGTTAATTTTTTGAACTATTTTTAGTACCTTACAAAATAAAGGAATACATAGAAAGGTAAATTAGACTAATAAGCTTTTATGGTGTGGATTGCATGAATATTCTTCATCACCACATTCAATTTGGGAGATTCAATTATACATCTAGCCAACTATAGATTTCATGAGGCATTAGCTTTGTGCCACCTTGTGGCCAACTAATATTATTTATAGGATTGAGAGATAATACACATACAAACTCTCTCTCTTGAAGAACATTATAAATCAATTGAGAATGTATAATGGAGTGGAGTATGGCATTATATTTCAATATCTTAAAATTCTATAGTTTTCAAAATGTAATCAAATGGTTGAGGCCTTGAATATTGGAAGACCACTACAACAAAAAAATATATTGCTTATTTTTCCTTAAATTTTCAAATAATATTTCATTGGACCCTCTAGCTATGATTGTATTGGATAGTATTAGAGCATGTGGTTGATCTATGTAATTTTACAGTATGATTTTGATAAGGAGGGAGGACAACTAAGGAGTGCATCATGTACAAACTATTGAAGTTGAGGTAATTCACCTCAAAATATCTATACTTTTTTATACTTTTAGTAACTAAGGTATCTCTAAGGGGAAGGTTTTGGTTGTCAATATATCATTGAACTGATGTAGCACCCCACCAAGGAAGCCCAAAGGATGACACAACAATAGCACAATAATGGAACAATTTTTTTTTAAAGAAGTAATTGTGAAGTGTATAACTTAACATATCATAAAAAACTAAACTAAGTCTTCTAAGACCCCATGACTACACTGCCATTAAATATGAGCTAGAACTATACCATTAACTATTCAACTAACATGATTTATCCATAAGAAAGGACATTTTAATCTTCCACATTAAATGATTAAATATTATCAATTTCCATAACATGTCATTAGTTAAACAATATTAAAGATCATATATAAAGAACTAACAAGTACATATACAAATTCCATTACATGAGAGTACATCATTACATTTTTTACAATATTGCTTCCTTGAATACAATTGGGAAGATTACATTAAATTGCAACATATGGTACAACTGAGATACAAGTCCAATACATATACATCAAGACTGTCTTCTCAAACAAGAACATGAACTAGAATCTACTTCACAAGGGACAACCTCCATGCACACGATCAAGCAACAAGGAAAACCCAATGGAGGAAAAAGCACCAAACTCCCGACCATGTGGAACCATAAGGTCCACCCCTGTGCTAGGAGATAACATAACGTCCCACTACAACAAAAAATCAAGAAGACAATAGGCTAACATAAACAAGGGTTGTACATGACTCCAAAATAACACTGCAACAACATGAACATCACGTACAACACATACATCACTTCCAAAGGTATTCACACAATAGATGGGGAAAACATAACTAGGGAATGCTAGACTGCAATAGGGAAGAGTGTCATCGCATGGTCCTAGCATGGGTTACCTCGACAGTCTCTCCCTAGACGCTAACCCCCATCTATGGTTACCTCAATAGTCTCTCACTAGATGTCAGCCCCATAGGGTGACACATGTAGAACCAACATTCCTTTCGTGAGGACAAGGAAGTTGATCTTTTCAACCAAGCCTTCTCAACCCATCCTTAGCCTAAATGAGCACTATAGGCATGGGTGAGGCATCCAATTACCTTGATTAATGTGAGATCTACCCAACCCCCTAATTCATTATTTAGGTTATTACTCGATTAAGAAACTCCCAAATGGGTTATCCTGGACACCACTTTGGGTTTTGACCCCCATTCCAATCCCCCTAATTGCAACTAGTAGACCCTATACAACAAGCAAGGTAAAAAACCATCTTGCACACTTAGCAAAATCACATAAATCACACACACAAAGCAAGGCATTGACCATCTCACTCAAATATCACAATCACAAGAATATATAAATAGTGCAAGGCATAGACCCTCTTGCACACATCTCAAGCACATTACCAACCACTTCAAAATAAAACAATCATAAAACCCAACATATCAGATACTCCCCCTAAGCCTCTGGAAAACTACCTTTAACCACTTTACACAAAATACTTCTACTTTAGAACAATAACCAAAATCACCTGAATTCCACTAATCAAATACATTGTTCAATATAAGCACACAAATAAATAGTGCAACCATAAAATCTGCATGCAATAACAATTCAGCTATTAAATGATTATGAAAGAAATCAACATTTAAAAGATCATCAAATTCATTTATTTAAGTAAATCCTTCAATTATCTAGATATAATTAAATGAATTTATTTTCTTTTCTATTTACTTTTCCAATTTACTTTTTGACATTAGGTTATAAAATTCACAAAATAAATGTACTCTTTTCTAACCCATAGTTTATATGCATGTATGCAAATACTCATATATTGGTATATATATATATATATATATATATATATATATATATATATATATATATATGTATACTATAACTAAATGTTGTTTATAACTCATTATTTCAGTTTACATTGGAATATATATATATACATATACATAAATATATATATACACACACACACACACATACATATATATATATATACATATAAACATACATATATATAGATATATGCATACATACATACATATATATATATATATATATATAAATCGAATACCAATAATCAAGAATAACCAATGAAATAAATCGTAGTGATGAATATCAAAACAAATGATATTATAGATTTTATCAAATCTCTAAAGTAAAGAATCAAATATTAGCTTAGTATATTTTATCGAATTCCATACTTAAATACTTTCCATCTAATAACCAACATAAAGCTTAATGTAGTACAGTCATTGAATCGCAACAAAGCTATGGCCATTTAATTTTATATAGTCAGTGATTCCTGTAGAACCCCAATCTAAATACCTACAAAACACAATAAACAAACATATTAAGAGATCATATGCAAGTAAGAACAAGGATTCCCCATGAAACCCATTAGCAAAACTTGAAATAGGAAATAAAGCAAGAATGAAATGAAAGAACAAGAAAGTAAGCTAAATCCTATTGAAGACAATGCAAACTCTTGATCCCATGGGAGAATTGGTGCCAATTTGATGTGAAAATTGGCCCTTTCCCAACTCCAATGCTAGCTTTGATGATTTGATAAAGATTGTGATCCACTTTGATGAAGAGTGATGAGTGCTTCAAGACAAAAATCTACATAACCTAGCTACAAATTCAAAAATGTGGATGAAGATTGCTAAATATTTGAGCATAGTAAGTTTACTCAAATGGTGGATGATGAAATGAGGAGATTATCCTCTTATTTATAGAAAGATAAGTTGAGGAGATATCCAAAATAGAGCAATGTGGGACTAAATTCATCCAATGGAAAAGTGCCACTTGTCAATATGTGAATGGATGGAGGATGTGCAAGTTTTGAAGAATGTGTCAATAAAAGCATATATTTGAAATTTGAAATTGTTGAAATAACATGCAAGAGGGAAAGAAGGTGCATTGAATGCCACTTGGATCAAGGAAAAAGGACTTTGTAGGTGGAGTAAATTCCTTGTTGGAAGGATAAAGTCCACTTGGATTTTGAATTCAAACTTGAGGAATATTCCTTAAAAGATGCCTTGTTGAAGAAAATAGAGATTTAATAAATCAAATAACTCTATTTTCATGTGCAAGTGGTAAAAGATGGAGGATGACACATGAGAAGAGATTAAATTAATCAAGGTTAATTAATTTAATGAAGGGATTAAATGATGTGACCTATTTGACTTAAATTTGTGGATTTATTTAAATCAAATATGAGAAGAATATGATAGAGGGTTAAATAAATAAGGACTTTTTATTTATTTAATTAAAAGAGATGATGTTAGATTAAACTAAATAAGCTTTTAATTTATTTAATTTAATAGATAGTCTTTAGAGATTTAATCAAATAAAATTAATTATTTAATTAAATGGGGATAATTAGATCAAACTAGTTAATTTAATTATCGAGAAAGGATGACTTAATTAGATAACTGATTTATTTAATTAAGAGAGGAATATTGATGAATTTAATTAGATAAAGGCATTTGATTAAATGGTTAGACCGAAGGATGATTTAGGATGAAGCAATGTTAGTGGTCAGGATTAGATGTCCAATGTCAATTAGTACGTTTTACGTGTCTACATTTTTCCCCTCTTTGAAGCAATGCACTCGTTGCGCGTTTCAAAGAATAAATAGTTTCGATCAAAGCCAAAAAAATTTAGTTTTCAAAATCTTTCCCCATTGCTGCCCGGTGAGAGAAAACATGCCCCTATACTGCCCCCTTGAGAGATTGGATGAAAATTTTGATTTTTGGGTGATCTCGCGAAAAGAGAGGACAAGGTGCCCGACAGGTCCAAAAAGGCTTCAGGAAGCCAAAAACATGTCTAAATGCAATAAAATGATGTAAAACAGACCTCAACCAGACAAAAAAAGGTTCAAGAGTTCAAAACCCTAGCAGGATAGCCAAATAGGGTCAAAAAACCTTAATTTTCAGGCTTAAAAAGGCTCTAGGGGTCATTTTCAATTCATTTTCACACACAACCCTTTAGCAATTCTGAGATTTGAGCTCTGATTCGAGATGGCATAATGACAGCTCTCGATGCACATTTTCGACCGAGTCTGACATACCAGTGACCTCTCGGCATTGGGGCATCGGTAAGTGATCCTTACTTGAGCTTTGTTTTTCATTTTTTCGAGTTCATTTAATGCTTTTAAACTTAGTGTTATCTACTGAAATTGCACCCTTATCAAGTTGTAGAAACTTGATACTTCAGAGAAACATGGGAACTTTTCCAGGTTGTGGGTCACCTAAAAAATGGAAAAGAACCTCCGGAGAAGGCCGGATTTCTTTTGGTATCACCTAAACTACTGATCTTTGTAAGGAAAAGGGAGAAGTGCATGAAAATGAAAATTAAATCCTATGGTGATACACCAAATTGACAAGAGCAATGAGACATTCAGGCTACACTTGAATACTGATGATGGATATGGGACTGCACAACAAGTTTCTGTAGATTATGCATAAGTATTTCACAAACAAGTTTGACATGCACACACTTTTAAGAAGGAAAAGCAATTTTTTACAAATTAAAATTTCATGTGCAATTCGATAAAACACAATTTGTAACCTACATACTACTACTTTTACAAAGAAAGGCATGCTAACATGAGACAAAGCTATAAGGAAATAGAAAAATTTCACAAAGTAGCTTGATCAATCACCTGAAAATGCATAATATTTAGCAAGAACTAGAAGGAAAATTTAACCATCAATGGTAAACAAGGTAAATTCTATATATCATGCTCCAAAATGAGTTACAAAAGTTTGCTAATATGAGAAAGGACTGCAAAAGTCACAAACTTCTGAAAAGCATAAGAAGAACTCTCTTTTACAAAGAGGCCAAAATGCCACTTTATACAACAAAAAACCCTCTCCAAAAGAATGTGTCGGCCCCTCCTTTAGGGTTTACCAAAAATATTAGCCCCCAGAAAGATCCTCCCTTAGATATTTTGAATCAAGTTACTTCTGCATTAATGTGTATCCTCGTTGTCCATGTCGGTGAAGGATCGCTCTAGGAATGGCCTCCAGATCTTTTGGAATAATCGCATTAACCTCTGGCCTCCATGTCCAACCTCAAACTTCCATCAGAGCCACCTTGAATGTGGTTGTTCTGATAATCATAAATGTCAATCTACCCCTCACCAATAGACACCACAGCTGTCATTGTGACTTGAGGTTTTTTCCTTTTTGCCTTTTTCCTGCTCAAGATCTTTCTGCAAGTTGATTGTTTTCGAGAAGCAGCATCCAACCTCCCCTATTAGATCTCTTCACAGATGACACCACTGGACACCGAACCGATCCATCATCCTTTGATCACAGAGCAGATCCATACTGCTCGCATTTCGTTGATCTTCCATAGGGGTGGTCACAATAGTCAAATAGTTAATGGTTTTCCCTCAGCTTTCTCTGATTGGCTGAACACATGCCACTTAGGCTTTCCAGGCGGTCAAAGGATACTCAAATGGAATCGCATGTTGGTGAGACACTAGCCGTGTCTCCCCGATGCAATTAGACTTCATAGCAACAGTCGGCATAGCATACAACTATCGGCAAGAGTTCATAGCAAGCGACCAGAGTCATATCGATATCCAAAATTATCGCCCAAACCATTGCTATTAGCCAGCCATCATAGCAAGTCCTTAAGAGTCATACCAATATCCAAAACCATTGGCAAGACTATCAATTTCCAGAAGAGGTCATGCCGAAAGCACCTGACAGTAGATATCTTTCCATTTAGACCATCAACAAGAGTCTCAGTAATGCTCAACATGAACACACCCATCGGCAAGACAAACAGGTTAGAAAAAGGTCTCAGCGAGTCTCCATCAGTCACACCGAAGAGTTAAAACTATTAGCGAGACATCATGAGTCGGCAAGACATCATGGCGAATGAAAACCCCTCAGCCAGGAGTCTTACCGATATCCATATACCCTTTCGGAAAAACCACAAGTCGGGGAGACATCATAGTGATCACGAATCATTCAACCAGACCATCGCCTTCAGAAAGACCTTACACCGAGCCACTATTCTTTCGGCGAGACTCCCCTTAGTTGACAGGAGGTCAGAGTGAGCGAGACTTCCTTTCTCCAAGCTCAAACCATTTCGAAAAGAGTCCATCCTGTCGGCGAGACATCATACCGATGGCACCTCCTTTCGGCGAGACCACGAACGGTCAGCAAGACATCTCCCCAAGCGCAAAAAATTACCTCGAAGGCACAATCCTTCAGAGAGACTTCACCGGGTCGGCAAGACATCATGCCGAAGCCACAGACTTTCCCTGAGACCATTATTTTTTGGCGAGACATCCCTCAGTCAGGAAGACATCATACCAAACTCATAGCATTTCGCCGAGACCTCCATCTGTCAGCATGACATCTCCCGAGCACAGATATTACACCAATGCTAACCTTGTGAAAAAGGGTCAGCGAGACCTCCCAAGTGGGGAGATATATAAAAACTCATGGCGACCGAAATGTCTTAGCGACCTGGGTATCTCAAATGAATATAACACAACAGCCAATCAGGAAGACATCCAATTGGTCTTAGCGACTTTATTCTCTAAGGAGTTTTGTGCCAAATCTGATTGAGGCATGCTTTCCAACAGACTTCCTTGTGAAATAGCATAAGATCTATGATTTAACCCTACAAAAAAATGCCTCCATTAGTTCTCAAATGCATCAGATGAAGACCTTCCCAATGAAAACTAAACACCTGCACGTTGGGCTCAACCCTTATGGGAGCCACATTTAATCTATGTGCCGAATTTAAAACATAATTTCCCTTGATTGAGCTCGTAGGTGAAAATCAAGTAACATTTCTGGCGACCTCAGCTGGATGTTTGCCTACTAAACATGCAAACTAGTAGCCTAGGCCTATCCATTGGTCATTCATTTTGCTATGTTTTGACTCAGAAAACTATAACTCAACCTCAAAACACGCAAACTGAAAGAAACTACTGCAACTCTGTTGGAGACAGAGTTTGGAAAAAATAGGTGCAACAACTACACTTATTGAAAATATGACAAAACTAAAATGAAACGTGCCAGCAGACACTTATTGAAAGTAAAAATTGAAACTACAACTACTCTATCCTACACTACCCAGTGGTGGTAGTGATCAAACATAACTGTTTACTGGTTGTGAGAAAGAACTGCCCTTTCTCACCAACATAGGACATGCTTCCTGCTTGCAAATTGTCCAACAACAATGAAGGAAAATTAAATGTTGAGTGCATAGATTAAACACCTCCTCAATCATGAAAACTGCCTCCCTTTCTATATTAGACAAGAGGTGCCTGCAACTATTTTGAATATGGTAAGCCACCTGCATTGATGATTTTTGATATTGAATCCCATGCTCCCAAGCAGGTAATTCAACTAGTAACTCCTCTTGGTTGTCCTTCAATTGTGCCAGGTGCCTGATAGGACATCCCCTTGTCAGGACACTGAACTTGTAACTTTCAGCCCCTTGTTGATCTCTAAAGACTTCATCTTTTCCTTGAAAAGATGCTGATTGGAGGTAATATGTAGGTTGTTCATTGACTGCCACAGTAGGATCTTCTTGAAAGATTTTTCTATTATTGTTTATAGGAGGATCAGCTGTTCTTTCTTTTAGCTCTGCAATGAAAAAGGAGTCCTGCTTCTTTGCATCATGTATAATAGTCTCTAAAAAGAAACCATTAATGTTTCGATGGTCGGATCTTCTTGACTAAGGAGCTGATATCCCTGTTGGATAACTGAAAACAAATCTTCAAACTGTTGTTCCTTATGCTATTTTTCCATGATAAAATATATCTCCTCCTCAACAAAGTGGGGCAGCTCATCAAATAAGTTCATAGGCTACAAGGCATTATCTTCTACCAATTTTTCAATAGTCTCACTGGCTTGAATGGGCTGATCACATGCTTCCCTTTCATACGATACTAGCTCATCATCTATGTTAGAACAAAAAAGCTTCTATGATATCATCTAACTCATAATTTTGTGTTAAATCTAGATGAGTTTTATCATTTAGTTGCTCCATACTAGGCATATATGCTATCATGCATGTGAGATCTTCATTTTCACCAACAAAGTGAGGAAGCTCATTGAACAAGTCAAAAATATTCTCTGGCCATTCCAAATCAACTGGTAAAACAGGTGCCTGTATGCTCCCTTCAGCTTGCTCAACATAACCAAGTAGTTGGTCAAATAAAGAAATCGAATCCTCCTCCTCAGGTAGTGCCTTTTCCAATGAAAATTGGGCATCCTTTGTCTGCAAGTGAAGCTCCTTAACTGGTAATTCTTGCATTTTTCTTTTAGCCATCTTATAAACAACATTAGAATTTTTTTCAAATGAGTCAAAATCCAAGGAATTCAGCAGTAAGTTTGAACCAATATCATTTTCGCATGTAATATGGTAATTTTGAGCTGGGGACACAATACAAGCAGCCAAAACCTCCTCCTTCTGTTCATTCTTTTCTTGCTCTAATCGGTAAACCTCCAAAGCTAAATGCAATGGGTTTACGTTTCTAACCTTTTCCATGAGGAGTAAGGTGTCTTTATCAATGGGCTGCTCTGTAACCACACTAGGTTGTACTAGATTAGTTTCCTTTACTTGCGAAGGATGCATGGTTGTAAAATTTGGAACTTCATACCTTGGAAGTTCTTCCTCTTGAAACTGATCTGAAATGCAAGTAGTTGTTCGGATATCATGCCTTTGAGGAAGCAAAGACTTCATCTGCTCTTCTTTTGCAGCTAACTCCCTCTCGAGCCTATTCTCAAACTATCTCCTTTGTGTTTCCAATTCCTGCTCATGAAGGTAGGCCTGATACTCTAACTCTTGCTGCTATGTATCAAGCTCCTATTGCCTCCTAAACTCTTCTATCTACTGATTTTCAATTTCTTCAAACTACTTTTGGAAATATAAGACATATTCTCCAAACTCATATTATCAAAATTTTGAGATTCATAAGAAAAATTGCTTTGTTGGTAATATTCTGTGAAATCAACAGCATAACTGCTTTGATATGGCAGATTAGAAGGTATATAGATAGCATTTTTGTGAAATGGTGAATGGTAAGACATATTACCATAAAATCAACACTTAGCCTGCTGAAACCAGTTACTTTGGGCATGGAGTCGCCAGATATGCAGATTTCAACCTCTTAAGTTCTAAAAATTACTAATTGCATATCAAAATCAACAATAAGATGTATCTTCTTTCAGCTGTCTAATTAAACGGTCCCACCGGGCATGCCAAAAACTGTTATCTACTGAAATTGTACCCTTATCAAGTTGCAAAAACTTGATACTTCAGAGAAACATGGGAACTTTTCTAGGTTGTGGGTCATGTAAAAAATGGAAAAGAACCTCTGGAGAAGGCCGACTTCCTTTTGGTATCACCTAAACTACTGATCTTTGTAAGGAAAAGGGAGGAGTGCATGAAAATGAAAATGAAATCCTATGGTGATACACCAAATTGACAAGAGAAATGAGACACTCAGGTTACACTTGAATACTAATGATGGATATGGGACTGCACAACAAGTTTCTGTAGACTATGCATAAGTATTTCACAAACAGGTTTGACATGCACACACTTTTAAGAAGGAAAAGCAATTTTTTACAAATTAAAAGTTCATGTGCAATTCAGTAAAACACAACTTGTAACCTACATAATACTACTTTTGCAAAGAAAGGCATGCTAACATGAGACAAAGCTATAAGGAAATAGAAATTTTTCACAAAGTAGCTTGATCAATCACCTGAAAATGCACAATATTTTGCAAGAACCAGAAGGAAAATTTAACCATCAATGGTAACCAAGGTAAATTCTATATATCATGCTCCAAAATGAGTTACAAAAGTTTGCTAATCTGAGAAAGGACTGCAAAAGTCACAAACTTCTGAAAAGCATAAGAACTCTCTTTTACAAAGAGGCCAAAATGCCACTTTATACAACAAAAAACCCTCTCCAAAAGAATGTGTCGGCCCCTCCTTTAGGTTTTACCAAAAATATCAGCCTCCAGAAAGATCCACCCTTAGATCTTTTGAATCAAGTTACTTCTGCATTAAATGTGTATCCCCGTTGTCCATGTCGGTGAAGGATTGCTCCAAGAATGGCCTCTAGATCTTTTGGAATAATCGCATTAACCTTTGGCCTTCGTGTCCACCCTCAAACTTCCATCAGAGCCACCTTGAATGTGGTTGTTCTAATAATCATAAATGTCAATCTACCCCTCGCCAGTAGACACCACAATTGTCATTGTGACTGGAAGTATTTTCCTTTCTACAAGTTGACCGTCTTCGAGAAGCAGCATCCGACCTCCCCTATTATATCTCTTCACATACGACACCACTAGACACTGAACCGATCCATCATCCTTTGATCACAAATTAGATCCATACCGCTCGCATTCCGTTGATCTTCCATAGGGGCGGTCACAACAGTCAAACAGTCAATGGTTCGCCCTCGAATTTATCTGATTGGCTGAACACATGCCACTTAGGATTTCCAGGTGGTCAAAGGCTACTCAAACAAAATTGCATGTCAGTAAGACACTAGCTGTGTATCCCCAATGCGATTAGACTTCACAACAATAGTCGGCATAGCATACAACTATCAAAAAGAGTTCATAGTGAGCGGCCAGAGTCATATCGATATCCAAAATTGTTGCCCAGACCATCGCTATCAGCCAGACATCATAGCGAGTCCTTAAGAGTCATACCGATATCCAAAACCATTGGCAAGACTATCGCTTTCGGCAAGAGGTCATACTGAAAGCACCTGACAGTAGATATCTTTCCATTTAGACATCGGAAAGAGTCTCGGTGATGCTCAACACAAACACACCCATTAGAAAGACAAACAGGTCAGAAAAAGGTCTTAGGGAGCCTCCATCAATTACACCGAAGAGTTAAAACTATTAATGAGACATCATGAGTTGGCAAGACATCATGGCAAACAAAAACCCCTGGCCAAGAGGCTTACTGATATCCATATACCCTTTCGGCGAAACCACAACAAGTCGGGGAGACATCATAGCAATCGCAAATCATTCGGCCAGACCATCGCCTTCGGAAAGACCTTACACCGAGCCACTATTCTTTCAGCGAGACTCCCCTCAGTCAACAGGAGCTCATAGCGAGCGAGACTTCCTTTCTCTAAGCTCAAACCATTTTAGCAAGAGTCCATCCTGTCAGCGAGACATCATACCGATGGCACCTCCTTTCGGCGAGACCACCAGCAGTCGGCAAGACATCTCCCTGAGTGCAAAACATTACCTCGAAGGCATAATCCTTCAGCGAGACTTCACCAAGTTGGCAAGACATCATGCCGAAGCCACAGACCTTCCCTGAGACCATTCTGTTTTGGCGAGACATCCCTCAGTCGAGAAGACATCATATAGAACTCACAACCTTTCACCGAGACCTCCATCTATCGGCAAGACATCTCCTTGAGCACAGATATTACACCGATTCTAACCTTGTGAACAAGGGTCGGTGAGACCTCCCAAGTGGGGAGATATATAAAAACTCATGCCAACCGAAATGTCTTGGCAACCTGGGTATCTCAAATGAATATAACACAACAACCAGTCGACAAGACATCCGACTTGTCTTAGCAACTTTATTCTCTGAGGATTTTTGTGCCAAATCTGATCGAGGCATGCTTTCCAACAGAATTCCTTGTGAAATAGCATTAGATGTATGATTTAACCCTATGAAACAATGCCTCCAGTAGTTCTCAAATGCATCAAATGAAGACCTTCCGAATGAAAATCAAACACTTGCACGCTGGGCTCAACCCTTATGGGAGCCACATTTAATCCACGTGTCGAATTTAAAACATAATTTCCCTTGGTTGAGCCCATAGGTGAAAATGGGGTAACACTTAGTTCTTTCATAGCGGCGCTATATAGCGCCACTCAAAAAACAAACTGCACCACTTGGTAGGTCAAACTGACCCACCATCGTAGAATGCGTTGCAGCATTGGAGTTTGGAGTTTGGAAACAAACTGCAAACGCCAACGCTCATGCCATCTCCAGCGAGGTCATTTTAAAGTGTGACACGACAGTGCACTTTTAAACTGGAATCTTGCCAAACTGCACTGCTTTTAGAAATGTGCACTACAACGACCTCTTTTAGATTTTAGCACTTCAGCGTTGTAGTTTGCAAATTTCAAACTGCAACACCTTCACAGATAGCGATGTTGGGCTGGTTTTTTGGATGCTTGGAATAAAATTTCTCAAAAATTTTAACATGGTGACCTTCCCTGATGCAGGACATGGCGAGGGAGCTCTATTCTTGGGAGTATAGATCAAGGGATATTTTCAGTCACCTGTGAGACCTTAGTGACAGGGAGCAGGATTGACTATGGGACATGGGACTGTGGTACATTGCTTACGCAGCACCTGTGCGGACCCACCTTAGGATGATGTTAGCGCTTGCTGAGAGATGGCACAACGAGACCTCATCCTTCCACCTTCCTACTAGAGAGGCCACCGCCACCTTAGAGGACGTGTGGCGCATTATTAGATTGTTGATTCATGGTCGGTGAGTTATTTTTGATATAGATGCCAGGCGAGATGCTTGTCATTCAGTCCTCGCCATAGATGAGGTCATATTTTGCGAGGGTGAGATTGATCTGGAACGCCATAGGACACTCACATCACCATTTCGTCTAGTGGTTGCAGCGATCATCTTAGGTCTCATTGCCCCAAATCAATGAGGCCGATATTTCAATCTTGGCTGGGGGCTTTGCTAGGAATAGATGATTTGTGACAGGCCAGTTCATTTTGCATGGAGGCCTGTTCTTCTTGCCTCACTCTACAAGGACTTACACGAGTATGTCTACCTCGATGACAGAGCACTCAGAGCAGGTGTTACACTTCTCCACATGTGGGCATGGTAGCACATCACCGTTCTTCGGTCGTGAGTCGTTGCAGTGCCGATGGGGCCTGATGATCCCCTAATGTGGCATTACAGAGGTGGTGTGTCCTTTACACACACGGGTAGCATGGGATTCCTCATTGGAGGAGGGTCCTGGATGAGATGTAGGTTTTTACATGGCGCCCATACCTTGCTCGCCCTGGATGGGCCAATGATGTGGAGCATAAATTCTTTTCCCATCAGGACCACTTTATGCAGGGGCAGGAACATACGATGGTGGAGAGATACTTGCCCAGGCATGTCCAACGTCAGTTTGGTGAGCCACATGACCGGCCAGATGATGACTATGTGGCCATATTTTCCCGTACTATATCACAAGGTTTGTGGGTGTGATACATTCCTGCCTCCGAGGTAGTAGATAGCTTTAGACAGTTGGTGGCCCAGCTGTGGGTATACGATCAAGGGCCTGTAGATCCAGGCGTGACATAGGCCTACAAAGATTGGTTTCGGCTACCCCTGCAGTTAACAGTTCTAGGAGCACCCTCCACTTGACAGAGATCAAGGGCTAAAGGGGGAGGATGAGGACAAAGAGATGGTGTGCAGCAGGATCAGCCGGTCCAAGTTGATGTTCAGATGCAGGACCAAGAGTAGGTGCCAGCCAGGCAGCAGGATCAGGCAGATGCACCACCATGAGCTAAGGGTGAGGATCAACCTCATGTGCAACCCACACGAGCACAACCAGCAGGGTAGCCAGATCCCCGACTGAGATGACTAATAAGCCAAGCTAACCCCCTCGCATGAAATCTCATTCATATTACAATCTAGCTTGATCTTATCATGGCGGGAGGGTACGCATAAAATGATAATTGAAATGGCTCAAGAAAATTTCAATGAAAACATAATCGGTGGGTGAATCAAATGGTCATGCCATAGAAATGCAAAAATTACAAAAATTACAATACACATTTATTGATTGCTATATTATATAGAAACCAACAAGCAAAATTCATCAAATAGACAAGCATTGTTTTCAACAGGTAGAACAAGAGAAATAATTCAAATTGCATTAATTGGAGAAACAAAACAAGGAAAAAAATGAAGCCTACCTGGATCCAACACTGGCTAAGATAAGATTTGATGCCGACTCCGAATCCTTCAATTTCCAACCCAAAATCTCTAAATCCCAATTAAATTTTCCCATAATCAATCAATAGAATGCAATCAGTTTTTTTTATAGAAATTTTCTTTGCAGACAAAAAATTAATTTTCTTCCTTGAAACAAAAATCCATAACAATGAATATCTCTTGAAATGATAATTATTTACAAAAAGGAAGTTCTTCTATTTTTGAAACCAAAAATCTAATTAAATCTCTAAATTTGCCAATAAAAACAAGTTCCTTTTCAACAATTAGTTTGAAACTATGCATGTGCTCCAAGAAAAATATTTCTATCTTTTTAATTATTTTGTTGTCTATTAATTGCAACATTCCATTATAATTTTTATTTTATTTTAATATTTCATTTCACTTTTAAATTTATTATAACCATAATTCTTAATAAATATATTTATATTTAATTACCAAAATACTTTTATGTAATAATTTAATATAATGAATCAATAAATCAAGAACAACATTTGTCATACAAATTTAAATTAAACAACCCAAATAACAATAATTACCTAACCATGTTCAGGGTCAAAAATAAGACCAGTTGACCGTAGATAATAGACACAATGACGAGGTAATAGATAGATACTCATCCTCTTCGAGGATGATGGCTAGGGTAGGGGACCATAAGTTATCTCTAAACAATTGTTCCATTGGGTTTAAGACAAGCTAAAACCCGCTAGTTCAGGTGGAGAAAATCCCTAGTACCTGCAACCTACAACACACAAAATGGTCGAGCATATACATAATCATGCAATTAGGCACACCGTGAAAGGGAGTCACAATGTAGTAGGGTACTCACAAATGAGTAATGTGACATTGTCCCTTTCACCAAAAAACATCAAACAAGTAACCACATCAATGGATAACAATCAGTTGCTTAACAAACAAGATAAGAACAATCACCAGATAATCGAATAACAACCATGATCATATAATCACATAATGATGATAATAAGATAATCAACATAATCAATTAAGTCCATCTACTAGTCATAACATACACATAAAACACCAACAATAGAAGTATCATCAAACTATCATCGTAGCAGTGAGTCCAACATAAAACAAAGTGTCATAATATTTGATCCTAAGCAAATCAAATACCAGTCTAACAGAGAACAAAATGAGGGGAACTACATCCTCCTCCCTAGAATTAGGCTTACTCTTGGAAGCCTGCAAACAAGTAAGGGTATAACTCTCGCATCCGAGATGCATCCTCCCAAGTCACTGAAGCCTCATCATTAAGATCCCATTGGAACCTCACCTGCTCAATGTATCAACCCTTGAGGGTAAGTCTCTTGTGCTGTAGAATTCCCATGGACTCTAGAGCCAACTACCCATTCGGTACTTGTAAAGCATTCTAGTCAAGAACATGAGAAATATTTGGACAATATGGCCTGAGAACAAAAACATGAAATACATCATGGATACACGATAGACTAGGAAAAAAGGAAGACGATACACAACAGGACCAGTCCTTTCAAAAACTTGAATGGCTCGATGAAACAGGATGTGAGCTTAGAGCCTTTTCCATAGCAGATTGGACTCTTTTGCGAATGCACCCGCAAAAACACTCGATCACCAACCGAAAACTATTAATCAAGCCTATGAGCATTTGCATACTTCTTTTGCCTGTCCTATGTTTCCACCAAATGCTCTCTAATACAAATGACCTGCTACTCCATCTCCTAAAGCATCTCAGGTCCTAAAAGGACTCTGTCCTCAAGATGACCCCAACTTAGTGGGGTCCGAAAAGGATGACCATATAAAGCCTGAAAAGGGGGCATACCAATGGAACTTTGGTACCCATTATTATACACAAACTCCACTAAGTACATATAATCCTCCCATCGAGACTACTGATCCATGACATACATTATGAGCATATCCTCAAGAACCCGACCAACCCTCTTGGTCTTCCCATCTATCTCCAGATGATAAGCAAAACTAAAGTTTAGTTGAGTCCCCAATTCATGTTGTAAGGACGTCCAAAGTGTTGAAGTGAACATTGCATCTCTATTAGAGATAATCCTATGAGGAATTCCATGCAATCTCACTATACCCTCCACGAAAATCCTAGCCATTGAAGAAGCATTATATGAGGACTGAACAGGAGAGAAGTGTGCCACCTTAGTCAAGTTTTCCACAATGACCATGATGGCGTCATGACAACGAGAAGATACTGGCAAGCCGACTATAAAATCCACTGAAATGATGTCCCATTTCCATTCTAGAACAAGATGCGGATGCAAAAGACTTGTGGGGTGTTGGTGATCTACCTTAACCCTCTGACATTCCAAACACCTTGAGACAAAATCTACAATATCCCTCTTCATTCCGGCCCAAAAATACAATTGACGAAGGTCTGTGTGCATCTTCTTAACACCTAGATGAGCTAAGTAGGGTGCTCGATGTGCCTCTAAAATAATTAGGGTACAAAAATCCTCTAAACGAGGAACATAGATGCGACCTAAATGCCACAAGATACCATCTGAATCAAGTGAATAACCCATAAATCTGCCCTCTAAGGCTCTACCTGACTCAACCTCTGACTTCACCTCCTAATACAAATTTTCTGCAAGAAGCGCTACAAGAATTTGACTCCTCAAATCTACTCCAAGATTCACTGCTGAGAACTCATGCCTCCACCGACTAAGAGCATCTGCCACAACATTCTCCTTACCCTGGATGTACTTCACCTCAAAATCATACTCGCACAGGAACTCCATCCACCGCCTCTGCCTAACATTCAATTTTGGCTATGTGAATATGTACTATAAACTATGGTGATCATTATGCAACTCAAACCAATGTCCCAATAGAAAATGTCTCCATCTCACCAAGGCATGGATGATTTTGGCTAATTCTAAGTTATGTGTAGGATAGTTCAACTCATGATCCTTGAGTTTTCTAGACTCATAGGCTATCACGTGACCATCCTGCATCAAAAATACTCTTAGACCCTCCAAAGATGCATTAGTACACACCACAAAGTCTCTAGTAGGATTAGGAACTACCAAAATAGGTACACTAGTCAGCTTCTCCTTGAGAGTCTAAAAGGATGACTGACACTGTTTTGACCAAATAAACTTCTTCCCTTTCCTCTGAAGGGAAGTGATTGGATGAGCTATCCTTGAAAACCTACTAAACCCATGAAGCTGTGAACCTCATAAACATTAGTGGGCACAAGACAATCTATGATGTCTTGGATCTTTGAAGGATCCACAAAAATACCTTCTCCTAAAATAATATGCCCCAAATACCTCACCTTTGTCTGAAAGAATTCACACTTCGCCAAGTTCACATATAGTTGATTCTCTCTCAAACACTGCAATACCTACCACAAATGCTCCTCATGCTCCTCCATAGTCCTCAAGTAAATAAAAATGTCATCCAGGAACACAAGGAAAAATATGTCAAGATAGGTGTGGAACACACTATTCATCAGGCTCATAAATACAAACGGTGAATTCATCAACCCAAATGACACAACTGTGAACTCATAGTGCCGATAGCGAGTGTGAACTATAGTCTTATGAATGTCTGCCTAAAAAATATGCAATTGATGATACCCCAACTTTAGGTCAATCTTTGAAAACACCTTGATTTGATCAAAGAGATCATCAATCCTTGATAAGGGATATTTTTTCTTCACTGTCACCTTATTTAGATGTAGATAATTGATACACAACCGAAGGGATTTTTCCTTTTTCTTCACAAAAATGATCGGTGCTCCCTAGGGAGAGACACTAGGATGAATGAAACCCTTAACCAACAACCCCTCTAACTATAACCAAAGCTCCTTAAGTTCCTTAATGTTCATCCAATACATAGCTCAAGAAATAGGTTCTGCTCCAAGAAAAATATCTATCTTGAAATCAATGTCACGCTTAGGTGGCATCCCCAAAATCTCACTAGGAAAGACATCTGCAAACTCCCTAAGGATAGGATGATCATCAAGGGACATCTCTTGAATCTCCCCCAACTCTACATCATTTATTGTAACAAAAAAAAATTGACAACCCTGACACATACATCTCCTTAATTGCATAGCAAAAATCATACGCAAGGAGATGGGCCTTTGAATGCCAACTACCTCTACCTCTCTGCCTGAATCATCCAAACACTACATTGATTTACGTTGGTAATCTATCATTGCTCGATGAGCATTCAACCAATCCATCCCCAACACTATGGCATAAGATCCTAGGGATATGATGTGAAGATTTGTCATGGTAAAGAGTGAACCAATCCTTAATCCACATCCATACACAAGGGATTCTATTGCTACTTTAGCTCTAGACACCAATTCGACCTACCACCTAACATCTTGCTTTGCTACCACTAGTCCACATCACTCCATTAAAGAAGGGGAAATAAATGAATTAGAAGCACTAGAGTCAAAAAGGATAGAAATACCAATACACTGCAACACACCTGAAGCCTCCACAAGTGTGCCCTGATGCTCTTCCTAGCAGTTATCAACCACTACAAACACTCTGTGAGAGTTTCCTGCATCACCCACTATTGGCTCTGAGGCTGTTAGCCTCTGACTAAATCCTGATGTGCTCTTCTGAGGACATTGTCTAGCTATGTGGCCTAGCTCACCGCAAGAAAAACATCTTGTACGTCTGCCATACCCCCTATCACCTGAGGGTGCACTGGACTACTGGAAACTACCTCTATTGACTGCAAACTGTGTGCTTTCAGATGACTGATTAGAACGATTACGCTTGTTTCGCTGCCAACTCTGATTTTTCCTAGACTAAAACCTACTACCTTGCTAAGACTAAGAATTTTTAGGTTTTGATTGGGAATGTTGTTGCTACTACTACTACTGCTCACCCTTAGCGAGTGCATGATGGCTCCTAGAGGAACTCGCTACTTGAGACTAACCACCTCAAGACCCAAAGTTTGTTGGAGGCACACTACGAATCTGCACACCTGTATGATCTCCTAGCACCATGGCCAAATTATCCTCTACTAATCAAGCCTTCTCTACTGCCACCTCCATGGTGTTCGGCTCAAATACATGAACTTCCCCACTGATATGGGAATTCAAACCCCTAATGAAATGCTAAACCAACATAGCCTCATCATCTCCAATACCTGCATACTGCTTAAGCTCATAGAACCTACACTCATACTACTCATCAAACATAGCCATTTTACTCAACTCATGAAACTCATTAGCACGATGTTGCCTCTAGTGATTTGATAAAAAGAGAGTCTGAACCTCTTCAAAAAAATCTCCCAAGACACTGAACCAATATCCAAATGAAATTTTTGCTCCAACTACCAACATGTAGAAGCAAAACCCATAAGGTGCATGATGGAACATCTCGCCTTGGTGTTGCTACCATATGGGTGCATGGAAAAACACGTATCCAAATATATCAACCAAGTATTTGCCTCCAAGCCACCAATAGAACCATCGAAGGTAGGAGGATGTGCCCTCAAGAGATCTCTCATATGACCTACTGAAATAGTCTCCAGCTCTACTAACACATCTCTCCTCCTAGGAGACCTTTCTCTTTCCATGACCATCTGCTGACTACCCTCCTATCTAGGGCCTAGGTGGGAAAGGACCTCCTCAAGTAAATGACAAAACTAAGCTCCCTCTACCTCCAATTGACCTAGAGATTTTGACCTCCACTTTCCTGATCATTCTGAGAGCCTTGATATTCCTCACGATCACTCTTGTGGGAACTCTGAGAAGGGGTGTTTGGTGGCTAGCCCCACGACCACCACCTTGACCTCTACCACAACCCCTACCTTGACCTCTAGGAATCTTCCTACACAACACCACCAAAAAAATAGTCTCAATTATTAGGCGAGGATGACAAAAGGGAAAAGTACAAGCTCAAGAGTCTAAGCACTAGGACAACATAATGGGCTCGTATGAAACTAGAGTACCCAGTGTTAGAACTTGGGCTCTGATACCAGGTGTAATGCCCTGCTGAGGAATCCTAGAGGATGAAACAATAATAGCACAATAATGGAACATTTTTTTTTTAAAGAAGTAATTGTGAAGTGTATAACTTAACATATCATAAAAAACTAAACTAAGTCCTCTAAGGTTCCATGACTACACTACTAACATAAGAATTAAACAGGAGCTAGAACTATACCATTAACTATTTGACTAACAAGATTTATCCATAATCAAGTAAATTTTAATCTTCCACATTAAATGATTAAACATAATGAATTTCCATAACATTTCAACAGTTAAACAACATTAAAGATCATATATAAAGAACTAACAAGTACATAAACAAATTCCATTACATGAGAGTACATCATTACATTGTTTACAACATTGATTCCTTGAATACAATTGGGAAGATTAAAATAAATTGCAACACATGGTACAACTAAGATACAAGTCCAATGCATATACATCAACACTATCTTCTCAAATAGGAACATGAACTAGAATCTACTTCACAAGGGACAACCTCCAAACACATAATCAAGCAACAAAGAAAACCCAATGGAGGAAAAAGCACCAACCTCTCGACCATGTGGAACCATAAGGTCCACCCCCCATGGTAGGAGATAACATAAGGTCCCACTACAACAAACAATCAAGAAGACAATAAACTAACATAAACAAGGGTTGTACATGACTCCAACACAACACTACAATAACATGAAAATCATATACAACACATACAATGCTTCTAGAGGCATTCATACAACAAAAGGGGAAAACATAACTAGGGAATGCTAGACTACAATAGGGAAGAGTGTCATCGCATGGTCCTGGCATGGGTTACCCTGATAGTCTCTTGTTAGACTCCAACCCCTATCTATGGTTACCCTAATAATCTCTCACTAGACGCTGACCCCATAGGGTGACACATGCAAAACCAACATTCCTTTCGTGAGGACAAGGAGGTTGATATTGCTAACTAGGCCTTCTCAACCTATCCATATCCTAAATGAGCACTACAGGAATGGATGAGGCATCCAATTATCTTGATTAATGTGAGATCTACCCAACCCCCTAACTCATTATTTAGTTTATTACTAGATTAAGAAACTCCCAAATGGGTTATCCTGGACACCACTTTGGGTTCTGACCCCCATTGAGAGCCATTCCCTCTACTTGCACCTAGTAGACCCTATACAACAAGCAAGGTAAAAAACCATCTTACACACTTAAAAAAATCACATGAATCCCACACACAGAGTGAGGAATTGACCATATCACTCACATATCACAATCACAAGAATGTATAAACAATGCAAGGCATAAACCCTCTTGCATACATCTCAAGCACATTACCAACCACTTCAAATTGAAACATCATAAAACCAAACATACCAGATACTCCCCATAAGCCTCTGGAAGACTACCTTTAACCACTTTACACAAAAGACTTCTACTTTAGAACAATAACCAAAATCACCCGAATTCCACTAATCAAATACATTGTTCAATATAAGCACACAAATAAATAGTGCAACCATGAAATCCGCATGTAATAAAAATTTAGCTATTAAATGATTATGAAGGAAATCAACATTTAAAAGATCATCAAATTCATTCATTTAAGTAAATCCTTCAATTACCTATATATAATTGTTATGCACCAAATTTGCACCCTACTGAGATTTTCAAACTCAGCAATCTGGCATAACATGGGACTCAAATTCTACATGTGGGATATGCAATACTGAAAATGAGACCTCCGGATTCTAGGCCGGTTCCTGTTGAATAAATATCTATTTTTGCTCTTCAAACCTAAAGACTTTAGAGGAAAAGGGGGAGAAAAGAGATAAAAGGAACTTGAAGACTGAAACTAATTAATGGGTGATACACCAAAATCACTTTCCTTAGCACAGAATGAAACCACAACCATTTATAAGATGATACAATAACAGGTAAAACCCTCAACACATAAATATTTCAAAGGAAGATATGAAATCAGAATGATATTTAAAGGATGTTAATCACAGTAAATATATCTAAAAATTGATACAACCCTTAACCTATGAAGAGAATTCCTAGTCACAAAGATGCCAAAATGAGACAAACTTAAAAGGTTTCAGATAAGAAACATAGAAAAGAAAGATCAATCACCAATCTGCATACAAACATGACACCAGAAATAGATCAAAGATGTTGTATAAAGGCTCTCAAAGGCCCTAGAAATACATACTCCAAAGTCTGATACAAAGCTTGGAACAAAATAGCTCCATGTCCTTTAGAAAGTACAAAGCTTCTTCCACTCCAGAATTTTTTGCATACATAAAAAGGAATGAAGAAGAGAATAAATAAGCTCAAACTCTCCACCCTAACCCTAGAAAAAAGGGCCCCACCTTGGATAAGGGGTCGGATTTGATAAAAATGCCCTAAAAGAAGGCTCTCAAACATTCCAACAACTTACCCAAAATAGGAAAAAGTCTTCCAGACCCGGATAGGAACAAAAATCCTCATAAATAGGACTCAAAAGTCTCCAAAAAAGGTGTCATATCAGTCAATAACTCCTCCCCTGAATCTAGCAACCCAAAACCTCCACTTGGCATAAACAGACTGTCATATCTCCAAGATTTAATGCTCCACTTAAAGGCTCCTCTTGTCATATCTCAAATATCTTCAACTTGCATTAATAACATTTATTTTTCAGAAGTGATTTATAATTGATCACTTTAAAAAATAAAGTTTACAATTTAAAAAGAACTGCAAGTTGGAATACCACCTAGCAAGATCAAAATTTTAATTCTGCATTTAAATATCATTTATTAAAAATGATTAACAAATCATTTTAATAAAGATTTACATCTGCTTTTAAAATGCAAAAATTAAAATAAGTCTCCAAGCACTAATTTTGCATTTTTTAAATAAAATCATTTATTAAAATGATTTGTCAATCATTTTTAATCAAAGATTTTCATTTGATTTTAAAATGCAAAATTGAAAGAAAACAAACTCTAAGCATTATATTTTAATTTAAAAAAAAACTTAGAGCTTATTGACTTGAACAGAATGAATAAAGCTAAATGCAAAGGCGAGAAAGGTCAAACTTTCTAGGGTTCGGACTCTAAAATAAGACGAAGGCATTTCATTTGCATTTTATTTGTTTGCTTCTCCTTTGTTGGGCGCCGCCACTCCTCAAACCCTAGCCACGAATTTGATTTGTTCTGGTATTTTCTGCCATGAGGAACTTCGAATCTGGTCATTTCTGAGCCGAAATAAGAGCATGACATTTTTTGAAAAAATGTTGAGGCACTTTGGGACATGATTTTCTGTTGTAAATGACGTTCTTTCATTGTTGTGTGATCTTCTTGCAAATCTGGGCATGAATCTACACTTTCTTTGGCCGCTATGAAGATCTAAAGTTGTGAACTTGCTGTATTCTTCTTCAAATGTGAAAAAATGAAGATTCATGAGGTATTTTGAATAAAAGTCCGCCTTTTCTTCTTTTCATGCGAATCTGGGCAATGAATCTGTATTTTTGCTGCCATGAACCTCTGAAGTAGATTTTTAAAAAACAAAGAACAAGCTTTGCCAACAAAAAACTCGAATTTGGTGTCTTTCTGCTTTAGATCTGCAATTTTTACTTGCAAGCTGTGACATAAACGTTCTTGAAGTGATTTCCTTTAAGAATAAAGAATAAACTTACGAGTTTCTTTTGGATCTGCAATACTCTTACCAGCAAGCCGCACCATGATGATTTATTTTTGATTTTTTGCAAAGAATGTAGTATTTTTTGTGTATTACAGCCATGCCATGATTTCTTTGAAGTATTTTCTATAAACAAAGAACAAACTTTGTTTAAAAACTTTGAATCTGGTATTTGCCTGTTTGAATAGTCCCGTTTTTCAAATCTGGGCATTTTTCTCTCTTTGAATCAGCAAAAAAAAACTTCACTTTCAAGCTGCCGTGATGATTTTCTTCTAATTTCTGCAAAAACAATTCAACTTGAGCTCATAACAGATGGAAAACTTTGATTTTCTGTAGATACAACCATGTTATGATGTTCTTTTCTTTTGATTTTCTGCAAAAAACATTTCACTTGTGAACTCATAACAGATAAATACTTCATTTTCCTGTGTATTACAGCCATGTTTTTCCTTTTTTATGGGTATTAGATTTCTGTTCTCTGCAAAAACATAGCATCTTGAAGCTACAACAAATAAAATACTTCATTTTCCGTAGACATACAGCCATGTTTTTGCTAAATCTGGGCATTTTAAAACTCATAGAAATTTGATTTATGTTTTAAAAGGCAAGCTTTTCTTAGATTTTAAAAAAGAACTTTCCATTTTGGTGTTAATCTTCTCACTGTATCTAAATTCCATGGGCTGCATTTTCTATTTTATAGCAAAGTGCTGTCTTAGAGATCTGAAGCCAAAAGCTTACTCAAATTCAATGAAAATATAGAACAAAAGTATATCTTTCTTTTCCTTCGAAGAGGTGAAGAATAGTTATTTTTCTTTCTATACTGGATATCTTTCATCTTCAGATTTTTATTTTCTTTAATCTTCACTGCTATAGCTCAATGTTATCAATATTCATGCTATCACTCTGTTGTTCTTGACTAAAGAAGCTTTCAAATGGTTATCATTGCTGTCCACCATACTGCTGTGCATAAACTTGATCAAGAGACTTATCATTCTTAGTTTCTTTGTATGAACACAATGGTGTCTTTGAGCTGAAAATGAGTACTTGATATGCATGATCAAAAGTAGGAGATGACAGAAAATTTCTGTATTGTTGATTCACTTGACCAAACCTACATCATACTCATCTTTATTTTAAATATTTGACATTGTTGTTCCAGTATAATTACTTGGAAATACTTTTCACTGTTTCACTGTCTCTTTTGCTTTGATCTGATACTGTGTCTCCATAGCTGTCTTCTTTTGGAAAAAGTTTTCATTTCCATGAATGTCTCTTTATGCATCTTTGTACTCGAATAGAACAGCTCTCTTTATACTGAATTTATCTCCTCTAAGATTGATCTTAATAATCTGCCTGTGCATGGTGTCCTCTTTTCTCTATTCTCAGCTGTATATAACTTGTCTCCTTGACGTTCTTGTGCTTCCACTGTTCTAGAGTTACTTGAGAATAACAAAGAAGGATAAGACTTACGCAAGTTTCTTCTGTTGTTTATTAAATGAAAGCATAATGTAATTGCTCCTTTAATGTTTGATAGTCACTGTATCACCATAGCTGTTTGGCTGTTATTTAGCATGATCAGTAACATATGACTGCTCCTTTAAGACAAGAGTTGGGCTTTGAGGCTGAAAGCCGTATTTCTTTTTTTGACAGTCCTCATCTTTTGATCTTGGCTGTATTCTTTCATTTGTAAATTCTATTTTTTAAGAACTCCAACTGTTTTACTCTCATAGAATAATCACAGCATAAGCACATTGTTTTACATGCCTGTTTGATAAAAAATAACTTATGCTGCATCTTCCATTATTCTTGGATGCTGACTTAAAATAGAATTTGCTGCTTATTGTTGAAGAACTCATAGAAAATTAAATTATTGAAAATCTGTCCTACACTTGAATACTCAGAAAATCACAGTGTGTTGCTAATACAGTCCATAACATCACTATTGTTTAGCGTTCAATGGGTTCTTAGGAGTTTCAGTGATGAAATAGATTCAAATATGTTGTTATTGAATTGAACACTGCTGCTATGAGTTGCTTTTATGACAACCTTTTTATTTAAGACTGTAGTTGATATCAATGACTCTCACGTATGATGTGAATGAGAGGTATTTACCTTATATGCCGAGCTCTACCCTTGTGGGAGCCCGTTTTACTCCACATATTTGATAAATGAACATGATAAACCTGCTTCTGCACACTGAAACAAACATGTCAGCAAAATACAAGAAGCTGAAAGCTTCCATTGACTTACATTCCTTCATTTTCTGATTTTTTGCAGTTATCTGATGCATGCCTGATCGACTGCATGTTATATTTCTTTTGGTAGCGTAGATGTATAATAGGATTGATCTGTTATTGCTTAGAGATTAACTCTAACGTCCTCTTTCATATTCCTTGCAGACGCTTTTGGAGCTGGAACGAAAGCTACAACTGAAATTGGAGCTAGAGCTGAGGTCTTCAACTGTCAACGATTCATCATTCCAGGAAATGACGAATCACCTCCTACCCTATGTCTCTATTATTTTCAGTTGTATAGCATACAATTATTTATGCATTCTTCCTTTGATCGTAAGAATCAAAAAAGTTACTTCCACGGCTTGTGTGGAATTCAACATTTTTACAGAATGAATAAAAGCATTATTATGCAAATCTTTTCAATTTTCTGTTTCAGACGTTTGCACAATAAACTATGATTCACATGCAAAATGGTCTCAATGATGATTACTGAACATTCAATCAGCAAAACATGAAAATTTATGTACCTTAAAATGATGAACTTCATCCAGTTTTACTTGTTTTAACTCGGAGTGAAAAATTAATAGGTAACGAAAGGCTTTTCAGTAATTAAAACCAATAAATCTAACTTGACCTGAGCTATAAATAAAAAGTGGGTAACAATAATTAAACTGATTTCTTTTCTTTTCTATTTACTTTTCCAATTTACTTATTGACATTATCTATAAAATTCACAAAACAGATGTACTCTTTTCTAATCCATAGTTTATATGCATGTATGCAAATACATATATATATATATTGGTATATATATATGTATATGCTATAATTAAATAATTTTTATAACTCATTATTTTAGTTTATATTGGAATAGATATATATATATATACATATAAATATACATATTGTAGAAGAGGGGGATTCTCTACTCATGAGTTTTCTTCATTCAGAGAACCTCATGAGGCGAACTGCCCTAAACTACCTTAGGAACAACAACAACAAGAGTTTTAGAATTCAAAAGAGTAGGTCACAAATATTTTCTAGACAAACTGACAAGCTCTCGGACAAAAGACGATAGTGCATTGAGTTGGTGTCTCATACGGACCAAAGAGTGATTTTATCATAGAAAATGCCTAAATAACTGCATCTACTTTGATTGCTAACAACTTACAAAATGCAATAAATCCACAAAATGCAATAGAACTATAATAAAATGAAGTAGAGCTAATAAAGATAAGAATAAGAAAGGAAAGAAGATACTCACAACCACGTGAGTGATGAAGCCTCCACCAAGTGAATGTATTCAAAACCTGTTTCTGTAAGATCTAGAGAAATTGTTGGGGTTGTATAGGGGTTTTCCTCAGTCAAACCCCCATTTTGGTGTTCCCACCTCCATGGACAACCAAGAAGATAGAGAAAGAGAGAAATAAGCAAAGCGTGTGGTGAAAGCAAAACCTGCTTAGGAGTAGAACCCACACCACCAAGTAGGAGTGATAAAAGAAAACCCCACTCAAGGAGGAGAACCCTTATCATGAAGTAAAAATGCTAATGAAAGGGATATGAAATCCCAAGATGCTCACAAGTGCAAAGAAAAGGAGATAGAGCTGCAAAGAGTGTTGTAAAGGGAGCTTGAGAGAGCTTGAAGCTGCTACAACAAGCTATATGAAACTATGCAAGAAAAAATTGAAGTGTAGAAGGTTGGAGCCAAGGTAAGAGAGAAACTAGAAGTAGAAGAGTGGAGCTAGAAATGAAGGAAGAGTTGCAAATGAAGTGAAAGGACATCTTTTAAAGAGAGAAAAGAAGCAAAAGGAAGCTTCTCGAGCGGTTACAAAGCATCTTGAGCCGTTACCACCGACCAAAGGAGGTAACAAGTGGAAAGCATGCTTGAAAATGATCATTTGAGTGTTGAAATGTCATAGGACTCTAGCACAACATGTAGAATTCCACACGGTGCACTAGTGTCCGGACACGTCACGCTACAAAACAACACGTATGGGAAAAGTGAAAAGTTCAACGAAAAGTTAACATGCGAGGGTGGTTGTTGAATATGGGCACTAGAGCATCTTGAGAAGGGAAAGATGCTGATGCAAGGGATAAAATGAGCCTACACAAGTGCTAATGGAGTGGAATCTGAAGTGGATGCAAAGATGTATGTGAAATTGTGAGGGGTACAATTTTACAACTATACATTTTTCCCCCACTTTAGAGGGCATATGAATCTACATTAATATGCACACTAAAGGAAATCTAATAAACATAAATAACATAATATGCCAAAAGGATACTATAGAGGAAGCAAAGAACTCTTCAAACCTAAGGAAGCATGCCCCCAGGCCGAAGTCCCGCAAAAAAAATGCATTAGACAAGAAAAACCTGTACCAGGCAACAATGTTAGAACATAAAAAGATAAAGGATTCAAGTTAGCAAGGTGAAAGAGACCTCAATGTAAAATGTTGTCTCAATACTATGCGTCATCCCCAAGTGGAAAAATAGAATAATTCTAAAATGAAGAGAGAAAGGGTATATACATAGGATGAAGAAGATGCAGATCTTCGATACGGTATATACAAGTTAAGAGATAAAAAAGGAAATGAATGCAAGAGTGATAAAATCAATCCCTGCTCGAGGAGGAAAACCCGTATTAAAAAATATAGGTGATAAAAGAAATCCCCACTCAAGGAGGAAAACCTGTATCACGAAGTATAGGTGATAAAAGAAATCCCCGCTCAAGGAGGAAAACCTGTATCATGAAGTATAGGTGATAAAAGCAATCCCCGCTCAAGGAGGAAAACCCAGATCATAAAGTATAGGTGATAAAAGCAATCCCCACTTAAGGAGGAAAACTCTTATCACAAAATAAGGATGTAAAGGAGCTCTATAGGTTCTTGGTCCTACAGAGCAAGAAAAATTAGAGGATCATGCGGCTGCTACAAGCTGCGTTGCAAGACAGTCACATAAAAGATAGGTCTAGTTAGGTGCCCCCAAGCTAGACACGATTGTAGGAAATAGGTCTAGTCAGGCTGCCCCAAGCTAGACATGAAGAATTCATTCAAGATAGAATCTTTCAAAGGGGGTACCTCAGGAACCCTTCAAAAGAAAAAGGGGTCCACTCAAGGGATGCTTCATTTGAAAGACATAGTGAAGAGAGGGGTCCTTAAGAAGGACACACATCTCTGAAATGAATTATCACTGTCCCCAACATACAGGGGAGGAGAACCATGCAAACATACTTAGAACATACAGGATAGAGGTAAACCTCAATATCACTTGTTGTGCAAAGAAGAGGCAAGTGCATCAATCAAATGGGAGTTTGATGACACCTAAATCAAGAAGTTGTATTTTACCTTTCAAGACCTTACATTCACCAGTGGAATGGCCAAGCACTCGATGGTATGTATAGAAATAATGTTTATCATGTTCATGAGATTTATTGGGTGTAGGAGAAGGAAGAGTGATTAAGCGGGATTTTAGAAGCCACAATAAAATACGCTCTTGCTCAGATAAAGGATGAGGAGTGGGAAGCAACCCTTTCTCTTGTGGAGAAAGGTTTGACTTCTCACAAGAAGAAGAACAAGGCACAAAGATAAAAGACAATGGAGGAAGAATATTTTTAATAGAATGATGTTGAGAAGAATTCTTGTTACTCAACCATGGATTTTGTTTATATCATTCCTTCGAGCAACCAAGTCCCAAAGTACGTGTACAGGGTGTGAATTATATAGGGACTTGAATGCCTTGTTCGTTATGCCCACAACCTTTACGCTCATAGCCATATTTAGAGACAAGCTTAAAGTCGGGGCCATAACGTGTTTGAAAATCTTGAAAAGGAGGATTTTCATAAAGAGCATTATCCCAACAATGGGGATCACACTCCTCTATGGGATCGCCATCATCCTTTTTAACAGGACTACCAACAATATCTTCTTTAGCAAAGACATAATCATCTTCCTCAGAAGGAGGATCAACACTAAGAATATTACAATTTGCATTCATCCTACCCCGTGATGTACAAAAGAGTATATAATCTTTGATAGCAGGTGTGGATGATGTCATTGGAAGGCTTAAGTGGATCAGGTTGACTTTATATTCCTAAATGAAGGAATCTATAAAGTCTAAGGAACCCTAATCATCACTAGGACATGCATTCTTTTGAGATGTGGTAGACTTAGGATTTCTTGTTTTAGAAGGATCTTACTTAGGGACATTTATCTCAAGAGTATCCTTTGTAGAAGGTACTACAAGATTAAATATTGACACACTGGAAGATACTAAAGGAATAAGAGTAGGCACAACCGAAGCTTGACCAACAGCTACCATCTCACATAAGTGCATAGCCTCAGGGTCAGCCTTGACTGTGATTACTTGGTTGTTATAAATGAACTTAAGAGATTTATACAAGGTAGACGAGACTACACCCATAGCATGAATCCACAGTCTACCAAGAAGAAGGTTATAAGGTAACTTTTTTGACATAACACATACAAGAGTAGGTACAGTAATGGGTCCCAACCGCAAAGGAAAGACTATCATTCCTAGGGCTTGTCGACCAACATTATAAAACCCACGAATGAAAATAGAAGAATCATTAAGAGAAGACAAATCAATATTAATCTTAGGCAATAAATCAATGCTACATACATTGAGCATTGAACCAGTGTCAATGAGAGTATGCCTAATGCCAATTTTATTAATGTTAACTATGATCATTAAAGGGTCTGCTTGCTTCTGTACTTCTAGAGGTGGGAGCTCCTGTGGATAGAATGTAATATTCAACTAACCTACACAAATATATGTCATCAACGCATCAACATCTTCCAACCTAGTGGAAGAAGGAAAGAGGATATTTTGCAAAGCTTCTTGAAGCATACCTTGATAAACCAGAGCAAACTGAAGCAAGTCCTATAGTGAGATCTTATCCAAAGTAACTTGGAGTTACTCCACAATATCATAATCACTAGGTGCTTTGGTCATAGGTCTAGGTGCTTGAGGAAGGTTTGGTTGTTTGTTCATTCTATTCTCATAAGTATGGGCTACCACTTTGTAAGAGGGAGCCTTAGAAGGATCAAGGGAATTTCTATCAAATGGTATACCATTAATAGAAAAAATCATTTTAGAAGAAGGAGTAGCTGGAGTCACATAAATAACCATTCTCTTAGGCCTTTGAGGGGCAATAGAGACATAGATTACATTTACTGAATCATCACAACTAGTAGAACAATTATTTGAAGACATATTCTCAACATCAATCCAAACAGGATCAAATGTGGAATTATTATTTGAAGAAACATTCTCAACATCGATCCAGGGAGAATCAGATGTGGAAGGAGGTTCATCATTTGCTAAGGCATCATCTCCAGAAGAGAGTGCATTGGAATAGAGAAGAGATTCATCATTCAAAAATGCAACATCTCTAGAAGAGAGTGCATTGGAATAAAGGATAGATTCATCATTCACAAATGCAATGTCTCTAGAAGAGAGTGCATTGGAAGGAATAAGAGATTCATCATACACAAATGCATCATCTCTAGAAGTGAGTGTATTGGAAGGAATAAGAGATTCACCATTCACAAATGCATCATCTCCAAAAGAGAGTGCATTGGAACGAATAGAAGGTAAAGTAACATTAAGAAAGGTATCAATTATTTCATCTTCTTGCAACAAAATATCCTTTGAAGCAAGAGGAATTTTGTGAGAAGGGTCAAAGATATCAAGTGACATATGCAAAGCCAAGTCACCATCACATGCATGAAATGAAATATCATTAACATTTTGAACAAAATTAGATACTGAACTAATACAAGAAGATATTAAATTCATTATGATTTTTTTGGTATTTTCTAGGTTCTAGTAATTTGCATTTTCAGAGGTCTTTAGAGCAGAATTTGCGGTTGGAATTTTTCGGTCCCTAGGAGACCTCTCCAACGATGCAAATGGTTTCAAATTTCGAGCGCCGAGTCAAAATTTATGACCTCACCAAGTAGGGGTAAATAAATTCCTAGTTTTTTGGAATATTTTCTCTTCAAATCGAGTTCACCAAAATGTAGAAGAGGGGGATTCGCTACTTACAAGTTCTCTTCATTTAGAGAGCTTCATGGGGTGAAATTCCCTAACCTACCTCAGGAACAACAACTACAAGAGTTTCAAAATTCAAAAGAGCAGGTCACAGAGATTTTTTGGACAAACTGACAAGCTCTCATCCAAAGGATGACATCACAAATATAGATGATAGTGTGATGCGCTGGCATCTTGTATGGACCAGAGAATGAGTTTATCACATAAATTCCTAAATAATTACATCTACTCCAATTGTCGACAACTTACAAAATGCAATAAAGCCACAAAATGCAATAGAACTATAATAAAATGAAGTAGAGCTAATACAGATAAGAAGAAGAAAGGAAATAAGATACTCACAACCACATGAGAAATGAAGCCTCCACTAAGAAAATGTCTTCAAAACCTATGTCTGTAAGATCTGGAGAAATTATTGTGGCTGTATAGGGGTTTGCCTCAATCAAACCCTTGTTTTGGTGTTCCCACCTCCACAGACAACCAAGAAGATAGAGAAAGAGAGAAATAAGCAAAGTGTGTGGTGAAAGCAAAACCCACTCAAGAGTAGAACCCACACCACCAAGTAGGAGTGATGAAAGCAAACCCTGCTCAAGGAGGAGAACTCATATCACAAAAGAGGTGATAAAAGCAATCCCCACTCAAGGAGGAGAACCCGTATCACGAAGTAAAAATGCAAATGAAAGGGATATGAAATCCCAGGATGCTCACAAGTGCAAAGAAAAGGAGATAGAGCTTCAAAGAGTGTTGTAAAGAGAGCTTGAGAGAGCTTGAAGCTGCTACAACAAGCTATATGAAGCTATGCAAGCAAAAGTTAAAGTTTAGAAGGCTGGAGCCAAAGTAAGAGAGAAACTAGAAGTAGAAGAGTGGAGCTAGAAATGAAGGGAGAGTTGAAAATGAAGTGAAAGGTCATCTTTTAAAGAGAGAAAAGAATCAAAAGCAAGCTTCCTGGGCGGTTACAAAGCATCTTGAGCCGTTACCACCGACCAAAGGAGGTGACAAGTGGAAAGCATGCTTGAAAATGGTTGTTTGAGCATTGAAACATCGCAAGACACTAGTTTGGCGCACAGACATTTGTGCGACGCGCTAGTGCCTGGACACGTCACACTACAAAACAACGCGAATGGGAAAAGTGCAAAGTTCAATGAAAAGCTAAAACTCAAGGGTGGTTGCTAAAAAGGGGTGTTGGAGCATCTTGAGAAGGGAAAGAGGTTGATGCAAGGGCTAAATTGAGCCTACACAAGTGCTAAGGGAGTGGACACTAAAGTGGATGCCAAGATGTATGTGAAATTGTGATGGGTGGAATTTTACGACTATACACACACACACACACATATATATATTTATAAAAATGAATACCAATAATCAAGAATAACCAGCAAAATAAATCACAGTGATGAATATCAAAACAAATGATATTATAGATTTTATCAAGTGTCCTAAGTAAAGAATCAAATATCAGATTAGTATATTTTATCAAATTCCATACTTAAGCACTTTCCATCTGATAACCAACATAAAGCTTATGTAGTACAATCATTGAATCACAAAAAAGCTATGGCCATCGAATGTTATACAGTTAGTGATTCCAAACAGTAAAATCATCAAATTCCTATTCTAAGGTGAACACATCAAAATTATACCAATTCAATACATTCAGCTTCAAATGTAGTAACCAAAGAATGAAAAGTATATGCCACAACCAACAAAATAATTATAACCATTGATATAGATTGAAATAGCCATTATTGAAGATAATATGCAGGATTTAACATCAAAATGAACATAATTCAATGAAGCGCCACTATTGGCAAGTGCACAAGAATGAAATTGTAGAAGGTAAAAAAAAAAATAACGCCATTTCTAGTTAGATCATGCAACGCAGGGAAAGGGGCGCAAAAGGATTGTGAACAGCCTTAGAACCTTCCAAAGAAAATCAAAAACATAGAATCAAAGGTAAAAAGTAGGGATCCATATCGAATTTCAACCCAACTATAATGCAATTTATTGAACCATGAGATAAAAAATTGCATATAAAATCTGAAGGCAAACTCCAAAAATTTAAGGCACATCTCAAAAAAAAAATTGGCTACAAAGCAGTGACCATGGGGTGTTCGACTTGGATGACTAATGAACCAAGCCAACCCCCTCTCATGAAAGCTCATTCATATTACAATCTGGCTCGATCTTATCATGGCGGGAGGGTGCACATAAAATGATAATTGAAATGACTTAAGAAAATTTCAATGAAAACATAATCGGCAGGTGAATCAAATTGTCATGCCACAAAAATGCAAAAATTACAAAAATTTCAATACACATATATAGATTGCTATATTATACAGAAACCAACAAGCATAATTCATCAAATAGGCAAGCATTGTTTTCAATAGGTAGAACAAGAGAAAGAATTCAAATTGCATTAATCGGAGAAATGAAACAAGGAACAAAATGAAGCCAACCTAGATCCAACGCTGGCTGAGACATAATCCAATACCGAGTCTGGATCCTTCAATTTCCAACCTGAACTCTCCAACTCCCAATTAAATTTTCCCAAAATCAATCAATAAAATGCAATCGTTTCTTTTTTTTTTACAAAATTTTTCTTTGCAAAAAAATAAATTAATTTTCTTCTTTGAAACAAAAATCTATATGAATATCTCTCAAAATGATAATTATTTACAAAAAGGAAGCTATTCTATTTTTCGAAACCAAAAATCTAATTAAATCTCTAAAATCGCCAATAAACACCAAGTTTCCTTTTTGACAATCAGTTCAAAACTATGCATGTGCTCCAAGAAAAATCTTTCTATCTTTTTAATTATTTTGTTGTTTATTAATTGCAACATTCCATTATAATATTTATTTTATTTTGATATTTCATTTCACTTTTAAATTTATTATAACCATAATTCTTAATAAATATATTTATATTTAATTACCAAAATACTTTTACTTAATAATTTAATTTAATGAATCAATAAATCAAGAACAACATTTGTTAAACAAATTTAAATTAAACAACCCAAATAACAACAACAATTACCTAACCATGTTCAGGGTCGAAAACAAGACCAACTGACCATAGAAAACAAACACACTGATGAGGTAACAAATAGATACTCATCCTCTTCGAGGATGATGGCTAGGGTAGGGGACCATAAGTTATCTTTGAACAATTGTTCCATTAGGTTTAAGGCACACTCATACCTATTAATTCAGGTGGAGTCGATGCCTAGTACCTGCAACCTACAACACACAAAATGGTCAAGCATATACATAATCATACAATCAAGCACATCGTGAAAGGGAATTGTAGTGTAGCAGGGTACTCATGAATGAGTAATGTGACACTGTCCCTTTCACCAAAACACATCAAAAAAGTAACCACATCAACGCATAACAATTAGCTTCTTAACAAACAAGATAGGAAAAATCGCCAGATAATTGCATAACAACCATGATCAGATAATCACATAATGCTCATAATAAGATTAATCCACATAATTAATTAAGTCCATCTACTAGTCATAACATAAGCATAAAACACCAGCAATAGAAGTATCATCAAACTATCATTGTAGCAATGAGTCCAACATCAAACAAAGTGCCATAATGTTTGATCCTAAGCAGATCAAATACCAATCTAATAGAGAACAAAATTAGGGGCACTACAATTGAGGTAGCTTATAAGAAGCTTATAAATAAAGTGTTAGTTGTGAGGTAATTTTCAAGAGTGATTATGGAAAAATCATTGACCTAAGGTAGTTTACACCAAATGAATGATGCCACCATGAAGAGGACATGGTATAATAAATATCCTTGGAATGATGGAATAAATTATTGAGATGGTAAAGGTTATGAAAATCTAGATGGACACTTTTGAGATAACCATAAAATAAACCTTGACCCTAGAAATGATGAAAGTAATGAATAACAAGAATCAAGCATTGTTTGATTAAAAAGTTCAAAGCGATGAATGAAGGTTAGTAGGAAAGCGATCAAAGCGGAAGGGTGGCGATGGTTTTTGTTTGGAGAAGGTAGATGATCCATGTTTAAAAATGTTGATGCTTAGCCTTTAGGTGGAAACCTTGGTTTTTTGTCTCTTGTAATTCCAAAGGGTGAAATGAGTATCTGTATTAATGGTGGAATGGGTGTTTTGTTCGGTTGGGTTCAGGGTAGCACCCCTGGTTTACCGGGTGGAAATTTAGAAGAAAATTTCTGGTGGCTCTGTCTTTCGAGCTTATTTTTGTTATGTAACTTTTTACTTATATTAATAAAATATTAACCATTATCGATAAAAAAAAAAAGAATCAAGCATTGCAAGTGAAGTGAAAAAAAACATGAAGACAAGGGAGAAATAATATTGAAGCTTATATATCAAGCACTAATAAGAAAACTAAAGTAAATATTCCTAGTTATTAACATCATATAAATCTTAAATAATTGATAGATTAAATAATTAATTTGGAATAATATTTTGAGTATAAAGATAGTAATTACTCGATAGAGTAAAATTTTCTAAGACTAAGTTGAAGGGTCATGCTACCACTTGGTGGAAGGAAGTCTAGCTAGGGGGAATAGAAAATGTAAACTTAGTACATGCATATGGTTTGCACATACTTGCATGTGGGTTGAATATTATTGTATGTGATATATTCATGATTATTTATTTTTGGGCATTCATTTGTTATTGTTAGGCTAGAAATCTTTTGGGAATTGATTGGAAGAGATTGGCTAATTATTAATCCTTGTATGAGTTGGAGTTCTTAGTGGAGATTTTTTATTATTTAAACAATATGGTAAGCATTGGTGGAATAGTAGAGAGGTTAAATGGAACTATATTGGGGTATAAAATAACAAGGTGGTGGATCTTAGAGTCGGTCATATGTTTTCATGTTGCATGGTTGTGATCTAGAGCTTTTGTTTGGCAATATGTAACTACCCTCTAGCATGGTTGTTGTGTCTCTTTATTTTATGGTCATATACAACACAAGAGTGTTCATGTTGAGTGTTTTATTTTGGCCCCTTGGTCACATATGAAATCACTATGTTGACTATTGTATGGAGTGATTAAATTGGGTTTGTGGTTTTAGCTCTTTGTTTCATGAAAGTTGGATAATTTTCTGCCATATGCATAGTTCCTAGATAACCCAATTCCTCCATCTACATGTACATAATGATAGTTGCGGAGTTGGTATTTTGTTGACTTGGAAGCTCTTAGATAACCTAGTTTATCCATCTACGTGTACATAGTGATGGTTGTGAAATTGATCTTATGATAGGATGGAGTGTCAAGATGACCTTTGATCCTTATGGATGATTGTACTTGCATGATGTAGATTCATGTTGTTTAGATATATGAGTTTTATATATTTTCTATTTAAAATATGTGGTTATGCTTATGTATGGTATTCTATTATTTTGGTTTAAAAATTTGGTGTTTATCATATTTGTGGATTTCTAGATGTTAAAATGGATTTAAATTTGTATGGATAATTTTATAGTTTTTGCATGTTAACCAAAATTTATGGTTTTGTAGATTTGTGAAGAGTTTATTGTTCATATTTTTCTAGATGAAGACAATTGCATATTTTCATGCATACTTTGTGCATGGTTTGAGGAGGTTGGTTGTGGCTTTCTTAGGTATGGAAGTGTTTGTATGTGCTTATCACTTAACCTTTCTTTAGAGTTTCTTGTTGGGTTTTTGAACCGTGGTTTCATTATTGTGGGTTTATGAAAAATTAGATCTAGATTTTATTTGGTGTTTGAGTCATAGAGAATCTACATGTTATCTTTGTCTTGCATGTTACTAATGCAGTGTTGAATTTATGTGTTGTGCATTATTTAATATCTATGAGTTGTATAATTTTGTGAGTTTTCTATAGTTGTAGGTTGCTTAGATAAATTAAATGTGGGTTATCTATATCCATATATATTTCATAATATAGGTGTATATTTTGTTGGTTGGCCTTGTTAGCAACATTTTTGTAAGCTCTATTTTAAAAAAATAAAAATTGGTTCCCTTTTGTATCCTTTACCTTTGTATAACTCCATTTATTTTCAATAAATTGATGCAAAAGGGGTGTGCATTTGACTCAACGGACCAACAGATCCTTTACCAATAAAATTATTGAATAGAGTGTGTTACATTTAATTATGTCAAACTAGGGAATCATATTATTCTTGGATGGTACTCACACTATATGTGTAGTTGAGGATTTGTAAGTTGTTCTACAGGTTGTGCATAGAAAACTTGATTGAAATTAAATTATATCTTATAAACCCTAAATAATTGATAGTTGCTATAGGTAATCTTGTTGGGATAGTAACAAACATTTTTCAACTATGTTGTAATTATTTATTGATGCAACTATACAAAATAGTTGATAATTAAATGATTAATACTAATAATTTAAATCAAACCAATGAACATAAATTTTGATAATATGTTTTAAAAAGTCATTAAAAAAACAACATAAACTATAAAGAGCACTACAGTTACCTCAAGTGGCCCTTGCTTGAGTGACTATAATCTCATAGAATCTAATCAAATATCAACTCAAGAATCCATCTATTTGACTAAATCTATATTATTTATTATATTTTAAAATTGTAACTTAAAGTTGATAACAAAAATAGTGATAACAAGAGTAATAATAGTAAGTTGTACTAGATCTCCTACTCATACATGATTTTCCATATATACATGATCCAGATTGTTACATTCCCTCTATCTTGAACATGATTATGATAATGAAATTATGGTCGTTATGTTAGTTGTGATTAACTGCTTTTCATGAGAATGTGAAATTGAGGAAATAATTTTTAATTTATATGTTGTAACGACAAATGTGAATGATTTTATTATATATGTGAATTATTTTATTATATATGTGAAAATGAATGTGATGATGAGTTTGTACTTATTATATGAATATATATGTCAAGAACGGTCTAACCCTATTCCTTTGTCAAGTGGTTGTAGGATCGTCAACGCCTGAGGGAAAAGGAAGTATCATCAAGGAGAGGGTGTAGTTAATAAAGGATCAAAATTATCATCAAGGTGTAAGATAGCTATGATGAAGTCATAATCTTGGTTGGATATCACCTAATTAAATAATTATCAAAACAAGTTAATTTAAATTGTGCATTATCATATATCTCTTGGAGTCCTATATTTCATCTTCTGTGCACCTTGGGAGGTATTAGCATAAAATATTTAAGATAAAATAAAAAGAAAATCTCTTAAACCAATGGGAAAATATTAAGGTTTAATTAAAGAGGAAATAGCTAGGTGATGGTGTGGGTGTGAGAGGTAACTCCTTGCCACCTTGCCACCTCTCTTGAGAAAACTTCAAGAAAGAGAACTCTAATAATTCCAAAGCAGCATGGGAAACCTACCAGTTGGCAAGAGAAGTTTCCACTTGGTGGGAAAATAAGAGGGCTGAATTGGGTCTGGTAGTAGCAGAAGTGACTTGGAATCAGTTTGTGAGAATTTTTCATCAGAGATGGCTTCCATAGTTGTATTACGATCAAAATTTGTTGGATTTCAAAAATCTCAGGCAGGGACCCTTAACTATCAATGAGTATTGGGAGAAGTATACCTGACTATTAAAATTGTTCCTCAGTATCAACAGGATGAAATATTTCAAGTTCGAAAGTTCATAATGGGATTGAACAATCGTATAGGGGGTTCATTGGATGTGTTTGCACCTTGGACTATGGATGAAGCTTATGAAAAATTTGTGCAGTAGGAGCAAAGGTTGAAAAAGGATGATTCTTTTAGGGATATAAATCACAACAAATACAAATGGAATTAGTCACACTAGAATTTCAAAAAGAAGGGCTACAAGAATAATCATTTTGATTACAAGAAAGATAAGAAGGGTAATAACAATACTAGGAAGGATGAAACTAATTCAAACAAAGGTCCAAAAAAGAAGGGACCACCAGGGGGATGCTTCAATTCTGGAGGAGAACATTATGCTAACTAGTACCCTACTAAGAATCAACATGGAAAACAACAATGAAAGCCTTTACCACCTCAGTAGACAGCCTTCCAGCAGAGAATTCATGCAACAATAGACAACAGGAAGGAAAAATACTACATCACACCTATTGAAACTCTAGGTATGCTTTACGGGAATCCAATAATCATTTTAATAGACACTGGAGCCGCTGAATGTTTCATATTCCCTAAGTTAATTGATAGATTTCCTAAAATAATTGTGTTCATGGCTAAATCATGGACAGTTGAATATGCTAATCAGATGGGAGCTTGGGTAGAGCAGCATATGTTTGATGCTAGGGTAGAACTTCCAAGCTTCGCCATAGAGACTAATATTTACGTGGCACCTTTGGGTTCCTATGACGTGATCATTGGAATGAATTGGTTAAGAGAACATAGGGCTAAGGTTGACTATTTTTCTAAGATAGTAGAGTGTGTGGATGACCTAGGAAAACCCATGTTAATTCAATGGGTACAATGAGAGGTTAAGGTACGAAAAATTTCAGCCATGTAGTTAAAAGGAAATAAAAGGAAAGGATTCCAAATGTTTACAGTTAAAATGGAAGAAATTAGGGAATATAAGGAAAGAACATATTTTGATGATATGTTAATGCACACCCAGAGTAGAGAAAGGGAAATGGAAATTGATTCTAAGGAAGAAACCTTCGCTAAAAAATATCCCTACCTTCAGGAATTATAGGATGTGTTTTCAGAGGAATTGCTTGGGTTACCACCAAGAAGAGTGTTTGATATCTCCATAGATTTAGTTCCAGGGGCTGAACTCGTTTCTAAGGCATTGTATTGTATGACCATTGTGGAACTAATGGAACTAAAGGTGCAACTATAGGAATTACTGGATAAGGGTTTGATTCAACCTAGCGTATCACCTTGGGGTGCGCTAGTGATATTTGTTAAGAAGAAGGATGGGACACTTCACCTGTGTATAGATTACCAAATACTGAATAAGCTTACCATAAAAAATAAATACCCTTTTCCTAGAATAGACGATCTTTTTTATCAAATGAAAGGAACAACAATGTTTTCTAAGATAGACTTAAGACTAGGGTACCATCAACTAAGGTTGAAAGAAGAAGAAATTCATAAAACAACTTTTAGGACTAGGTATGGTCACTATGAATTTACAGTTTTTCCATTTGGACTCACCAATGCCCCAACTACATTTATGAACCTAATGAACAGTATTTTCCAAGATTGTTTGGACAAGTTTGTATTGGTTTTCCTTGATGACATTCTCATTTATTCCTAAAATGAGGATGAACATCTTTAGTATCTTCGAGTGGTCCTTCAATGGTTGAGAGAGCATAAAATTTATGGAAAATTGTCAAAATGCACTTTCTTTTAGAAAGAGGTACAATACTTGGGGCACATAATATCAACTAAGGGAATAGCAGTGGATCTCACAAAGATAAAAGCTATAGTGGAATGACCAGTACCGAAAAATGTGCATGAGGTTGGAAGTTTCATGGGATTGGATGGATATTACTGAAGGTTTGTAAGCAATTTCTCTAGAATTTCCCACCCCATTACCTCCCTTCAAAGAAAAGGAAAGAGATTTAATGGATAGATAAATGTCAAGAAGCATTTAACACATTGAAGGAGAAATTAATGACTGCACCAATTTTGGTTGTACCGGACCCTAATGGTCATTTTGTAGTTATAACGGATGCGTATGGTGATGGATTGGGCAAAGTGCTAATGCAAGATGGAAAGGTAGTGGATTATGAATCTCAAAAATTGAAGTAGTATGAGCAGAATTATGAACCACATGACTTGGATTTAGCAACTATTATGCATGCCCTGCAAATGTGGCGACATTACTTGTTGGGAAAGACTTTTGAACTCAAATCAAATCATCAAGGATTGAAGTAAATATTCACACAACCCAATTTAAATGTTCGCCAAATGAGGTGGATGGAGTTAATCTCAGATTATGATTTTGAGGTCAATTGCATTAAGGGTAAGGAGAATAGAGTAGCCGACGTATTGAGCTAGCAGAAACATATAACTTCCATGGTGTCGATCAACACACATTTTAGAGTTCAGGTACTTCAAAAATTAAATGAAGATGAATTCTACTTGCAAGTTCATGAAGCTCTTTAGGCAAAACTGCAAGAGCCTAAATATGAGGGTTATCAAATTGAAGCAGATGGACTTTTGAGATACAAGGGTAGGATGTATATATTGAATTCTTCTAAACTAAGGAAGGTGATATGGAAAGAGGTACACACAACACCATACTCGGGTCATCCAGGAGTAACCAAAACGTTGGCTGATGTTAAACCATTATATTTTTGGAAGGGGATGAAAAAGGATGCAACTAGGTTTGTTGTAGGATGTTTTGAATGTTAGAAGGTTAAGGTGGATCATCAACACCCGACAGGATTGCTACAACCCCACAGTGTACCAGACTGGAAATGGAAAATCATCAGTATGAATTTTGTACAGGGTCTTCCGATGACAAGGAATAGGCATAATGTTGTATTGGTAGTAGTGGATAGACTCACTAAAGTGGCACATTTTATACTTGGGAATTTAAAAAATGGGGCTTATCTGATTGCATAGAAGTTTGTACAAGAATTTTTTCATCTTCATGGAGTACTAGAAAATATTATCTCTGAAAAAGATGCTAGGATGACATCTAGGTTTTGGCAGAATCTATTTTCCGCTTTGGGGACTCAGTTAAATATTAGTACAACCTATCATCCCGCAACAGATGGTCAAACAGAAAAGGTAAACTAGATTCTAGAGGACCTGTTAAGAATGTACTATATGGATCAGCAATATAAGTGGGAAGAATACTTACCCTTGGTAGAATTTTCTTATAACAATTCGTATCAATCAACTATCAAAATGGCACCATTTGAAGCACTGTATGGTAGGAAATGCAAAACACCCATCAATTGGAACATGATGGAGGATAGGATCATTCTATGACCCGAAATGTTTCAGGAAATGGAAGAACAGGTAAAAATAATCAAACAAAGGTTGAAGGAAGCTAATGATTGATAGAAGAGCTACTTTGATGCAAAACGAACCCCTAGACAGTTTGTGGTGGGAGAGAAAGTTCTCTTGCGTGTGAAACCGTGGAAAAGATCTATCAAATTTGGGAAAAATTCTAAACTAGCCCCAAGATATGTAGGACCTTTTGAAGTCTTGGAAGTTATCAATCTAGTAGCATACAAAATTTCTCTATCACCAGCTCTCACCAGATTGCACAATGTGTTTCATGTCTCCTATCTTAAGAAGTACTATGCAAACTTTGACCATATGATTGACTGGAATTCCTTGCAGGTGCAGGACCCTGGGGTGATCACAATAGAGCAACTTAGAGTGATCGAGGTACGTAAATTGCACTTACGTAACCATGAGGTGGTGCAATGCAAGGTCCAGTGGGACCAATACTCAGAGGAAAATGCTAGTTGGGAGGATTATGATGAAATATTTTAGAAGTTTCCTTATTTTTTAAGAACAATTAAGAACTCTATATATATAATTATGAATTTAGACTTGAATTTATAAATAAATAATCATCGGGGACGATGATTAAGGGGAGAAGCATGTTACATTACCTCTATCTTGAACATGATTATGACAATGAAATTATGGTTGTTATGTTAGTTGTGATTAACTACTTTTCATGAGAATGTGAAATTGAGGAAATAATTTTTAATTTATATGTTATAATGAAAAATTTGAATGATTTTCTTATATATGTGAACATGCATTTGATGATGAGTTTGTACTTATTATATGAATATATATTTCAAGAACAGTTTAACCCTATTCCTTTGTCAAGTGGTAGTAGGATCGTCAACGCCTGAGGGAAAAGGAAGTATCATCAAGGAGAGGGTGTAGTTAATAAAGAATCAAAATTATCATCAAGCCTCAAGTTGGTGTAAGATAGCTATGATGAAGTCGTAACCTTGGTTTGATATCACCTAATTAAATAATTACCAAAATAAGTTAATTTAAATTGTGCATTATCATATATCTCTTGGAGCCTTATATTTCATCTTGTGCAAACCTTGGGAGGTGTTAGCATAAAATATTTAAGATAAAATCAAAAGACAATCTCCTAAGCTGATGTGTGAATATTAAGGTTTAATTAACGAGGAAATAGCTGGGTGACAGTGTGGGTGTGAGAGGTAACTCCTCATCACCTTGCCACCTCTCTTGAGAAATGTTCAAGAAAGAGAACGCATGCAGTCACACGCTCAAGGAAGTCTAGGGGATTCGAGTTGTTGAGAAGGTTTATTTTTATGGGGCATTCTATCTCTTTCTCTCGCTTCTTCCTCACTCATTTGTTTACTTTTAGTACTAGAAATTTTTCTTTTTTTGCTCATTCCGCATCTTTGAAGACTCTTTCTATTCTCCATTGATTTGCAACTTCACTCTTATTTCTCTATCTAGCATCATCTAATATTAATGAATTTCTCTTCATTATCGAGTTGGAATTTTGTTGTCCCAATTCGACCTTCTCAGTCGACAGCTTAGGCCAAGCATTTTATGTTGTTTGTTTTCCATATCATGTGCATCTCCATCATTTCTTTCAATCATCGAAGAAAATCTTGACACCAAGTTGTTCGTAGTGGGAAGAATTCAAATAAATTGCCAAGCTACAGTCGTCTTGCTAGGCACATAATAAAAATAATTTATTGATATTGTTTATCATCGAAGAGCCTTAATTGAATCGATGGTCATCATGTTGAAAAGTAGAATTGTTGAATTTATTAGTCTTGTAGAAGTTTCAATGAATTGGTTCTTTGTTAACCTCTAGTATATGACCAATGATAGACTCTTCTTGTTCGATCCTATGAAGTTATTATCCTTTTTTTTAAGTTACTCTTCCATTATCAAATTTGAACTTGAGCATAGGTTTGAGCTTACACTTAATGCTTACTGGTCTAAATTGCTATTGTCTTAGCCGAGGTAATCTTTACACTTTTCTCTTGAATATCTGAGTTGGAACCGTGTCTTTCTCGCTCCTATTAGAGTTTGTTTGATCTGGAAAATCCTCATGGGTGTCAAGTCTCTTTTTAACCCATTTTGTATGTTTAAAGTAAATAGATTATTCTTAGATGTGAATGATAACGAGCCAAGTCTCTCTCTTTATATGCCTAATGTAAACAACTTAACCTTAAATCAAAAGAATGATTTAGAACCCATACTTTGTAATATAAACGTAAAGTCAAGTATTATCATGTCAAGCAAGGGTGAGAGTGCTGATAGCACAGGTGTGCCATTATTAATAAAAATCCTTTCCCAAGGTTACGATGCTAGATTAAACATTTTTCAGCTATCAAGAACCAGATATACCCCTGGTTAGAGTGATCTTTCTAGTTAGGAGTTACCTATAGTGAAGGATCATCCAGGTAATATAGGTTCTTGACACCAAGCTCAAATGGAATAATGATATTATGTGATCCTTTATTGATTACCTTCGTGAAGGGTTGTGTTCTTCAATAGAAGAAACTTGGGAGACCAGTAGGTCTTTCGTTGGGTAGAAAAGCCCTTGATAATATTTCTTTTTCCCTTGGAAACAAAAGAGTCTTGAGCAAACATTCCAGTAGGAAGCCTTCAGATTGTACTTTCTTGTAACTCTTTCTCTCTCTTTTAATTTCAGTTGTAAATACTTTAGCATGTTTATTTCATAGCTATAATAAATGCTCTTACATTTTGAAAGAAAAGAAAAGTTAGTTGTTGTTCTACTATTTTTTCAGTTATATGAATACAGTTAGTTGTTTCCTTTTCAAATGAAACTAAAGTTTTAAAAGCTAGTTGAGGAATTGAATATGATATAATTGTTTTAATTTTTTTATCTTTTCTATTCAAAATTGCAAAGGAAACCCTAAGATGAAAACTAGTCAGTTACATTTTATTTGAAACTAGTAGTTAGTTTCCATTTTTAAACTGTAGATCAGATAGAGTGATAACAAGAGTAATAATAGTAAGTTCTACTAGATCTCCGACTCATACATGATTTTCCATATATACATGATCCAAATAGTCTAATTATTTTGGACTCTAAACAACTTAAAAACATATGTCCACTTATCCACAAACATAGGGAGAGGACTTATTCCTATCCTCATCAAAACATAAATACGAAAAAATATCATATTTTATAAACATTCATTAATGCAAACAACCATTCAATAATATGCCATATACCATTTTCAATGTTTCAATATTTAATATAAAAAGGAAAGTATGGATAATGTCTTGGAAATTTTTAGAAATGTCTTGAGAAATATCAAACTTAAAACAAAAAAGTGAGGATAATTTCTAAGTTGATCACACCCCATATTGTTTATCCTCAAGCAACTCAAGGCCTCATATTGTATTGAAGTGCATTAATTCTATAGTCCATTGGATCAATAACTCCTTCCTCCTATTTTAAATAAATTCCTTTTTTCTCAGCCAATCATTTTCAATGCCTCCTTATTGTTCTAGTAGTCAATTCCTTGAACCTTTTATAATTTGCAACTCCACATTCTAGAATATTTTTCTTTACCCTTGGTCATTGGATCAATTCAATCCATTCTACTACCACTTGGTTAGGGTCCTTGGCTTTTGCTATGATTTTGAGGGGAATTTTTTTTTTTTCTGTTTTATGATGTTGTTGTGACAAGAGGTCCCTATGATGTTCATTTTGCATAAATGACGTTAATGCCTTCAATTGAAAATCCCCATTAAAAATAAATGGGTTCCAAGTGGTGTCATAAGGGATTTCCAACTCATACAAATAAAATTCACATAATTGGTTTTGTATCTCTGAGGTTGCTCTTTGATATGTTGTTAAAATAGCTTAGGTGTGGATAAGGAGATAGGGAGGTGACTATAAAATTATCTAAATTGAAAGCTTAAATATTGTTCTTGTAAAACATGGCATAAACCATCACATGAGGACTACACCTCATGAGTTGCATCGTCATTTCATCCATTTTATCAATTATGAGCACCAATATTTTATTTTTTGCATTATTTTTCTCAATTTCTCTTTCATAATTATTTATCATTTCTTTCTTCTCATTATTCCAATCATATTTCAATTGAAAAACTTTCTCTATTCCCACTATCTTAATTCAAGGCTTACCAAGGTTGGGGTTGCAAGTTCTTCTGAAGATTTACTTTACTAACTGGGATTTGGAACTTTCTTATTTATCTCAATCACATAGTCATTTGGGCCAATTTGTCCAATCTTGTCCTTGTTGGATGTTGTGGTTGTCATTGATGTCAAAACTATTAGCATTGTTGCATTAGAAGCTGTATGTATCGAGGATATTGAGAAAATTGTGATAAGAAGTGCTACAGGTTGTCAGTGGTGAAGTGAAGTTCTTTCTATTAGTGTGTTCACTACGTTGTTGTTCTGAGGTTGTGGACTAAAGGGTTTCTTTTTTAGTATGTCTAGTTTATCCACGTTCAATTTCAGAGATCTGCATGAAGAGTTGATGGAGTTATGGTGATTTTTATTCTGATAGTTTTTATGTTGCTTCACTTAATGTTCCTTGAAGATTATATGATTTTAGTAAGTTCAGTTGTTGCAGATGCTTCTTTGATGTTTCATGATGCTTGTGGATGTTTCTAGTTCATTCTCTATCTTTGTGGCATGTCTGCATTGATCGTTGTGCTCGTGATACAAGATTTTCTCTTGTATGTTCATGTTTTACATGTTCTTGGCCAATAAGGTGTTGAAGCGTGTTGTGGATCTTCGAAGAGAAATTAATTGAATTGTTTTTCATGTTGGAGATGTTGTTTTCGGTCTTCACTATGTTATGGCTGACCTTGGTTGATTCACATGAATAACTTTTTTTTTGGGCCAACTGTTTGTAATTATTTTATTATCTTCTTGTGGCCGACTTATAGTGATGCAATTTCTTGTTGCAGATATATAAGAACAATTTTTTGAAGAGTGAAAGAAGTGCGAGTGTGAAGTGTATGAGTCCTATGTGCGAATAAAGTTTAGATCATTCGAAGGTAGAGAAGAGAGTAAAGAAGAGTGAAGAATTTTTCATGTGCTTAACCGAAATGTAGCTAGGCATTAGCAGATGCTATTTTCTCAATTCAAATCCGGATGGTTTTAATCTGAATCTTTCTATTTAAGACAATGTGTCTTCCTTGGGAAGAAAGCCTTGTTTTATTTGAGTAGTGAACTCTAGGCAATGTGCCTGAATGCATGTGCATTCCCCATTCATATTTCCTTATACTTTTAACAGGGTATAATCTTGTGGATTGACCTCCATTTTGGTTTTTCCCCTAACATGGTTTCCACGTAAAAATCTTTTTGTTATGTGTGCTTTTGATGTGTTGTTCATTTATGCTTTCATGATTAATGATCAAATCTGAAATTAAGGTTAATAAGTTGAATAAGTTTGAGATTCGGTGACAACTGATTCACCCCCCCTCTCAGTTGCCTGCCCTTGAGTTTCCAACAATTGGTATCAGAGCTTGTGGTTCCTTGGAAGAAGTTTAACAACTTGAGGTGATCTGGGATGACAACTTATAAGAAGGATAGTCCTAGATTTGATGGAACAAAATATTCCTTGTGGAAAGCTCGAATGGAGTGCTATCTGAAATGCATTGGTGAACCCTACTGGAGCATTACAAAAAATATATATGTTATTCTATAGAATGGTCCTACTACTTCTGTTGAGATCAGGGATGTTGAATATAATATTAGGGCTAAGGAGGCATTGTTGAGTGCTTTGACTGATAGTAAGATGACAAATGTGATGGATCTGAAGACTGCTTATGAGATATGGAAGAAGTTGGAGACCCTGAATGAAGGTGATGCAAATGTGAATATTTCTAAGCTACAAAGTCTGAAAGGAAAATATAAAAAGTTGAAAATGGCTAATGATGAAAATGTTACTACTTTCATGCAAAGAGTAAATGAACTTGTGTGTGGTATCAGATGTGCTGGTGGACAGATAGACGAATCAAAGATTGTTGCTAAAGTGCTTAGATCTTTGCCTAATTCTTACAAAGTCAAGGCTAGTGCTATTGAAGAGCTCCTAACTATGACAAATGTTACCAGCGATATGTTGATTGGTAAGCTTACTGCTTTTGAGTTGAGTGAATTTGGTGATGCCCTTCCTAAGGTTGAATATGCATTTAAGGCTACTACTTCTGGAAGAGATAGACAGAGATATGATCTGGGTGAAGTTCATCAAGAAAGACATTCAATTATTAGGATGAAATGAAACAATTGGATGAAGAAGAAAGAGAGCTTGAAGAACTTGAAGCATTGATTGTGAAAAGAGAATCCAAAGGACAAGGTAAGTATAAGGGAAATTTTTCTATTAAATGTTTCTCTTGCAATAAGATAGGTCATTTTTCATCAAGGTGTCTTGAGAGAGTTTCCAAGCCAAGATTTAACAAGCCTAAATTCCAAAAGAAGTGTTACTATGTTGTTGATGAAGGTGTAACAAATGATGAATTTGATAGAGGAAATGCAAGTGAAGATGAATTTGTGTTTATTGCTATCAAGGAAAATAATCCTATGTCTACTGAATTTTCTAGTTGTACAAATGTGGAGAAAGTCCAAGTTGCTTGAGTTGAAGAGAAAGATGAATGGGTAATTGATAGTGGTTGTTCTCATCATATGACAAGAGATAAAAGTAAGTTTGTGAATTTGGAGAAGTATGATGGTGGTGTTGTGAGATTTGGTGATAACACAACTGGTGTGATCCGTGGAAGAGGATGCATTTCTCTTTATGGTAAGCATAACAATGATGATGTCTTGTATGTTGAAGGTTTTAAGTATAATATTTTGAGTGTTGTTCAAATGGTTGATAAGGGATACAATCTTCAGTTCATGGATGGTAAGTGCAAAATATTGGGAAATTATAGAAATGTGATTGCATCAGGTACACAAACAAAAGGTAATATATTTTATCTAAATGTTGCTAGTAAAAGTTGTTTGATTGCTCAAGTTGATGAGAGTTGGTTATGACATAGGAGAATGTGTGATGTTAACTTTGCTAACATTTTCAAGATAAGTTCCACTAAAGATGTGAGAGATCTTCCTAAGCTGATGAAACCTACTAATGCCATATGCAAAGAATGTCAATTAGGAAAATAAATATGAATTTCATTTCGAAGTAAACAAAAAAACTCAAATGGATTGTTGGAACTTGTGCATACTAACTTATGTGGTCCTGCTAAAACTAGAAGTTTGTAAGGTTACAAATACTTCATGTTGCTTATTGATGATTATTCAAGGATGATGTGGGCTACTTTCTTAAGGGAGAAATATGAAGCTCTAGAAAAGTTCAAGATATTTAAGGCTATGGTTGAGACAGAGACTAGTTTGAAGATTAAGTGTCTGAGATCATATAGCGGTGGTGAATTCACTTCCGGTGAGTTTAATTATTTTTGTGAATAGCATGGAATAAAGAGACAGTTATCTGCACCATAGACCCCTCAACAGAATGGAGTTGTGGAAAGGAAGAAAATAATAGTTCTATATGTGACTAGAACCATGATGTTAGAAGGAAATGTGCCTCATATCTATTGGAGAGAAGTTGTGAGTACTGTTGTGTACATAGTTAACTGGGTACAAATCAAAGGCAATACTGGTAAGACTTCTTTTGAACTATGGACTGGTCAAAAGCCTACTGTTAGATATTTCAAAATTTTTGGAAGCAAGTGTTATATCAAAAGAGATGAAGATATAGGAAAGTTTGATGCTAGGAGTGATGAAGGAATCTTTCTGGGTTACACTACTAAAAGTAAGGCCTACCGGTGTTACAACAAAAGATTGAAGAAAATGGTTGAAAGTGAAAATGTTAAGGTTGATAAAGACATAGCTGCACTATCCAGAACCTTTGGATATGATTCTGATGATCAGAATGATAGTACAAGCAAAGGAAAGAAAGGTTAGACTACAAGTCAAGTTTAAATCATTCCGGTGAATCAAGAAAATCAAGAAGGGTAAATTGATGGAAGAACAAAAGAGAGATCATAAGAGCCTGAAGTTGAAGAACATTCTAAGAAGACTCTGAGGTATGTGAGAATGAATCATTCAGAGAATCAAATCATAGGTGATAAGAAAAAAGGTGTCCAAACTAGGAGAAAAATTACAAAATAATATTGTTTGATTTCAAAGACTGAGCCTAACAATGTGAATGAAGCATGCAACAATGAGCATTGGGTTCAAGGAATGAAAGAGGAACTACAAAAAATTGAGAAGAATGATACATGGATTCTTGTTCCCAGACCTAAGGATAAGAATGTAATTGGAACTAAATGGTTCTTTAAAAACAAACTGAATGAACAAGGTGAAGTGGTTAGAAACAAAGCAAGACTGGTTTGTAAGGGATATTCCCAAATGGAAGGTATTGATTCTGAAGAAACATTTGCCCCTGTTGCTAGAATTGAAGCTGCGAGATTGTTTCTTGCTTATGCTTCTTATAAAGACTACAAGGTTTATCAAATGGATGTCAAGTCTGCTTTTCTAAATGGTGAATTGGAAGAAGAGGTGTATGTTGAGAAACCTGATGGATTCCAGCTGATTGATCAAAAAGATATGGTGTTTCAATTGAAGAAAGAATTATATGGTCTTAAGAAATCCCTTAGAGCATGGTATGCTAGATTGGATAAGTACTTGGTGAAACTTGGATTTAACAAGGGTATTGTTGATAGTAATCTGTATTTCAAGAATGATGATAAAGATTTGATTGTAGAAGTTTTTGTTGATGATATCTTTACAAAGTCATTGCCTAAGGATATTTTTGAGTATCTTAGAGGGAAGTTAGGGGTGATTACCCCTCCTAATCAAAACTAAGATGCAAATCAATGCATTGCATCAATCTATTCATTTCATGATCATATTTTGATATGGATTGATGTTGTGGTGGCTACTACTCAGGGGGAGTAGTCAGATGTTCAGAAGTTCAGATATGTGGTTTAGAGCTTATATTGAAGAGATCTTTGTCATTGATGTAAAAGGGGGAGAAGAGTAATGTGAAAAACAAACCACTGATTATTTGGGGAGAAGATCCTTGTGGGGAGAAGATCATGTGAGGAAAGAAAAGTCAGAACTTAAAGGAAGAATAAGCACAGTTGTGTTGATGGTATTTTTCACATCATGTGCTGCCATCAATGCCAAAGGGGGAGATTGTTGGATGTTGTGGTTGTGTTACTGATATGTGGTTGTCATTGATGTCAACACTAATAGCATTGTTGCATTATAAGATGTATATGTCGAGGATATTGAGAAAATTGTGATAAGAAGTGCCACAGGTTGTTAGTGGTGAAGTGAAGTTCTTTTTGTCGGTGTGTTCAATATGTTGTTATTTTGAGGTTGTAGACTAAAGGGTTTCTTGTTGAGTATGTTTAGTTTATCCACGTTGAATTTCAGAGATCCGCATAAAGAGTTGATTGAGTTATGGTGATTTTCATTATGATAGTTTTTATCTCACTTCAGTTAGTGTTCTTGATTGAAGATTTTGTGATTTCAGTAAGTTTAGTTGTTACAGATGCTTCTCTAATGTTTCATGATGCTTATGGATGTTTCTAGTGCATTCTCTATCTTTGTGGCATGTCTGCATTGATTTTTGTGCTCGTGATCCTAGATTTTCTCTTGCGTGTTCATGTTTTTCATGTTCTTGGCAGACAAGGTGTTGAAGTGTGTTATGGATCTTCGAGGATAAATTAATTGAAGTGTTTTCATGTTGGAGATGTTGTTTTCAGTCTTCACTATGTTATGGCTGACCTTGGTTGATTCGCATGAATAATCTTTATTTGTTTTGGGCCAACTGTTTGTAATTAATTATCTTCTTGTGGCCGACTTATAGCAATGCAATTTCTTGTTGCAGATATATAAGAGGGATTGTTTGAAGAGTGAAAGAAGTGAGAGTGTGAAGTGTATGAGTCCTATGTGTGAATAAAGTTCAAATCATTCAAAGGTAGAGCAGAGAGTGAAGAAGAGTGAATAAGTGTTCATGTGCTTAACCGAAACTATAACAAGACATTAGCAGATGCTATTTTCTCAATTCAAATCCGAATGGTTTTAATTCGAATCTTTATGTAAGACAGTGTGTCTTCCTTGGGTAGTAAGCCTTGTTGTATTTGAGCAGTGAGATCTAGGTAGTGTGCCTGAATGCATGTGCATTCCCCATTCATATTTCCTTATACTTTTAATAGGGTATAATCTTATGGATTGACCTCCACCGTGGTTTTTCCCCTAACAGGGTTTCCACGTAAAACTATTTGTGTTATGTGTGCTTCTGATGTGTTGTTCATTTATGCTTTCATGATTAATGATCATATCTAAAATTAATGTTAATAAGTTGAATAAGTTTGAGATTCGGTGACAACTTATTCACCCCCCCTCTTAGTTGTCTACCCTTGAGTTTCCAACAGTCCTTTGATGTTGATAAACTTGCAAATAATTATCTAATTATTTAACTTTATTACCAAACATGGTTTCTTTCTATTGGTATCCCCTTAATTGTTCCTCTAATTCTTCAAAATTTTAAGAGCTACTTGCAACTCATCGATTTTTTCTTCACCTTCCAAAAATAATTCTTCTTCAGACTCAATATAGGAGGTAGGTATTTCTAGGTCTTCTACATTGCTAGGAGGTTTAGTCTGCTTCTTTGTTGTATACAAATATTCTTCTTCTTATTCTATGTCCATGTCTAAACACGTGAATTGCATACTTTTTAATTATTCTACATCAATAAATACATCTTCCTTCTCTGAGTTTGTGTATGTTTCTACAAGGACCACCTTCTTCTAATTAGGAGAAACCTTTCCTCTTGTAACACCTTTTTCTTTCATGCAATGTGAACACCTTTGTGGTTGCGTGTGTCCTTTTCTTTTTTTTTTTGGATTTGAAGGAAGGTGTACATATTTTATTGTTAGTTTTAGGTATGGAAGGAGAATATTTAGAGACAAGGCCCTTTAAAACTTGGGATGCTACATGTTGAGCCTCAAAGGTTATGGGTTTAGTTTTCTATATCTCAAGTTGTTCATGGTGGCTATAGGTAGGTGAGAAATTTTGTTGGGAAGAGGTTGCATGTGCTTCCTCCTCTTCCTCTAGTTGTTTATTCTCCTCCCATTCCCTATCTTCCCCACCTGGACTAGGCCTCAAGGCTCTATCATTTATGTGGTTGCATTCTAGAAAATTTTCCCAAAAAAATTGGAAATTAAGTCTGGAGACTTATTTTTATCAATAAAATAATTAAATAATAGTGTGACAAGGTCGTCTAGTTTCTTTTTCTTTTATATTCAACATAAATTATTTTCAACATATTGAAAAAATAATTTGGAACATTTGCCTATTATGGCAGAGATGGCTTAGAAATTTAAAATGCATTGTGTATAATAAGGATTGTCTACTATGAAAAGTTAAATACTTAATAATATACACAACAACAAAAGCTCATAACTAGGGTAAAGAAATTCATTTGGTACCTTGATTTGATGAGTCTAGTTATCCTCTTAGCTCCACAAATTCAACACAAGTTGTGATAGCATCGACTTAGGCTATAAATTCTTATCCAATTGCAAGAAACTTGGTTACCTTTGTGATTGCTACATCTGAAGCATCAACCCTCACCATGAATTTATTATTATATAGCATCCTTGCAAATTTTTGCATCATAGCCTCATTATACTCGTTCAATATAAGAAAATAATCCAACCATCCAACTTACTAGAAAATAAGAAAATAGTCTCAGTCATTTAATAATGTCGTATGATCAACCAATTCTCTTCTAATTTCATGTATTTAAACATCTTTCATTTAGCTCAAAAAGTGATAAAAAGTGATAAAAAATTGCATTGCTTTATTTCATAATTGCATAAAAATCATCAAATTTAGATTTAGGCATCTTACAATTAGTCAATTTTTATATTTTAGATCAAAAAATTGCATCTAGAGTTGTCATTTATTGTTTGCATATTGTTACACTCTTGCATTGGCATAAATTAAGCAAAATCTAGAAATATATTCACTATCAAACTAGTTTGCAATTAGACCAAAAATCCTTAAGCAAAATCATACATATACATACTTTTAATTTTTGGAAAATCTACCTAGGACACAAATGCACTTGGGTACCTTTGTTCTCTTGCTCCTTTTGGATCATAATTTCTATGATAGAATCTTCTCAGGATACTTTGTCTAGATTCATTGTTTTTCTTCCAAAAACCTATTGCATAATAGTCTGAACCTTAGTGAAAAGCATCATCATGATGGCTCAATTTTTTTCTTAGATGTTGACTTCTGTAAAATCCTTGGTGGATGTTTCAAGTTGTGTGTTTGGTGATGACCCTAATTCCAATGAGAACATTCATGATCCTTCACCTCCTAATGCATGTCCTCATGATGTAGAAATCTTGATACATGATGAGGAGAGCATGAATAAATTCATATATAATTCTTTGCACAACCTTGAGAATAGTTCAACCTTTTATCCCTCAATGCAATGGCCTAATCACCCATATCAACAATCAACACCTCCTACCATACCAACACTTGAAATGTTTGATTTATTACATCCAGAAACTAAATCGCAAGGCATACCTCAACCAATGTCCATGGAGATACCTATCAATCACAAGGAAAGCACATAAAACAACCCCCCATCATATGAGCATAAATATACAAACACACCCATTAACTTGGAACAAAGTTATGGACAAGGCTATAGAATTTTGAGAAAACAAGGATGTGATATAGAGAATGAACATGAAATACATCCTTTCTTGGAACAAACACCATTAAAATATACTAAATGAATAGGTTACCAAATTCCTCCACCTTTATATCAAACATTTGTGCCACCAGCCAAGAAATACAAAGTCCATGGTCCTATCAAAAATTACGTGCACCTTGAATCCAAGACTAAACATGCATTAGCTACACTTGTAGATGGGTTTAATTACACTCCTACTTGGGTGTGAAGAAAAAGATAATAAACAAAAGAACACAAATACATATTATGATGCATACCATAGAATACTTGGACAACTTACTAATGAATTTTGTCCTTTAAAGAAGGAATTGAGAGAATTTGATCCTTATGGGGATCAATATGATCATGTGATATACTAACATTTGTTTGCTTTTCTCCTTACCATGTTGTAGTTGTATTATTATAGCATACTCATTACCAAACATCAAAATATGCACTAGCTTCAAGCAATCATCTTTTAGATCGCAAGGGGTAGCATATCATCATCCATTTTGGCTTACCTTTGTCCTTACACTTGGGGGCAAGGGGTTAGGTAGTCTTGTATTAGGCCCATCCCTTCTAGCAAGGGATCCCTTTATTTCTCCTTAAAACTTTAGTGTATCAAGTACACAAAAAATTTAAGGGGGGGCATATCATCCCTTGCTCATTGTTTGCATGTAGGAATCGTCTCTTCTTAATGATGATAGCATACATCTCCTAGGAAGTGTGACCTTTTCAATGAAAGAGTGGCCTTCTTGATATATGATAGTGTCTCCTTTATGGTGATATTAGGCTTGATGTCTCATAAGAGTGTGACCTTTCTTGGCATATGGTGTTCCCCTTGGTGGTAATGCTATGGCTAGTATTCCCTAAGGTGTGTCTTTTATTCCACGACTAGTCCTCTCTTGGTGGTGATATCATGTGTGGTATTCGCTAAGGTGCAACCTTTCATGTATTGAGTAAAGCCCCTTTGTTGTTTTTTTAAATCATCTTTTGTGGTGGTGTTATTATAAAACCCCTTGAGTGTTTGGCCTTATCTCATTGTCATTTATGTACCCCCTGAGGTGAGTTTTGTTCGTCCCTTGAGACTTTAAACTTTATGCACCCTCTGAGGTGAGTTTTGTTAATCCCTTGAGATGTTAAACTTTATGCACCCCATGAGGTGAGTTTTTTCGTCCCCTGAGATGTTAAACTTTATGCACCCTCTAAGGTGAGTTTTGTCCATCCCCCAAGACACTAAAATTTATGCACCCCCTGAGGTGAGTTTTGTGATAGTTCATGTATTCAGCTTAACGAAGCTGGTTGGGTCATGAACTTGAGCACCCCTTTTTAACATGTCCACCTCACATAACACACCTTGCTTGCTAGTGGAGCCATGCAGTTCATGAGTGTTTAGCATAATACACCTTGCTAGCATTGTGGAATCCATCCTATTGCATGGACAACTAGCATACCATAACTTGCTAGCCACTAGATCCATGTGGCTAATGAGTGATGTAGAATAACACAAATTTCTAGTCCTCATGGGATAATTCATTTATTTGATGGATGACATTGGGTATTTGAGAGAATTTAAGATTGAGATCTCTTTGCCTTATCGACACAAATATTTTAGTACTAACCTTGTGTTTTTATTGTGTCTTGTGTGTGTCTTCTTCTTGTTTGCATTGTGTTTACATCATTTTTGTGTTCATTTTGTTATAATCTACATGTTATGTTATATCATGTGTTTTCATCATGTATGCTTTGTGTTTTCTAACATGTATGTTGTCTTTTTGTATTTCATACATGAGTGTTCCTTTGTGCTTATGTTGTTTTTCTATGGGATCTTGGATCCTAGGGGCTTGTGCACTCCCCTTAGATCCTGTCATCTTATCTCTTTAACATTTGGACTTGATCAGACCCCTCTTGACACATTTTTCTAATTTAGTGTAAGTCTAAGCATAAGTTCATATGCTCACTAAAGTGGGAGCTAAATGTAGGATCATAAATTATCACCCTTGAAACTTTCACACTATATTTTTCTCCCTCTTACATTATTGAGCCTAATTGGGTCCCTAATTTCCTAAATGGTTCATTCTATAGACCATTTGGACCACTTTTTGAGAAATTGCAAGCATTGAATAAATGCATCCAATTGATATTTTACCCTCGAAACTTAATGTATTGGAAAATGGGGCCAAGACCCATTCGCCCTGGGGAATATGGGTCCTATTTTGTTGGGGACCAATTTTGGATATGTTGGTGTTGATATTTTAACATTCAAAATTCAAATTGAAAATGTCGGTTATTGAGATTTAGTTCTCGAGAAATTAAGAGAAATTCTTATAAATACCTAGTTATTGCATCATTTCAAATGTAACTATAGTGTTGAAAAATGTACTCATTTACATTTTCACACTATGTTTAGGTCCCTTAATTAATTAGACTTAATTAAGCCTGTAATTGTCCCAATTATGCATCTATGAGCCTAATTAATTACAATTTTCAAAAGGAGAATCAGTATTTAATTAATGTAATTATCATTTTTAACACCTCAAAATGAATAGGTACTGGTAATTTAGCTCAAGACCCAGTTGTTAAATTCAAAATTTTAATATGTTTTTGGCGGCCTTTTTGTGATCCAAATTCAAATTTTAAATGTCAGCTTGTAATGATTACTTTTCAGGAAATTAGAAAATTACCTATAAATACAAGGTCTTTTTATCAAATTCAAATCCTAATATATATATTTCATATGCAAGCATTCCTATGGCTAAGATTATTGTCAAAAGTTTTCAAGAGCAGATTTATCAAGCATCTACAACAACATTCAAGATATCAAGCATCATGTCAAAGTTATCTTCATTCATGCATGTTTTTGGAGCTAACATTGTGATGTAGGTTTCAAGAATTCAAGTCAAATTTCAAGCATCAAGATCTGTAAGAGTTTTTTATGAACTTGAGCACCCAGGATCACCTGCAAAACCAAGATAAGCCTTCCACATGATAGCAGCAAGAGATAAAATGCTGGAATATAGTGCAATAACAAAATGATGTTATTATCACACACTAAATGATACAATATGCCTCAACTCTCCCTTGAATTGACTGAGTTAATATGAACTCATCTGAACTAGATAGGAGGGAGAGGTGAGTGCAGAATATATAGCAGAATATGGGAAAATAATTCCAAGAGGGGAATAACTCTCAAATAACCAAATTAGGTGGGAGTTATGCCTACTTGTAAAATGCTAAACATGTGGCATAACCTACTTAGAAAGAGACAGATGAGTGGTTTTGTGAGGTGGCATATAAGGCCAAAAGAGGGTGTGAAACTCAACCACCCAAGTGTGAGTGGGAGCAACACATGTAATCGATGGATTATGCCATGTGTCCTCACATGAACCACATTTCCTATAACCTAAGGTATGCTTAATAATGTCTAGGAAAAATAATATTAAAAAACCTACACTAACAAGATCAACATCCAAGCAAGCTATTCATGCAAGATCAAGACCTTGGAGAGATGTTTTAGATTTATTCCTTCAAGGATCTCAATTCAAGGGTTTGGTGAGTTACAACATAGAAATTATTCATTCACCATTCCTTTCATTCATGTTTAATTTCATTACAAGTTTTAATTACCAAAACAGGTTTTGATCAAGGCAAACCCCCATTCACCAAAAACAAAAAAAAAAACCCTCTTGTGTGTGTTGCAAATCTTAGGTTGAAGAAGGATTGAAGACTCATCAAAAGTGCAATTTTTCAAAGTTTTCAAAGTTGTCAACATTGTCTTCAAGCCATGGAAACTCACTTTCATAATTCTTGACTGTGAAATCCATAGGAATCAGGAGTGTAGACCTAGGAGTAGAGGATTGTAAAAGCAGATTTTGAACCCCTGTAGCAAGACCCATTCGCCCTTGGGTGAATAAGTCACAGGAGGACACTCAACATAGGCTTTTTTGATAGGTACATAAAATAACATCCTTCTCAGATCTATTGAAACTTTCTGAATTCTGTCAGATTAAGGTTTAAAATTTATGTTTCATGTGTTATATCACATTATTGCATTCATTTGGTATTTTTCATTTATCTCCCAAAAGTGCACTTCAGGATGATTTACCCAAACCTTAGTCATAAGGAAAACAACAAGATATCCACCAAGGTTGACTCACCTAAGGGTTGAAAATCAATATTTTCCTAAGGGATCTCTTTTTCCTAATGAAATAAGGAAGATAGGTGCATCATACCCCATTTATATTGGTGAACCTATTTCCCCCCATTTCATTTTGGTGAACCCAACATTGTACATCAATTTTTTTGAAATTGGAGTCCATTCAAACCCTAGATCTAGGATTTGCATTAGTTTTCATTTCATTTAGGGATGTTAAAATTACATTAGTATGCATCTCATTTAGGGTTTTAGGTTTGCATTTTGCATCCTTTAAAATATTAAAAAATCAAAAATTTGCATGCATATTACATTGATTTTGCATAGTACTTGCATATTAGTGTATGTTCAATCATTAACATTCACAAATTTAGTCAAAATTACATTTCAAAGTGTCACATTGTTCATCATTTTTCATTCATTTCACTTGCATTTAGACAACAAAGTCTAGAAAATTCAATCATTGAAACCACAATTTGTAGTCTGAAACAGGAAATCCTAGCATTGAACCTTAGACCCAGATTTAAATTTTTGCAACCCTTGTGCTAGGACCAATTCACCCTAGGGTGAATTATTCCTTGTATAGGTGATTTTTCAAAATTCTGGGCAGTGATTTGTCTTTGTTTGCTTCATTCTGATCTACTGTTAAATATGGGCTTCAGTTTAAGAAATCAGAAAAATCTGTTACTATTTGCATTAGGTTTGATTGGTCAAATTGAGTGCATTGTTTGAAAATCAAAATTGGCATTAAAAGACATCATTTTTTAGGTTTTTGTATAGCACAATTAGTAAATTATCTTGTTTAAAATCTAAAAATTGCTATCTCCTTTTACATACTTGCATTGCACTTCATATTCTACAGTGTTTGATTACATTTATCTAGTGCATATTCTCCATTTTGGGTGCACTTAGGTTTGGTGAAACTTGTATGAGCTTCACAACCTGGTGTCCTATTACCAATACTGTAGTGAGACATAATTTGAGACTCATTCCATCCCATGCTACTACACTCATCGTGGAGCTTGAGTTTTCCAACTCTTTCACACATAGTGTTGATACTAGTCAACTCACTATGGACCATAGCTTTGATACCTCATTTCCCATGACCACCCTACCCCTAACCAAAGTGATTGATGTTGACACAATGGTTGCTAATGTACATCAAGAACTAAAAAAAATGGATGAAGATTTAGAGAAATTGCAAAACTTTGCAAGTTTTGACTACATTGCTAGTACTGCAAATCTTGTCATAGATAACATGTAAAAAATGCTTGATAATGAATAAGGAATAGAGATTGTACGTAGTCTAGCTCACATTATTGATAAACATGTTCCTACAACAACTAGTTGTGCTCAAAATTTGGGGTATACTCAAAGTCAAGGTGGAAATCCAATTCCTCCTTCCAAAAATATGACCTCTATTCCTACATACATGAATCCAACTATTACAACAACAAAAAAACCAACTAGCAATGTCAATACCACCTTAGGTATTTCCACTGAGAATCACTTTAGATTTGTGCATTCAAATCTCATATCTCCTAATCCATCTCCCCTCACAAACTTACAATTCACTTGTCCTCTAAATACATATACACCTCTACCTTATTCACCTCCATCTCACAACATAAACAATGATCCCATCCTTAACCAACTCTTGTAAAATGTTTCATCCCTCCAACAAAAAATTGGCACATTGAACCAAAGTCAAAATGGTCAACCTTCACAATATGTCAAAAGAAACCCTTTATCCTTGGAGATATTGAGAGCACAAATGCCACAAGACATAAATATTCCTTGATTTGAGAAATATGGTGGCAAAGGAGACCCTAGTAACCATGTCTCGACATACACAGCCTTATGTAGTGACTTCATTTTTTAGGATAAACTCTTGGCTAAAATTTTCCCTAGATCCTTGAAAGACATTGCCTTGGAGTGGTTTTGTTCTTTACTGAATAACTCAATTCATTCATTCAATTAACTTGTTGATGACTTTCTTAACCATTTCCAAGTGCACATGGGTCCCAAGATGACCTTAGGTGACTTAATGAAATGTAAACAAAACAAAAATGAAAAGGTCATTGAATTTATAACATGATACCAAGTACTTTAATCACAAATCAACATTAAGATTCTTGATGCCAACCTTCAAAGAATGTTTATTGAAAATTTGTAAACTAATATCCAAGATATACTTGGGATGATGAAGTTTCCCTCCTTTACACACTTGTGCAAGGGCCCTTTGTGACTATCAGAATTCAGTTAGTCATCGTGAAGCAAAAACTCCTTATAACAATCCTAAGAAATACGAAGTCATGCCCCATAATAATTTCCAACCTTTCAAAAAAAAAGGGGGTTTTTTAACAAATAAAAACACATCAAACCAATCAACACATTAACTCCCAAGTGGCTGCAATAAAAATGACAAATCCATATCCATTTGGGGAAATGAGTAGACAATTTACCCCTTTACCCGATAGCCTTCACTCCATCATGTTGCAACTTATAAGTAAGAACATAGTTACCTTACCTCCTATTAGAGCCATTGATACCACTAAGCCCTTACCTCCAAACTTTAACTCTAATTCCTTTTTCCATTATCACCAACAAAATTGACATGATACAAAATGATGTAATCATCTTAAACATATTGTGCAAGACCTCATTGATTCTAATCACATCTACATTGGCGGTGTTAATGATCAAGGAAATAATTTCGCTTCTGCACCCAACCAAAATTTGCAAATATTTACCAATCCCATGCCAAATAATATTCTCTCTTTGTGAAAGCTAGTGATGCCAGGAATGATGTGATGCATGTTGACAAAATTTAAGATACAAATAATGACAATATAAATGAAAATAAAGGAGACTTAGAATGTGTGGTTGGCTTCATTGATGTTGAACCTCGTAAGGGAAAAACCAAACTACCCCTTGACATTGCTTTCTCACAAAATGACATAATTATGCGTGCACCTGATGGTCCTCTTTACATCCTTGGAAGAATTAATGACAAGCCTACTAATGAGATATTAATTGATCCAATGTGTGTAGAGAATGTGATCATCGAGGAATTCTTATTTGTGCATGAACATTATTAAGATTCTTATGAACAACTGAAAGCATGGATCAAAATACATAATGGTTTTTCTTTCCCTATGATAGGTTAAATCACTCTTCCTTTAAAAGTTGGACTGAAACAATTGAATGTCTCATTCTCCATCATCCCATCATTGGACCAATTCTATGTGAAGCTTAGTTACCCATGGCTATGCTCCATGGATTTCATCCCATCGATAGTGCATAAATGCTTAAAGTTTCCATTTGGAAATGATATCTTTATTGTGCATCATAGTGGCTTTAATCTTGTGTCTTCCTATGGGAATTTCTCATTGGATTTATTTTGGACCAAACCTATGGAACCTATTAAGCCTCGTGAAGAATTATTTTTCAAATCTTATCAAAAGTTTAAGGAAAATCACATAGTAAAATTATCCATTAGCAACATTCCTCAACCCATGATTGAGCCTCCTATCATTGATGAAACCATGATTGAACCAAAAACCCTTCCAAGTAACAAAGACCAACCCATGATAAATCCTTCACCTATTTCCTATAAAATTCCAAGAGATAATAGTGTGAGTCTTGTTGTGCCTCCTAAGATCGAATAGGTTTATAAAGCTAAAGAGAAAGTGGTTGAAAAACCTCCCATGGTTCCTTTTGTTCCTCCCTTATGGGAAGAAAAGAAACCTATGGTGGATAAACATGCTCCTACACAATCACAACTTGAAAACCATACAAAGATAAATAGAAATGGTAAAGAGCATAGGCATAGACGTCATGTTATTTCTTGTAGACTAAAAGAAGAGAATAAAATAGAAAATCAAGATCAAACACCAATTGAAGAAAAACATGATGATCCTCCACCTTCACCACAACAACAACATGAAACCTCTATGGAAATTTTCATTAGACCTCCTGTTATGATTAACTTGGATGAAGATGATGATGAGATTTCTAAGATTGATGGAGAAGTGCATAATAAGCCAAATTTATTTTTTTCCTCTTCCATGACCTTAGATGATAACAACCATGATGATCCTCCTAACAAGAGTGACTCTCCACGTGTTTTACCTATCGATGCTTCTAGTACAAAACATTTCATTATCCCTTTAGCTATTTTTCCACATTTTGTATATGATTAAAAAGATTGGGATGCAAATGATATGCTATAGGTTGACTCGCATGTGTCATACTAGTCTTCTCTTTTTGTTCTTTGTGATTGCATGTGTGTAATGTGATCCCTTATACAATGTTGCTTGGCGTGTCTTTATATGTTTCTGAGCCTACTTTGGATGACCCTTGTCACTCCGTTGGTACAAGGATACAAAGGAAGTGAATTTATCATGGCATTCTTCTATTTTTTGTAACCCTTTATCTCTTTTCTTGTGTTTTCCTTTTGAGATGATGCAAGGTGTCAAGGAATTTAGGTCTCTTCCATGTTGACCCAAAATTTTCCCTTTGTTTCTCTATGTGTCATTATTCCTTTGTGCTTTTTGTTCCATGATTCATTTAGGGAATGATGATGATTTTGAGCTCGATTATATCAATGCAACAACAATAAACGTTGACCCTCGATCCATGGATCCCTTATGTGTTATCTTAGGATTGCATATGGGGGGGAAACCTCCTTTTCATGATGTAGCTCTACTTAGAAACATATGTTTTGCATAGGGATTTTTGAATAAACCTCTCATGTATTGGCATTTATTGTGTTATACTTTAAATTAATTTCTCAAAACATATTGTTTATCAATTTCTTTAAAGTCATACACGTTCCCGCTCATTGTTTGTTTCAAAGTGTGGTCTTCTTACTTCACATGATGTGTCTTATTGGTGGTGTCATTGGGTTTGATGTCCTTCAAGATTGTGGCATTTCTTGGCATATGACATTCCTCTTAATGGTGATGCTACAAGTTGCTTTCCCTAAGTTGTGAATCTTTTATCCTCGACTAGTCCTATCTTGGAGACCTTAAGCATGATGTTCCCTGATGCAGAGCACAAAGGAAGAAATCAACACCTTCAACAACTAACTCAGAACACCTTTAACTCACCTTCCTTTGACACACTTATTCAACTATATTTCCCTTCACAAAACTCAACACAAACACTCAATTTTTCATTTAGAGTTCCAAACTTCTCAAGAGACCTCCTAGACACCTTAAACATCCTTAATTCAACCCAAAACAACAAACTTCAAAGTATGCCCCTTCACATTCCATTAATTCTTTATGACTGTCCTTCAATGCATAACAAAGACACTTTTTAATCACAAAACCCCAACCTTACTCTTCAAGGCACAAATAACTAATTATCCACTTAATACATCTTCATTAGGTTGACACAACAAAATCAGAATCCTCACAAACCCTCGAAAATACTGGCCACTTGTTTGGGTTGCACTTCATAAATTGAGTGCAAAGCTTGTAGGTTTGCAAAATGGTCTATCAAAGGTTTTCACACAACCTACCCACTGAACCCAAAGACAAATCTTATATTTGGACATATATTATGCTTACCAAAAATATATTCAAAATTGTGTATTGAGTCCTTCACAACCCATGCATCGAACCTTGTTGTTCAGTCAACAATTAGGCCTATTTAGACCTTGGTAAAAATAGGGTTTATTGTATTTTCTATCTCCAACACCAAAATTTCATAATCAATGCTTGGAACAAGTCAATATTGTTCTATTAAAGCTTAATGAATCAACAAATGTCATTTTCCAAGGTTCTTTTATCAAACCCTAGGTTGTAACTGCCTTCACTGCCCTGTTTCAAATTGTAAACTCAGAAATTACAGTCAAGACTTCAATCTACCATGTTTCAAATCTTATAACCTTGAATCAAAACCATTTGAATATGAAATCATATGCATAAAATAACATTATCATCGAAAACCAGATGATTTGGCCAATAGAATAAAGAGAAACATAATTAATTTGATTCGTTGTTAACCCTAGTAAGGGTTTCAAACTGTTAAGAGAGAAATGATGATATCTAACTCAAATGATCACCAAAATGCATGAAACCAAGTCCAAATGGAAGGTGATTGACATTACCAACACTTACAAACAATTTTGTATCAATTACAGCCTATAAAATTCCATACAAGGCCTAGAAACACCAATTTTTTGTAGATAATGCCTGAAAACAATATTTTTATTCATTCCAAATCAATCTTACAACCACCCTCGAAGTTCCAAATGATACAAAATCCTTTTTCAAGGAAAAACAACTGACTCTTAGCCTTCTAACTACCTCTAACCGACCCTAATGACTCTTCATCTCCTAATATTGCCTTTTTGATTAAGTTGACAACTTTTTACATTTGTTCAGGTTTGACAAAACCTTGTATGATGACCCCTCAAATATATGAAATGACTCAAATAACATTATTACAAAGTAGAAACAATAATATTGAATCAAATTCCAAAAATTGATTCATGGAGGCCTAATTATGCCAAGGTTCTCCTGCACCATTCCCTAAGGTGATCTCTTTCATGAACTAAGTAAAACCCCTTTGAATATCCTATTGCATGTATCAAGGCCACCTAGCATAACAGAACTTTCTTGCTAGTGGAGCTTTTTTCATGAGTGCCTAGCACAACACAACTTGCTAGCCTTGTGACCATTTCTGTGGCACCTTATCAAAGTTATCAAGAGGTATAACTTTGGTATGGTTAGTACAATGGGAGCATGTAGACTTGGCATGAATTTCCCATTAGCCACTTTTGGGGCTCACCTAGTGGACAATGGATTTCACTAGCTCGTGTGAGTATATTTTGTTTACATAGTGGACAATGGGTTTCCACTTGTAAACATTTTTGGAAAAACAACTAAGGCTTGATCCATACCAATTGGAAAAACAGTCAAGGCTTGATCCACCCCTTTTATCTTCTCATTAATTTTGGTGTTGTATGCTTTGTATCTTTTATTGTTGTTGCATATTTAACATAGGCATGTGTCTCTTTGTTCCTTTGTTAGTTTTCCATGAGATCTTAGATCAAGATTGAGGGCTTGATCATCCTCCTTGACCTTTTTTGTCTTATCTTTCCAACAGTTGTACAATTAGACATCTCTTGAAGCTTGTTTGACTACTTTAGTGTTATTTTGATGTAGGGCTCATCCTCTCACTAAAGTGGGGGCTAAATGTAGTGTCAAAAAATGTATTCCCTTACATTTTCACATTATTTTTGGGTCCCTTAATTAATTGGACTTAATTAAGCCTCTAATTGGCCCAATTATGTATCTACAAGCCTAATTAATTGTAATTTTTGAAAGGGGAATTAGCATTTAATTAATGCTATTATCATTTTTAACACCCTAAAATGAATAGGTCCTGACAATTTAGGTTAGGACCCATTCACCCAGGGTCCCCTTTAGTTGCTAAATTCAAAATTTAAACATGTTTTGGGTGGCCTTTTTATGATCCAAATTCAAATTTCAAATGTCAGCTTGTAATGTTTAATTTTTGGGAAATTAGAAAATTACCTATAAATACAAGGTCTTTTTATCAAATTCAAATCCTAAGATATCTAGATTTCATATGCAAGAATTCCTAGAGCTCATATTATTGTCAAAAGTGTTCAAGAGAAGATTTATCAAGCATCTACAACAACATTCAAGATCTCAAGCATCGTGTCAAAGTTATCTTCATTCATGCATGTTTTTGGAGCTAACATTGTGATGTAGGTTTCAAGAATTCAAGTCAAATTTCAAGCATCAAGATCAACATCCAATCAATCCATTCAATAAAGATCAATACCTTGGAGAGATGTATTAGATTTCAATCCTTCAAGGATCTCAATTCAAGGGTTTGGTGAGTTGCAACATAACAATTGTTCATTCATCATTCCTTTCATTCGCGTTTCATTTCATTACAAGGTTTAATTGCCAAAATGGGGTTTGACCAAGGAAAACCCCCATTCACCAAAAATAAAAAAAATTTCCCTCTTGTGTGTGTTGTAGATCATAGGTTGAAGAAGGATTGAAGGATCATCAAAAATGCAATTTTGCAAAGTTGTCAAAGTCGTCAACATTGTCATCAAGCCACAAAAACTCACTTTCAAAATTTAATTCTGAATTTCTAATTGTGAAACCTGAAGGAATCAAGAGTGCACACCTAGGAGCAGAGGACTATAAAATTATATTTTGAACCCCTGTAGCAAGACCCATTCTCCCTTCAATGAATGAGTCCTAGGAGGACACTCAACAAAGCCTTTTTGTGACAGGTGCATAAAATCACATCCATCTCAAATCTATTGAAACTCTCTGGATTATGTTAGATTAAGGTTTAAAATTGATGTTTCATGTGCTACATTGCATTATTTCATTCATTTGGTATTTTTCATTTATCTCCCAAAAATGCACTTTAGGTTGATTCACCCCGTCCTCAGTCATAAGGAAAACAACAAGATCTCCACCAAGGTTGACTCACGTAAGGTTTGAAAGTTAATATTGTCCTAAGGGGTCTCTTTTTCCTAATGAAATAAGGAAGATAGGTGCATCATACCCCCTTTATATTGGTGAACCTATTTCCCTCTATTTCACTAACAAGTAGAATTCATGAGAAAAAACTATTGTCAAGATCATTCAAGAGCAATATTTATTGTAGCAATTCAAGATCCTAACATCATGTCAAATATTATTTGAGTTCATGTGTGTTCATGCTATCATTTTTTTGTGAAGGCTAACACTTTTGGAGGTCTCCAAAGCATTCAAACAAATCAAGAAAACAAGATCCAATACCTTGGAGTGTTGTGCATGACTTTAGTCCTTCAAGGAAGCCATTGAAGGGTGGTGAGTTGCATCACTTTTTGATTTCATCATTCCTTCCTATCCATTACCATTTTTTATTGACATTGTCATTGTGGAAGTGGAAACACTAACAAAGGGTTTGATTGAGGAAAGCCCCTAAATGGCACAACATTTCTTCTCTTTATGAATGTGCAAAATTCAAGTTTGAAGAGGATTGAAGGGAGCTTGAAGAAAAATTGTTCATTGTTGCATTTGAAGCCATACATCTTGTCAATTCATGAAATTTCACCTATAGAATTATCCAATTGTGTTCCAATAACTGCAACGAGAAACCAAAAGCTCAAATATGTCATTAGAGGATCCCAAAAATAGAGCAGAAGAAGTGAACAAGGACCCATACACCCTAGGGTGACTCTATCCTCCTACAGTGATCAAAACTAACTTTTCAGGACAAGTACATAGTCCTCTACACTTCCCAAATCTATTTATAGGTTACTATTTCAGTCTATTGTTTGTTAGATTCTTGCATTTTTCATATTAGTTTATATAGTCTAATTAGGTCAATCAAAGAAAATCAATTCTAATCCATTCCAAGACTCAATAGGATGGAGATTTAGGTCTAAATGGCTCACCTTCATGGTTGAAATTCAATCTACTCACCTTGTTGTTCTCCATCTTAATGAAACATAACATAAAACCAATATTTGAATCCTAGGTTTACACATTAGACCTATGGTTCCCTTTTCCTTTGTTTCAAAAAGTAAGGTTTTATTTGTAATATTCTATTACTAGAAAATCCTATATGTTGGCATATCTAGAGCCTAATTTCAACATCTTCTAAAATAGTGAATGCTAATAGCTTTTGTCGTGCTGTCAATATTAAGATTTGATATCACCACCATTATGTCAACTTTTTTGTTCTCAAATACTAGTTAAATTGATGCTTCCTAGTGAATTGAATGCCTACTAATATAGTATAGTATTTTGTTAGAATTATGATTATTTATAATATTTAACAATACCATGCTTATTGTTGTAAGGAAAGCTTAGGTGTGGAACAAACTCTCCTAACGCCAAAACCTCAGGGAAGAATGCAGATATGACTTTAAATTTTACAATTATAGTTTAATAAGATACACTTGAAAAGAATTAATATAAAAGAGAAATGAACACATACACAATTGGACACCAGATTTACGTGGGAAAACCCTTACGGGAGAAAAACCCCCCACACCAAGAAAATCCTCTTTGTATTACAGTAATGAAAATTACATACAAAGATCAGACTTCAATTTTGATGTCAAATTAACAACAACAACATTCACTGATCAATCTTGTACAAAAAATTAATCTCACAATTCTCTCAGACAATATACAATGAATTCACTCAGATCAAATCCATTTTCAGAATTGAACAACTCTACACTATCAAACTGTTCACCATTCGACCATTTCAGAACATAGTCATTTTTCCTCACAATATATTCATCTTCCACACAGGAACGGTCGCAACTATTCAACTTCCAATGGTTTACATTCCACTTTGCTCATTGCTTCAAAATAGACCACGTCAGATAGTTGTTCGGTCAAAGAAGTTCAAATAGAATCGCATGTCAGTGAGACACCAGGCCGTGTCTCCTCGATGCCAAAATTCCCAATCATAGAACCATCGGCAAGAGTTTCGCTATCGCCAAGAGTCTTTTAGAACCTTTATGTCATACCAATGTTCATACCCATCGGTGAGAGAAAAACCATCGGCAAGAGGTTACACTGAAGTTCATTGCAGAACTATTGATCATTCCTTGTGGTCTCCACCACGACACACATCCACTGCTTGTGCATTTCTAGAGAATCAAGCTAGGAATCTACAATATTCTCAACAAGTCCCCCAAAAATCCAAGTGGTCCCCACATCAATCAGCTTGTCTAATCTCAGTCATTCCCTGCTATCCCGTGATGACCCCGCCACATTGCTTTGGCTAATCGCGATATCGTTGGCGACTACCACATGTCCCATCTAATGAAGTTGAAGGGGATGAGTTTGTGTGACCATTGATCAATCATTGTTTGATCTCAACGGTTGCCCGCCATCGCGTGATCAAAAATCACAAGGTCTTTAATGATTGCGATATCACGGGCGATTGCCACGTTTCTTATTTGATAAAGATAAAAGAATAAGGGAAATACTTTGGTTGTTTGATCTCAACGGTTGCCCGCCAACACGTGATCAGAAATCACAAGATCTTTAGTGATTGTGATATCACGGGCGACTGCCACGTGTCTTAATTGGTAAATTCGAAGGAAGTCGGTCAGTCGGGAAATTACAAAACTTTCAAACTCTGCGACAAGGTTACAGACTTAGGAACTCCAGCAATCGGATGGCAATGAAGACTTGAACAAAGATACAAGCCAGCAAGTTGAGGCACAACTTCTAACAATTGTGCTAGTGCCACAAAATTTTATTTTTTCTTTTACTTACGTGGTTGTGTTAAATTATTTTGTGATAATTACCCTAGGTTTTAAGGGGTTTCCTCTTAAGACTTTTTTGTGCTCTTTAGTTTGAGAAGTTTCAATTCTAATCAATGTCCCTAATTATTTGATATATTTGTCACTCAATTATTTTTATAGAGCTTTATTAGTATTTTACGTTTTAGTTTATATGCAAGGTTTTATTAAATATCATTGGACTCATTAGAATTACTTTTTCCTCTTCACATGATGCATATAAAGTACATTATTAGTTGATTTAATTGTTTGAGAATAATTTTCTCAAACATTAACAAAGTTTTTTGTTAATTATGCATATTCTTAGATATTTTAATCTTTTATTTTGTTTGTGAAACCAATGTTTTAATTAATAATAATTTAAGCATATAATATTTTCATGTCTCCCTCTATTTCATGAAATTTAGGCCCTATTAACAAATTTTGAAGGGATCAAAATAACTATTGAGTTCACCCTCAAATCTTTCACTACTTTTATGAACTTTTGATTCCATCATGTTCATATTTTTGTGAGTATGAAATTTTTAATATTCAATTACATCAAAATCTAAAAGGAAATAGGAAAATTCCCTCTTGTATAAAACTTGAAGCTTTTTTGGACGTTGAAACATGCATTACTAATATTTTTAGAGTATGAATGTTGACCTAGTATTTGGAAGGAGAGGTTGAGAACAATATATTGGTTTTATCCTACATGCCTACTTGTGCAGTGATTTTACAAACTAAAATGCAAGGAATAATAAAGAAACCAATCAAAATGTAAAATTCAAGAAAACACTTAAGATAAGGACTAAAAGCTCAAACTTGCTCCAAAATGGATGAAAATGGAGTTGTTGAAGAGCTTGTTGCAACAATTTCCCCTTTGATGTGATTAGATGTGTGCTCTAAGAATATTTTGACAACATAACATTAATATTTTTTCTCAATATGGTTACAAGATCACAAGGTTTCATGTAAGTTTAAAGTTGCATGAATGTGAAATGCAAAAATGACTAAGCCTAGTCATTAGAAAGAGGGAGGAGAAGATGGACGGCTAGGATGAAACCTTGGAGAAGATCAAGGGTTGAGATGATTTGGGGTATCTCAACCTATTGGTGGTGACACTTGTCACCATGAGAAGGGATGGGAGGTACCTTACAAGTACCATAGAAGTATGGGAAGTATCTCCCTCATAAAAGGATTTCTCATCCAATCTTCCCAAATAATGGGAAGATGTGACAAAAGGAGTTAAAAATTCCATTTTAATGTGCATGGGAAAGATAAAAGGAATTAAAAATTCCCTAATGGTATGGGGATAATAAAAAGGAATTAAAGATTCCTTAAGGGTGTGGGGATTTCTTCTCCAAAAGAAGAAAGCATTTATGAAGGGTTGACTAAGGAGGAGTGCCATAAATGACAAGTTGGTTACATTGTCTTAATCAAAGGATTAAGTTGTGCAAGTGAGATGATTAGGTGAGGGATTGAGATAATGAGGGGAAATTAGAGGCCACTTGCAAATGTTGGAGGATGTGACACCTCCTAATCATGGATTAGGAATGTGCACATCCTTAATGATAAATTAGTTAAGTGGATTAGGATTAGGGAAGAATTAAGGAGGATGTGACTATGAGAGAGAAGGTGAGGATATAAATATTAAATTTAATTCCCATAGGATAAATGACTAAATTAAATAATGTGGTCTATTTATTTAATTTGGAGAAGAAAGGTTAAAGGTATAAAGTATTTAATTATTTAATTAAATACCTTAGGGATTTAGAGGACTTTTAGGAAAATTATCAATATTAATTAAATAATAATATTATTATTTAATTAATGCAGATAAGAAGGGATGATAAATGAAATAGAGATAAATTTGACCAAATATAAGTGGTCAAATTTAGGTGTCTACATTTTTTCCCTCTTTGAAATATCATTAAAATAATGATGTTTTGAAGAAAAATAAAATAAAACCAAATCAATAGAAGAAAATAGGTAAAGGATTTGCCAACATGGAGGAAAATATGGCATAAAAGAAAAAGAAAAATATGGTAGGATGATGCCCCCTCAAGAGAGAAAACAAGAAAAAAGGGGATTGAGTATCATCTTGATAGAGGAAAAAGGTTACTAGTGGAACCACAATAAAAAATGATGAAGAATGGTGAAAGGACGGAGGAAAACAAAGTTACGAGGAGCAAATCGGAGTGAAAATAAGAAATTAGGGTTAATGGGATAATTAGGGTAGCTATATAAATAGTAATTAGGGTAAATTACTATTCATTTTCACCCTAATCATTCAAGTGATTTGAGAGAGCATAGAGAGAAAAATGCCATGTAGACGGAGCATCCCTCATCAAATTGTCACAATGCAAGCATGGGTGTAGAGAGGAGTGTGAAGCCCAAGTACAACCTTTGACTTTTCCTCATACTTGTGATTTTTTACATTTATTAGGAGTCAAATTCCATGAATTGGTGGATCTATCCATCGCAACAGGGTGGCTCTACCCAAGTAGGTAGACTGATAGATGCATCCTTCGTGGGCATATTTGCTAGTGCATGGGAAGATACACCTGTAGATAGGAACATCCACCAGAGGAAAGGTGAATCTGTGATAAGCGGATCTATTTCTTGATGGGTGGGTATGCAACAAGGGAAAGTTTGTTACATAAGTGGATCCACAAATAAATAGGAAAATTTGGTATAGCTTGTAGGGGCAGACCTGCTAGAAGGTGGAATATTGTCATGAAACTTTGGACATAACACCTTCACATCTTAATAAACTTAACTTATGAACCACAAGAATAAATCTTGCTCTACTGAAGGATGTAGACCAAAATACTATGTTGTTGCCTTAGAGTCTATACTGTGAAAGCCTTCGACAAAAAAATTGTAACATGTCACTGAGTGTGGTACACCAAATAGAAAAAATATCATTGTAGGCATCTTGAAAACCCTTTAAGACATGTGTACCCACAACTACATCATACTAAGACATCAAACTAACTCTTAGTCTTCCAGATCACTGCAACGTTGACCTACACAATTAGATATCTTCACACACTAACAATTTGCAAAGCATATATGAAGGGAAGCTGAGTGAGAAAAAACAACTTCCTACACTAATCTAAGTAGGGGAGAGTTACACAAATTTTATTTTTAACACCTTATACAGTTAAAATAGAGAAACACATAGGGATAATGGAATAGAACAACAACAACATTTAAAAAAATGACACCAAATATATGTGGGGAAACCCTTTCGAGTAAAAAACCCCACCCTCCAAAAGCACAATACTATTGTATTACTTCAAACAAGAGTTACAATACAGCCCCAAGTACAAATCTTTTCAACAAGTTATTCAAAATAAACACCTGTTCTAGAGTGATACCGACAACACTTCATTACTTGCAAACAATGGTGCAGCCATGGTAGGAGGGTCCTCAGGGAGAAAAATTTGAACCGTGCAGCAAGAGAAACACAAAAATTGGAGTAAAATGCAAATTAAAACATTCTCATTAACATGAATATCAATTACAATCGGCCGACAACATCCAGGCTTAGAGATTCGGCTCACAGGCTTGATACAACATGCTCAAAATACAATATTCCTACATGCTCCTTAAATGCAAGCTGAAGTCTAACATCTCAAACCTAATATTCATCTAACTTAATCAACTCTACCTTCCTAATGATCTATTACAAGCTTTATATCATATCCGCAGATCTAGAATCTTCCGCATTGGCCAAAGATTATAACAATCTGCAATGAAAGAAAATGTAACGTGTGCATGAATGGGTCAGCCTCAAATTTGAATTACACCTCGATGAATGCATAGGATGAAGTGTGGACATATAATAAAATCAGGGACACTCCATAGAACAATTTGAATCACACCATCAAGATCCGCAAGTTACGGGAAAGATCCATGAGCGATCAAACTAGTTGTTAGCTTAGAAAATTATTCCAGTGCCAGTTCAAGAAACTACCAAGAAATCTGGAAGCGATAACTTGCCAAAAAAAGATCCAATCGTGCTCAAATTTTGGAATAAGGAAAATGAACTATTGGATGTTGTGGTTGTGTTGCTAATATGTGGTTTTCATTGATGTCAACACTATTAGCATCATTGTATTGAAGGTTGTATATGTTGAGGATATTGAGAAAATTGTTGAAGGAAGAGTTGCAGGTTGCCAGTGGAACAGTGTAGGTCAAGAAGGTGTTTAGTTCTGTACATTGAAGATTAGTTGTTGTGGACTAAAGGGTTTATTTTTGTGAGTATCTAGATCATCTACTGGAAGTTTCAGAGGTCCGCATGAAGATTTGATCGTGTTATGGATAGTTGTGCTCTAATAGTATTTATGTGGTTTCTATCAGTGCTCCTGATTGAAGTTTATGTGATTCTAGTAATTTTTGTTGCTTTGGATGCTTCTCTATTAGTTCTTGTTGCTTGTGGATGCTTCTATATCATTATTTATCGTTGTTGCACATCTGCGTTGATTGGTGTGCTTATGGTCAAATATTTTTCTCGTGTATGTTCAGGTTTTCATGTTCTTCACTGACACGATGATTGTAATGTGTTGCGGATCCTTGGAGATTTAAAATTTGAATGTTTGACATGCTCGAGGATTTTTTTTTGGGTCGCATCATAATATTATCCAATGGTGATTGATTCACATTAAAAATTTATTTGTAAATTTGGGCTGATATTATAAATATGTTTTATATTTTTTCCAACGAAGTTGTTGATGACATTCTTGGTGCAGATATATAAGAGTGGTTGTTTGTTCAAACTAAAGTGTGCTCGATGCACTCCTATGTGTGTATCTATGAATATCATTCGATTGAAAAGCAGAGTGTGAAGAATTTTGAGCGAAGTGTGAAGAAGTATTTATGTGCTTAACTAGAACTGTAATCAAGCTTGTGTAGAAGCTATTTTCTCAGTTCATACCCTACAGATCTAATCCAAATTGCTTTTTATTTTTGGGAAGTGAGTCCCTTTATATTTAAGTAGTGAGCTCTAGGAAGTGCACTTGAATGCATGTGCATTCCCATTATTTTTCATTATACTTTTAATAGGGTATAATATTGTGGACTAACATCCACCGTGATTTTTCCCCTAACAAGGTTTCCACGTAAAAATATTGGTGTTATATCTATTTTTGATGTGTTTATTGTTCATTCATTAGAGTTGAGATTAAGTTAATAAAAGTTTGAAAAGTTTAAATATTTTGTGACAACGGATTCCCCCCCTCAGTTGTCTATCCTTGTTTTTCCAACAATTGGTATCAGAGCAGGTTCCTCTGAAGAAGTTTAAAAGCTTGAGGTGATCTGAGATGTCAACATACAAGAAGGACAGTCCTAGGTTTGATGGAACAAACTACTCATTTTGGAAAGCCAGGATGGAGTGTCATTTGAGATGTATTGGTGAACCCTTCTGGAAGATTACAAATAATAGATATGTTACTCCTCAGAATGGTCCTTCCACTCCTGATGAAATTAAAGAGGTTGAGAATAACATCAAGGCTATTGAAGCTTTGTTGAGTGCTCTGACAAATTTGAAAATGACAAATGTGATGGGTCTCAAGATAGCTCATGACATTTGGATGAAGTTGGAAACTTTGTATGAAGGAGATGCACATGTGAAGATGGCTAAGCTACAGAGTTTGAAAGGAAAGTATGAAAATTTGAAGATGGGTGAAGATAAAAATATTTCTTCTTTTATGCAAAAAGTAAATGACCTAGTGATGGGTATTAAATGTGTCGATGGTACCCTAGAAGAGGAAGAAATTGTAGCTAAAGTGCTTAGATCATTCTCTCCCTCTTGCAAAGAAAAGGCTCATGCTATTGAAGAAATCAGATCAGTGACGACACTGATTGGTAAATTTTCTGCCTCTGAGTTGAGTGAATTTGGTGAATCTGTTCCCAAGACTGAATCTGCATTTAAGGCTATTGTATCCAAAAGAAACAAGCAAAGATATGATCCGGGTGAGTCTTCCAAAAATTCATTCAAGTATGAAGAAGAAATGAAATAGCTTGAAGATGAGGAAAGAGAAGTAGAATAGTTGGAAGCACCGATTGTGAAGAAAGAAGGTAGAGGACAAGGTAAGTATAAAGGAATGTTGCCTATTAAATGTTTCTCTTGCAATAAAATAGGTCATTTTGCATCAAGGTGTCCTAAAAGAGTTTGTAGGAATAAGCCTAACAAATCTAGATTTCAAAACAAATGTTACTATGCTAAAGAAGGAGTGACTGATGAAAAGTCTTATAAAGAAAATGGAAAAGAAGATGAATGGGTGTTCCTTGCTATAAAGGAAAATGGTCCAGTGGCTACTGAATCTGCTAAAGTTGAGAAAGCTCTTACAGCCTGAATTGAAGAAAAGGATGAGTGGGTTATTGACAACGGATGCTCACATCATATGACTGGTGACAAAAGAAAATTTGTAAGTCTAGAGAAGTATGACAGTGGGGTTGTAAGATTCAGAGATAACAAATGTTGATGTGATTCATGGCAGAGGATCTATTTGTCTTGGTGGTAAGAATAGCACTGATGATGTCCTTTATGTTGAAGGCTTGAAGCAAAACATGTTGAGCATTGGACAGATGGTGGAAAAGGGCTATGATCTTCAATTCAAAGGTGCAAGATGCAGGATACTTGGAAGTTCTGGAAATGTAATTGCTTCAAGTAAAAAGACAAAACGTAATATTTTTCACTTGAATGTTGCTAGTGAAAGTTGTTTAATTGCTCAAGTAGATGAAATTTGGTTATGGAATAGAAGGATGTGTCATGTGAACTTTGATAACATTGTCAAAGTAAGTTCCACTCAAGTAGTAAGAGATCTACCTAGGCTAGTAAAGCTTGCTAACACAATTTTCAAGGAATGCCAAATGGGAAAATAGACTAGAGTTTCTTTTTCAAAGTAAAAAGCATCATTCTAATGGATTATTAGAGCTGGTGCATACTGATTTATGTGGTCCCTCTAGAGTCAGAAGTCTTTATGGAGAAAGGTACTTTATGCTGCTTATTGATGATTACTCTAGGATGATATGGGTTACTTTCTTAAGAGAAAAATGTGAAGCATTAGAGAAGTTCAAAAGTTTCAAAGCTATGGCAGAAAATGAGAAAGGTCTAAAAATCAAATGCTTGAGGTCAGATAGAGGTGGTGAGTTCACCTCCAGGGAATTCAATTCCTTCTGTGAAGAGCATAGAATCATAAGACAGTTATCTTCTCCCCGAACCCCTCAACAAAATGTAGTTGCAAAGAGGAAGAAAAGAACAATTTTGGATGCTGCTAGAACAATGATGATTGAAGGAAATGTGCCTCACATCTATTGGAGTGAAGCTGTAAGCACTGTTGTATACACTTTAAACCTGGTAAATGTAAATGGTAATTCTGGTAAGAGTCCTTTTGAACTATGGTTTGGTTATAAGCCTATTGTAAAGTATTTCAAGATGTTTGGAAGAAAATGCTACATCAAGAGTGATGAGGACATAGGAAAGTTTGATGCAAGAAGTGGTGAAGGAATCTTTCTAGGTTACTCTACTAAAAGCAAGGTCTACCGATGTTATAATAGAAGATTGAGAAAAATGGTTGAGAGTGCAAATGTCAGAGTTGATGAGGACTCTGCTAAATCATCTAGATACTGTGGATATGACTCAAATGACCAGGAAGATAGTACAAACAAAGGGAAAAATGATCAGACACAGAATCAACTTCAAATTTTGCCATATGTTCGAGTAAAACAACTTCCATTTGTTCTAGTAAATCAAGGTAGTCAAGAAGCAGAGACAAGTGCAAGTGTAGAAGAGAGAACAAAAGAACCAGAAGTTCAAGAAAGTCCTAAGGTTCCAAGATATCTAAAGCTAAATCATTCTAAAAATCAAATTATAGGAGACAAGAATAAAGGTGTGCAAACTAGAAGAAAGATTGCATAAGAGTATTGCCTGATTTCCAAGATTAAGCCTAAAGATGTCAATGAAGATTACAATGATGAACACTAGATGGAAGCTATAAAGGAAGAACTGATGAAAATTGAAAAGAATGATACATGGATTCTTGTTCCTAGACCTAAAGATAAAAATGTGATTGGTACTAAATGGGTCTTTCGTAATAAGCTGAATGAACAAGGTGAAGTAGTCCAAAATAAAGCAAGACTGGTATGTAAAGGGTATTCACAAATGGAAGGTATTGATTTTGAAGAAACCTTTGCCCTTGTTTCCAAAATTGAAGTTGTTAGATTATTTCTTGCTTATGTTGCATATAAGAAACTATAAAGTCTATCAAATGGATGTGAGGTCAGTTTTTCTGAATGGTGAGCTAGAAGAAGAGGTATATGTTGAACAGCTAGATAGATTTCAATTGACTAACAAGGAAGACATGGTTTGTCGATTAAAGAAAGATCTATATGGACTCAAGCAAGCTCCCAGAGCTTGGTATGCTAGACTGGCTAAATACTTATTGAAGCTTGGATTCAATAAAGGTACTGCTGACAATAACTTGTATTTCAAATTGGATCATGACAAAGAGTTGATTATTGAGGTCTTTGTTAATGACATTAGTTTTGGAGGAGATGATAATCTATGTATGAAGTTTTTTGATGAAATGAAGAGTGAATTTGAAATGAGTATGATTGGAGAGACAAATTTCTTTCTAGGATTGCAAGTTACTCAGTTAGACAATGGAATTTTCATATCTCAGTCTAAATATGTGAAAGAGTCACTGAAGAAGTTTGGCATGGAAGACTCAAATCCTATTGGTACTCCCATGGTAACTAAATGCAACTTAACACAGAATGATGATTATCCTAAGGAAAATAATACAAGATATAGGTCAATGATTGGTGGATTGCTTTATTTAACCCAAACCAGACCATACATTATGAATGTTGTATGTATGGTTGTTAGATTTCAAGTTGATTCAAAAGAATCGCATGTGACTGTTGTAAAGAGAATCTTTAGATATCTAAAAGGAACAATTGATTTTGGACTTTGGTACCCTAAGGATGATGATATTACCTTGAGTGCATATACTGATGCGGATTTGGTAGGAGATGTAGATGACAAGAAGAGTACTAGTGGTGGTGCCTTCTTCCTAGTGAAGAATTTGGTGTCTTGGTTGAGTAAAAAGCATAATTCTATTTCTCTATCTACTAATGAGGTAGAGTATATTGCTGCCACAAATAACTATACTCAAGTGATGTGGATGAAACAGATGTTGAAAGATATCAAAGTAGTATATGATGAGCCTATTTCCATATATTGTGACAACTCAAGTGCAATTAACATATCAAAGAATTTGGTGCTACACTTTAAGACCGAGCATATATCAATCAAGTTTCACTTCTTGAGGGAAAAAGTGAGTAAGAAAGAAGTCAGACTAGAGTATGTGCCTACCAAAGAACAGATTACAAAAAATTTCACCAAGCCGTTGTTGAAGGATACTTTTGAGTATCTCAAAGGGATGCTAGGGGTGATTACCCCTCCTGATATGAACTAAAGATGCATTTTCTTGTATCAATATGTATGCTTCATAGATATTTCCTAATCCGGATTGATGTTTTTGTGGCTGCTACTTAGGGGGAGTAGTCAAATGTGCAAATATGTGGTTCAAAGCTTGTATGTGGGAATATAATGCTTATCTTTTTCATTGATATCAAAGGGGGAGAAGAGAAATGTGAAAAATATTTTTAGGGGGAGAAGAGCAATTGAGGAAAAGATTCATAACCTAAGGGAGAGTAAGTGTAGTTGTGTTGATGGTATTTTTCACATCTTGTGTTGCCATCAATGCCAAAGGGGGAGATTGTTGGATGTTGTGATTGTGTTAATGATATATGGTTGTCATTGATGTCAACACTATTAGCATTATTGTATTGAAGGTTGTATATGTCGAGGATATTGAGAAAATTGTTGAAGGAAGAGTTGCAAGTTGCCAGTGGAACAATGTAGGTCAAGAAGGTTTTTTTCTCTGTACGTTGAAGATCAGTCATTGTGGACAAAAGGGTTTATTGTTGTGAGTATCTAGATCATCTACCGGAAGTTTCAGAGGTTCACGTGAAGATTTGATAATGTTATGGACAGTTGTGCTCTGGCAGTATTTATGTGGTTTATGTTAGTGCTCCTAATTGAAGTTTATGTGATTCTGGTAATTTTTGTTGCTATGAATGATTTTCGGTTAGTCCTTGTTGCTTTTGGATGCTTCTAGATCATTCTCTATCATTTTTGTACATTTGTGTTGATCAATGTGCTTATGGTCAAATATTTTTCTCGTGTATGTTTGGGTTTTCATGTTCTTCGCCAACATGATGGTTGTAATGTGTTTCGAATCCTTGGAGATTTAAAATTTGAATTTTTGGCACACTCAAGGATATTTTTTTGGGTCACATCATAATATTAGCCAATGGTGTTTGATTCGCATTAAAAAATTATTTGTAAATTTGGGCCGACATTGTAAATATGTTTTATATTTTGGCCAACGAACTTGTTGATGAAATTATTGGTGTGGATATATAAGAGTGGTTGTTTTTTCAAATTGAAGTGTGCTCAGTGTTCTCCTATGTGTGTATGTGTGAATATAATTTGATTGCAGAGAAGAGTGTGAAGAAGTTTGAGTGAAGTGTGAAGAAGTATTTTTGTGCTTAACTAGAACTATAGTCAAGCTTGTGTAGAAGCTATTTTCTCATTTCATACCCTGCAGATCTAATCTAAATTTCTTTATTTTTTTGGGCAATGAGTTCCTTTGTATTTGAGCAGTGAGCTCTAGGCAGTCTGCTTGAATGCATGTGCATTCCCATTATTTTTCATTAAACTTTTAACAAGGTATAATATTGTGGACTAACATTCATCGTGGTTTTTCCCCTAACAGGGTTTCCACATAAAAATCTTGGTGTTCTCTATGCTTTTGATGTGTTGATTGTTCATGGTTTATTGTTCATTCATCAAATCTAAGATTAAGTTAAGAAAAGTTTAAATATTCTGTGACAAATGATTCACCCCCCCTCTCAGTTGTTTGTACTTATTTTTCCAACATGAACATGTCCATAATGTACACATAGATCCATAGGTCTGGTGAGAAAATATGACAAATCCACCAACTTGAACTAAATAGGAACTGAACAAGAACAAAAATAGAAATAAAATATTTTTGGTTGATACGAGATTGCCAAGAACCAAGGATTCTCCTGCATCAGACATTTGGGGCTGATTGAAAAGTGATTCCCTCACTTTTATGGGGCTAAAGGAAAACCAATATGGTCTACCTCAGCCTGAGAAATCCAAGAAGAATCCTCCACTAGTTTGCCCTTCCATTTCACAAGATATTCTTTGTACTGTCTTCGACGCATTTTCCTTCCATCCTTGACATCCAAAATCTCTTCTATTTCATCTGATTGTTGTTTAGGAAACTAATTCTCCAATTTTTCTTTACTATCTTCAATGAATTTTGCTTCATGGTACTGATGTCGATCTATAATGTTGAATATAGGTGATATACCCATGTCATTCAATAACTCCACTTCATATGCATTTCCTGAATCAAACTTCTTCAAAATCCTACAAGATCCAAACTTCCTCATCTTTGGCTTATTGTATGTGCCAACTAGAAATATTGCCTTCCTCAAATACACCATCACTTCATCTCCAACTTTGAACTCCTTATGTCTCCTCTTTTCATCTACTTTCTCCTTATACTTCTAGTTCATATCTTCCGATTGCTCCTTCACTTGAGTATGCACTTTCTTCATATGTTCTACAAATTCCTCTGCTTTTGCACTCCTTTTATCTTCCATACTGATGTCTCTCAACTTTGATATACCTCTAGGATGAATTCCAATAACAATTTCAAAAGGTGTCTTTCTAGTACTCCTATTCATTGAATTATTGTAAGAAAACTCTACTTGTGCAAGAACTAGATCCCAACTTTCGATCTTCTCTCCAACCAAGCATCTCAACAAATTTCCCAAACTCCTGTTTACTACCTTTGTCTGTCCATCTTTCTATGGGTGAAAATTAGAACTAAACCTCAAATTTTTCTTCAACTTCTTCCAAAGTGTCCTCCAAAAATAACCAACAAACTTCGTGTCAATGTTTGAAACAATACTCCTAGGTAATCCATGCAATCTAACCACTTCTTTGAAAAACAAATATGCTACATGTACTGCATTTGTTGTCTTCTTACAAGGTATGAAATGTGTCATTTTAGAAAATCTATCCACCACCACAAATATAGAATCATTACCTCTTTTTGTCTTCAGCAAACCAAGTATGAAATCCATGTTGATATCCTCCCAAGGTCTCTCCGGAACTGTCAAAGGTTTATACAATTCAACATTCTAACTACTCCCTTTTGCAACTTGACAAACTCTGCAACTCTACAAAAATTTCCTGGCATCCTTATGAATCTGTGGCCAAAAGTATTTCTCACCTACCAATGCTACTATCTTATCAATTCCAAAGTGTCCTGACAATCCTTCACTATGTTTTTCTTTTACCAAGTTATCCCTCATTGAACTCTGGGGTATACACAACTAATTTCCTCTTAACAACATATCCTCCTGAATGAAATAATCCAACCACTAACTTATATCCTCCAATACTAGTTCTTTGCAATCCCTCCAAGGTTCTAAAAATTTGGGTCTTCCTCATACATGTTCTTCAATTCATCAAAGCCTAATACGTCCACTTTCATCTCTGTCAATAAATACCTTACTAAAATATGGTAAGGCCAACATAGGTTGCTTAGTCACCTTCTTCTTCAACAACTCAAAACTCCAATTTTCTCCAGATTTCCTCTTAAAATCCTTCCTATCTCCTCTCATCATTTATGTCATAGGACTGCAAATAGAACTGAAATTCCTAATGAACTTTCGGTAGAAACTAGCCAATCCATGAAATGATCTTACCTCTCCAATGCTATCTGGTGTAGGCAACTCCAAAATTGCTCTTACCTTCTTAGGATCCATCTTCAATCCATCCAAAAATATCAAAAATCCCAAATATACCAACTCCTCTTTCATGAAACTACACTTCTTAATGTTTATCAGCAACTGCTCTTCTCTCAACCTCTGCAAAACTTGTCTTATGTGCAAAAAATGTTCTTCTATACTCTTATTGAAAATAAAGATTCCATCCAAATAAACAATCACAAACTTACCCAATAATTTCTTCAATACCTCATGAAAGTACTCGTGGATTTTTTAGTCCAAAAGGCATCACCAACCACTCATACAATCCTTCATTTGTCTTGAATGTTGTCTTCCACTCATCCCCTTCTCTGATTCTAATCTAATGATATCCACTCTTCAAATCTATCTTTGTATTGTATTTAGCTCCACTCAAACAATCCATAATGTCATCCATCCATGGAAAATGAAATCTATACTTCATCGTGATCTTGTTTATGGCTCTAGAGTCTGTACACATCCTCCATTATCCATCCTTCTTAGGTGCTAACACAATAGGTACTACACATGGACTTAAGCTTTCTCTAATCAAACCCTTTTTCAAAAACTCTTGCACTTTTCTATTCAACTCTTCATTCTCTACAAGTGTCATCTGGTATGTTGCTTTATTAGGCAAACTAGCTCCAAGAATCAGATCCATGCAATGACTAATGCTCCTCACAGGTGGCAATCCATTAGGTACATTATCTGAAATGATATCCTCATACTTTGTCAGCAACTCCTTTACCTCTTTTGGGTGTTCTTCTACATGCTTCAAGTCTTCCACATTCTTAGGAACCAAGGCATGCATAGCACATGTTCTCATGTCTCAATCCCTCTAGGAATCTCCTTCCATTGACCAAACAAATTCTAGCACTCATACAAACTTCAACTTTAGGAACATCTTCCAATGGCAACAAAGTCTCTTCATCCCATTAGCAACAATAGTATATGTATTCTTCTTTCCATTATGAATAACCTATCTATCATATTGCCAAGGTCTTCCCAACAAAACATGGCATACATCCATAGGCATGATATCACACAAAACTTCATCATTGTAATTTCCTATCTTCAATTTCACCAAACATTGTTCACTTACGAGTATCTTATGCTCATCTTGAATCCATGTTATCTGATAGCACTTTGGGTGTTTCAATCTTTCCAACTTCAATTTGGTCACCATTTCTTCAAAAACCAGGTTCTCTGAGCTTCCACTGTCAACAATCACTTTGCAACATTTACCAGCTACCTTGCATCTAGTCTGAAAAAAATTATTTCTTTGCAACGGTTCCTGCTCCAACTCACTTTGGCATAATACTCTTCTATTCACCAACACTTCTCCATCTTCTAGTTTCTTAGATGATCCAACATGATCTTCCTCAACAAAGGTTGTTCTTCTATTTTTCTCTGTCTTTCTACTTGTCTCTCCTTGATTACATTCAAATTCTCTATGTCCTCCACCACATTTATAACAACTTCCCTTGAATACTCTTTTCTCATGTCCTCTATCATCTTTTCTATAGCCCTCATTCTAGTAACTACCATATCCTCCTCTTCGGTAAGAGTTTCCATCACATCTATGGTACGAATTATCATTCTTACTTCCTTCTTTATCTTTATTTTGATCTACAAAAGATCCTCTTCCTCCTCCAGTAAAAGTTCTTCCTCTTTGAAATATTCCACATCTTCCTCTCTGTCTCTGCTCATGTCTTTTATTCAACTCATCTTTTTCCTTTAGGGCACATTGATATGCTTCTTCCACACTTTTCAACTTGACCAAACTAATTTTATCCTGTATATACAACCTCAAACCATTCACATATTTGGATACTTGTTCAATCTCATCCTCTGAATGTCTAGATATGATATTCAACTTATAGAACTCCTCAGTATACTTTTTCACACTTGAATCCTTTTTCTTCAAATTTTTCAACTTTTGAAACAAACTAATCTGATAATCTGCAGGCATAAACTTTGTCTTCAACTTATTCACCATCTGATCCCATGATTTATCTTTTCTTTTCCTCTTCTTTTCCTATTTGTCTACAAATGTTCCCACCAAAGGGATGCATGTCCTTTCAAATTTGTACAAGAAAATTTCACCTTCTTATCTTCAGTGGTACCTTCAAATTCAAAATACTTTTTTATCTTTGTTATCCAATCTAGCAATTTATCTAAATCCAACTTACCACTATAATTTGGTGGATTGAAATGTGGTTTAGTATTCACTCTAGTTAGGGCTCTTATGAACCTCTCTTCTCCCTGATCTAGACCAGGTTAACCTTCTCTTACTCTTTCTTCATGTACTTCTACTTCTTCATCACTCACATCATCAACTATTCGACCTCTCCTCTGGGTTGTTTCAACTGCATCTAATATTGTAGCAATTCCTCTCAACATCTCCATTAAAGTTGGGTCTGCATTTCCATGCGCTCCATTTCCTCTAACATTTCTTCTTCCCGCAATCTTTACAAAAGTCCTCTGTAGCTGTGGATCAGATCCTCAGTCCGCCACCCAACAACAAATCTTCAACAAGACACTACAAATTCTAATGACCTCTCACGGATCGAATCTCACTCTAATACCAATCTGGTGCAGCCACGGTAGGAGGGTCCTCAAGGATAACAATCTTGACCATGCATAAAGAGAAATAGAATAGAAGAAACATAGAAATTGGAGGAAAATGCATATTAAAACATTCTCATTAACAGGAATATCAATTACAATCAGTCGGCAACATCTGGGCTTACATGCCTCATACAACATGCTCAAAATATAATATTCCTACATGCTCCTTAAATGTGAGCTGAAATCTAACATCTCAAACCTAATATTCATCTAACTTAATTAACTCTACCTTCCTAATGATCTATTACAAACTTTATATCATATCCGCAAATCTAGAATCTTCCGCGTCGGCCAAAGATTATAACAATCTCCAATGAAAGAAAATGTAACGTGTGCATGAATGGGTTGGCCTCAAATTTGAATTACTCCTCGGTGAATGCATAGGATGAAGTGTGGACCTATAATGAAGGTCGGGGGCACTCCATAGAACAATTTGAATCACATCTTCAAGATCCGCAAGTTACGGGAAAGATCCACAAGTGATCAACCTAGCCGTTAGCTTAGAAAATTATTCTGGTGCCAATTCAAGAAACTTCCAAGAAATTTGGAAGCGATAACTTTCCGGAAAAAAAATCCAATCACGCTTAAATCTTGGAATAAGGAAAATGAACATGTCCAAAATGTACACATAGATCCACACAGTCTGGTGAGAAAATATGGTGAATCCACCAACTTGAACTAAACAAGAACAAAAATAGAAAGAAAATATTTTTGGTTGATGGAAGATTGCCAAGAACCAAGGATACTCTTGCATCAAGCAAACTATACATTCTACAATGCAAGGCACTCAATATATAAAGAGATACAAGCTTCAAGAAGTATCTAGAAGGAGAGGGTTGTCCAAATCCACATGGCACAATCTTCCATGCCATAAAATGCATTTGGACACATGTAACATATTCCCTTACACCCCTTACAATTGTCATAACATGCAAATATTCCTTCCTCAAGCTTGGGTGCCTAGAATATTCTAAAAATAGGCTATGACAAATGCCTTACACATCTTATAACTATCATAGAATTTGTCATAACTAACAACACTTACAACTATAAGAGAATCTATCATAATTGACTAAGAATACCCGATTCTCTTATAGCCTATCATAACCCAACTTGGGTTCCAACTTCTTCCATGCATAAAGATGCTTTATGACACATCATAGAATCTTTCATAGGTCAAATATTCCAAAGTGGGACACCTATGTCCACTTGGGATGATTATATTCCATTCGATCACCTCCAACGGGGATGCTGCCTAGTCAGTGGGTCCCAATTTATGACATGATACCATAGGAAATTAAATAATAAATAAAATAATACATTAATTAAGTCAATAATAGGACTCTAAGGTTGAGACACCTTAATCCCAAAAATATACAATCTCAATCATACTTTTGACATCAATAAAAATCAAGCTTATCAAGTTGAATAATCTCCCCCTTTGTCGTTGATGGAAAAACCAACTAATGTACACAAATGCTTCCCCTTTGATGCACACTCTCTCCCATTTGACATCAAGGGAAAAGGGAAACTATTCTTTCTTTCTACATAAAAAATTTATAGACTCCCCTTATTCTATACAAATTTTACTCCCTCTAGGACGAAGTTTAGTTTCTTCATCAACAAAAAAGGTAATATATTTGTATCTATAGATTGTTCTCCTCCGCATATATACACAACAATAAAAAGGAAAGATATCTTACATCAAAAATAAAACATATCTCAACTAGATGGAAGGATGTTCTTGTGAACCTAGATCCTCTACCTGCAAGAACACAACAAATAAACACATTAATAAGGTCAAATACAAGTTAGAATAGAGATTCCTCAAGAAATCCATTTGAATGTAAGAGAAAAGGAATGAAATGAAGAACATAGCAAACTTAAAACAAAGATATCAAATCCTATTCTAAAACAAAGCAAACTCTTAATCTCTTGAGCGAGTTGGTGCCAATTTGATGTGAAAATTGGCCCTTTCTCAACTCCAATGCTACCTTTGATGATTTGATGAAGATTGTGATCCACTCGGTGATTGCTTCAAATACCTTCCATGAAGAAAACCTGCAATTATAACCTAGCTACAATTGATGGATTTGATGCAAATGTTAAAGCTCTAAGATGAAATTGAAGTATAATAACTTTGCTCAAATTGTGGATGATAGAAATGAAGGATGAGCTCTCTATTTATAGAAGAAAGTAAAGAGAGAAAAGGAAAAAGAGATGAATGTGGGACTAATCTTTAACCAATGAGAAGAAGCCACATGTCATCATGTGAATGGCTGAGGAATGAGCACATTTTGGAGAATGTACAAAGAGGGGAAGATTCAAATTCAAAATATGGCTTGAAGGATGAGATGAAAGGTGAAGTTAATGCCACATGGGTCAAGAAAAGGACATGTAAGAGAATTTAAATGCTTTGTTGGATGTACAAACCTTTTTGGAGGGATTTTTCAAATTTGGGGAATATTCCAACCATTGATGCCTTTTTTGAATGAAATAGGAGAATTAATAAATCAAATAAATTGATTTATTGTGCAAGTGGAAAAAGCTAGAGGATTTGAGTGATTAGGATTAAATTAATCAGGATTTGATTAATTTAATAGGAGATTAGGTGATTTGACCTATTTGATTTAGATTTGTGGATTAAAATAAATCAAAAGGAGATGAAAAATGATTTTCTATTTAATTAAATAAATATTTGATTTATTTAATCAAAGAGGATGATGTTAGTGTTAAATCAAATAAAGATGGATTTTATTTAATTTAAATGGATGACCTTAGGAAATTAATCAATTAAACTTGATTTATTTAATTGATCAGGTAAATATGATTTAATTAAATATGAGGAATGCATGATGTCAATTTCTCATGTCTACAATTCTTGTAAATTGTCTTGAGCTAGATCAAGTTGTTGTCCCATTGTTTCGTTGGTGTGGCCAAGGTCTGGACTTGACAAGTCAACTTCACATATGTGTCTTTGCTTCCTCCAAAGAAGATGGTGCATGGTATTTCTGAATTACACCATTAGCTTCCACCAAAAGTGCAATGAGTGAAGCCAACCTTATGCTCACTACCTCTCTTAACTGCTTTACCTATCCCTTAAATTTCTCCCTTTGATCTTATAATTTTTTTATTTGGGACTACAAACTCTCCACTTGTGCCCTTATGGCACCATCATTGTCTTATATAGGATCATAAGTTGCAGCCACACTAGTGATCTACACTTCAATAGCACTGATCTAATCCTTTATTTTCTTTGTTGTTGAAAGCCACTTCATATAGAAAATATATAATATTTTTGCTTCCTCCATGCTCTTCTAAATGTCCTTGATGCATGATTGCAACTTGGCTAATGCACTGACATATTTTTTAGAGGCATCTATCAATATCTTTTCACTAATTATTTGTTCTACATGCCTCTCCAAATGGGATGAATACGTCTCAAAGGACTCCATTAGTTACTTCATCTATTGTGTAGGGGGCAGTGATGTATCCCTTTTTGCTTCAGGAAAATTTTCTTCCAATAACTTCATTGCCTCTTCCAAAACCTCTATACCTCCACCTATTGTTGTAGCAACTCTTGCCTTGTTGTGGAGTGAAGTATATCTCCAAGCTTCATCTTACAAAAGGGAGACATACCAGCTAAATTGAATTTTCCAACAAATGTAGGAACATGTAGCAATTGCAGAGACAACATTGGTTGAATTTTCATCTCTTGTGCCAAAAACTCCTTAATTGAGTCAAACGAAGAGGAGTGTGATTTCTCTGAGCTTTCTCCTATATCACCCTTCTCCTTCTCCTTCTCCTTCTCTTTCTAACCAAATACATCTTGCTCCTTTTTCTAACCGGAGACATCTTGCTTCTTTTTACTCTCCAGAGGGGCACATTAATAGTACCATGCTCTTTTGGAGGCCCCTATGTATCCATATCAACTTTAGTTTTCACCTCTTCAAGGATCTTCCTTGTGATTTATTTTTTCTCCTTCTAAATATTCTCTTTGTCACCATCATCCAAGATCATGAGAATTTCTACTCTATGTTTTGTGTGGAGCTCTTTAGCTTACTTTTGAACTATCTTCTCCTTTTTAGCTTGAGATTAAAAGAACCTAGACTTGTTGATAGCCTATTGTCTCAATTCCTCATCTTCTTTGATTGCATTATCTCTTCTTTGTCTCAAAACTTGAGTTAGGCTTTGAGAAGCCTTTTCAATGATGTCACTCAAAGACATGTTATGCTTGAGAATATAAACAATGATGGCCTTTTCAATGGTCTTTTGATATTCTAGAGGTACTTTCAGATGGAGCTCTATGGTTTGATCCAATAGACCATGATGAATAATTCCATTTAAGATGGATTCAAAATCAAGGGGCTCATGTGGAACTATCAAAGGAGGTTGCTTTGTTTTCTTCTTCTCTACCTTCTTCCCTTTCTTTTTTTGTATAGAGATACCTTCATCTCCAACATCTTCCTCCTCTTCTGATTCTTCCTCATTTATCTTCTTCCTCTTTTCCATTTTCTTAGGCCTAGTATGCCTAGTGTTGGAAAAACAAGGACAAACAACTAAGAGGGGGGGTGAATCAGTTGTCTCAAGATAATAAACTTTTCAAACTTTACTTAACTTAATCTCAGATCTAACGAATAAGAAATTAACACATCAGAGAGATAGAGAACACCAAGAATTTTTTTTACATGGAAACCCTATTAGGGGAAAAACCACGGTGGATGTTAGTCCACAATATTATACCCTGTTAAAAGTATAATGAAAACAAAAAAGGGGAATGCACATGCATTCAGGCATACTACCTAGAGCTCACTGCTCAATTACAAAAGGGGCTCAATTCCCAACAACATAGAATAGGGTTAAAATCTAGAGGGTACGAACTGAGAAAATAGCTTCTACACAAGCCTAATTACAGTTCCAATTAAGCACAAAAAACTCCTTCACTTTTCACTCAAACTACTTCACACTTCGCTTGATCTTCTTCACACTCTGCTCTGCAATCAAATGATATTCACACATCCACACATAGGAGCACACCCAACACACGAATCACACTTTGTACTGATGAAAAAATTGCTCTTATATATCCACTATATGAGATTTCATCAACAACTTAGTCAGCCAAGAAAATAAAACATATTTGCAATGTCGACCCAAATTTACAATTAATTTTTTAATGTGGATCTAAACACCATCATCCAAAACAATTATGCGACCCAAAACAATATTCACAAGTGCGCCAAACATTCAAATTTCACTTTTCAAGGATCCACAACACGTTACCACCATCATGTCATCCAAGAACATGAAAACCCAAACGTGTGCAAGAAAAATCTTTGACCACGAGTACATCGATCAATGTGGACATACTACAAAGATAGAGCACGATCTAGAGACATCCAAAAACATCAAGAAACAACAGAGAAACTTTCGCAGCAACTAAGATTACCAGAATCACACAAACTTCACTCAGGAACACTAAAAAAAACCACAACATGATCAAATCTATACGTAGGCCTCTGAAACTTTTGGTAGATGGTCTAGATACTCTCAAAAGTAAACCCTTTAGTCCACAATAACTGAACTTCAACGTACAGAACAAGACGCCTTCATGACCTGCACAGTTCCATTAGGAACCTAGAATACTTCCTTTTATAATTTTCTCAATATCCTCGACATATACAGCCTCTAATACACCAAATGCTAATATTTTTTACATCAATGACAACCACATATCATAAACACATCCACAACATCTAAAAATATCCCCCTTTTGCATTGATGGAAACACATGATGTGAAAAATACCATCAACCCAACACACTTGCTTATTAACTGCTTTTCTCCCACAAGGCTCTTCTCCTTGAAAGATTTTTCACATTGCACTTCTCCCCCTTTGACATCAATGAAAAAGGTAACCATGACCTTTCCATATACATGCTCTGAACCACATATCTGCACATCTAACTACTCCCCCTGAGTAGCAACCACAAAAACATCAATCTGAATCAGAATATAGCAATGTAGCTCACAAATTGATGCAAGTAAATGCATCTTTTAGTTCTTATCAGGAGAGGTAATTACCCCTAGCATTCCTCTGAGATACTCAAAAGTATCCTTCAACAATGGCTTAGTAAAGATGTCTGCAATCTATTCTTTGGTAGGCACATACTCCAATCTGACTTCTTTTTCATTCACTTTCTCCCTCAAGAAGTGAAACTTGTTTGATATATGTTTAGTCTTAGAGTGTAGCGCCAGATTCTTTGAAATATTTATTGCACTTGAATTGTCACAGTATATGGCAATAGGCTCTTCATATATCACCCTTATATCTTTCAATATTTGTTTCATCCATATCACTTGAGTACAATTATTTGTAGCAGCAATATATTATGCTTCAGCAATAGATAGAGAAATGGAATTTTTCTTTTTTCTCAACTAGGACACCAACTTCTTCCCTAGGAAGAAAGCACCACCACTAGTACTTTTACTATCATCTACATCTCTAGCCCAATTCACATCAGTATAGCACTCAAAGTGAGATCATCATCCTTTGGATACCAAAGTCCAAAGTCAACTATTCCTTTCAGATATCTGAAGATTCTCTTAATAGCAGTCACATGTGATTCTTTTGGATCATCCTAAAATCTAGCAACCATACATACAACATTCATAATATCTGGTCTAGTATGGGTTAAATAGAGCAATCCACCGATCATTGACCTATATCTAGTTTGATTAGCCTTAGGAGAATCATCATTCTACGTTAGCTTGCATCTAGTCACCATGGGAGTACCAACAGGATTTGATTCTTCCATCCCAAATTTCTTCAATAGCTCTCTCACATATTTGGAATGATATATGAAAATTCCCTTGTCTAACTGGGTAACTTGCAATCCTAGAAAGAAATTCATCTCTCCAATCATACTCATCTCAAATTCACCCTTCATCTCATCAGCAAACTTCATACATAGATTGTCATCTCCTCCAAAAATAATGTCATCAATAAAGACTTCTACAATTAACTCTTTATCATGATCCAATTTCAAATATAAGTTGCAATCAACAATACCTTTAGTGAATCCAAGATTCAATAAGTATTTTTCCAATCTAGCATACCAGGCTTTGGGGGCTTGCTTAAGTCCATCTAGAGCTTTCTTTGAGTGAAAAACCATATCTTCCTCATCAGTTAACTAAAATCCATCTGATTGTTCAATGTATACTTCTTCTTCTAGTTCTCCATTCAGAAATGTCGACTTCACATCCATTTGATAGACTTTATAGTTCTTGTATGCAGCATAAGCAAGAAATAATCTAACAGCTTCGATTATGGCAACAGGGGAAAAAATTTCTTCAAAATCAACATCTTGCATCTAAGAACACCCTTTACATACTAGTCTTGCTTTATTCTGGACCACTTCACCTTGTTCATTCAACTTGTTTCGAAACACCCATTTAGTACCAATCATATTTTTGTCTTTAGGTCTGAGAACCAGTGTCCACGTGTCATTCTTTTCAATTTGTGTCAGCTCTTCCTTCGTAGCTTCCATCTAGTGTTCATCTTGGCAAGCTTCAGTGACATTTTTAGGTTCAATCTTGGAAATCAAGCAGTACTCTTCTGCAATCTTTCTTCTAATTTTCACTCCTTTATTCTTATCTCCTATAATTTGGCTTTCAAAATGATTAGTCTTTACATAACTTGGAGTTTTGGTACTTTCATGATCTTCTAGTTCTTTTGTTCTTTCTTCTGCACTTGCACTTGTCTGTGCTTCCTGATTTACTTGATTTACCAGAACGAATTGAGGTTGCTTTACTGGAACATATGGAATAATCTGAAGTTGATTTGGTGTCTGAACATTTTTCCCTTTGTTTGTATTGTCTTCATCTAAATCATATCCACAATATTTGGATGATTTAGTAGAATCCTCATCAACTCTGACATTTGCACTCTCAACCATCTTTCTCAGTTTTCTATTATAGCATCGGTAGGCCTTGATTTTAGTAGAGTAACCTAAAAATACTCCATCGCTTCTTGCATCAAACTTTCCTATATCATCATCTCTCTTGATATAACATTTTCTTCTAAAGATCATGAAATATTTAATAGTAGGTTTATAACCAAACCATAGCTCAAAAGGGGTCTTACCAGAATTGCCATTAGCATTTACCTAGTTTATACTATACACAACAGTGCTTACAACTTCACTCCAATAGATCTGGGGCACATTTCCTTCTATCATCACTGTTCTAGCAGCATCCAAAATTGTTCTATTCTTTCTTTCTGTAACTCCATTTTGTTGAGTTTCGGTAGAAAATAATTGTCTTCTGATTCCATGTTCTTCACAAAAAGAGTTGAACTCCTTGGAGTTAAACTCACCACCTCTATCAGATCTCAAACACTTTACTTTTAGACCTTTCTCATTCTCTGCCATAGCCTTGAAACTTTTGAACTTTTCGAGTGCTTCACATTTTTCTCTTAAGAAAACCCATATCATTCTAGAGTAATCATCAATAATCAACATAAAGTACCTTTCTCCATGAATAATTTTGACTCTAGAGGGACCACAGAGGTCAGTATGTAGCAGCTCCAGAAAATCATTTGAATGAAATTGTTTGCTTTGGAAGGAGAATCTAGTATGTTTACCCATCTAACACTCCTTAGAAATTGTGTTTGAAGGCTTCACTAAATTAGGTAGATCTCTTACTGCTTGAGTGGAACTTACCTTGACAATGTTATCAAAATTTACATGACACAGCCTCCTATGCCACAACCAGCTTTCATCTACTTGAGGAATTAAACAACTCCCACTAGCAATATTCAGGTGAAAAATATTACCTTTTTTCTTTCTACTTGTAGCAATCATATTTCCAAAACTTCCACGTATCTTGCATCTTCCATCTTTGAATTGTAGATCATAGCCTTTGTCCACCATCTTTCCAACACTCAAAAGATTGTGCTTCAGGCCTTCAACATAAATAACATCATCAATGTTATCCTTATCACCAAGGCAAATAGAACCTCTACCAGGAATCACACCAGCATTGTTGTCTCCAAATCTTACAACACCACCATCATACTTCTCTAGACTTACAAAAAAAAAATTATCACGAGTCATATGATGTGAGCATCCACTGTCAATAACCCACTCATCCTTTTCTTCAACTCGAGCTACAAGAGCTTTCTCGTCTTCAGCGGATTCAGTAGCCATAAAACTATTTTCAATAGTAGCAATGAAAACCCATTCATCTTCATTTCCATTATCTTTATCAAACTCATCATCAGTCACTCCTTCAGTAAAGTAACATTTCTTTTGGAATCTAGACTTGTTAGGCTTAGATCTAGGAACTCTTTCAGGACATCTTGATGCAAAATGACCTATTTTACTATAGGAAAAACATTTAATAGGAAACACTCCTTCATACTTACCTTTTCCTCTACCTTCTTTCTTTACAATTAGTGCTTCCAATTCTTCTACCTATCTTTCTTTATCTTCAAGCTATTTCAGTTATTCATCATACTTGGATGTCTTTTTGGAACATTCTCCTGGACCATATCTTTTCTTGTTACTTATGGATACAGTAGCCTTGAATGTAGATTCAATCTTCAGAAAAAATTCACCAAATTCACTTAATTCAAAAGCAGCAAGCTTACCAACCAGCATGTCCCTTGACATCTTTGTTACTGATTTGAGCTCTTCAATAGTGTGAGCCTTCACTTTGTAGGAGGGAGACAAGGATCTAAGTATCTTAGCTACAATTTCATCCTCATCCAGAGAACCACTACACATGTAATACCCATCACTATTTCATTTAATCTTTGCATACAAGAAGTGATATTTTCATCTTCACCCATCTTCAAATTCTCATACTTTCCTTTCAAACTCTGTAGCTTAGCCATCTTCACCTATGCATCTCCCTCATACAAAGTTTCCAACTTCTTCCAAATCTCATGATCTATCTATAGTCCTACAACATTTTCCATCTCTGAATCTGTCAAAGCACTTACCAAAGCTTCAATAGCCCTGATATTGATTTCAGCATCTTTGATCTCATTAGCAGTGGAGGGACCATTATGAGGAATAACATATGGATCTTTTCTAATCTTCTAGTAGGCTTCACCAATACATTTTAGGTGACATTGCATCTTGCCTTTCCACAGTGAGTAGTTAGTTCCATCAAATCTCGTACTATCCTTCTTGAATGTTACCATCTTGGATCACCTCAAGCTTTTAGACTTCTTCAGAGGAACCTGCTCTGATACCAATTGTTGGAAAAACAAGGACAAACAATTGAGAGGGGGGATGAATCAATTGCCTCAAAATAATAAAATTTTCAAACTTAATCTCATATCTAATGAATAAGCAATTAACACATTAGAGAGACAAAGAACACCAAGAATTTTTTTTACGTGGAAACCCTGTTATGGGAAAAACCACGGTGGATGTTAGTCCACATTATTATACCATGTTAAAAGTATAATGAAAACAATAAAGGGGAATGCACATGCATTCAAGCACACTTCCTAGAGCTCACTGCTCAATTACAGAAGGGGCTCATTTCCCAACAATACAGAATAGGATTAAAATCTGGAGGGTATGAACTGAGAAAATAGCTTCTACACAAGCCTAATTACAGTTCTAATTAAGCACAGAAAACTCCTTCACTTTTCACTTAAACTACTTCACACTTCGCTTGATCTTCTTCACACTTTACTCCACAATCGAATGATATTCACACATACACACATAGAAGCACACCCAACACACAAAGCACACTTTGCACTGATGAAACAATCACTCTTATATATCTGCTATATGAGATTTCATCAACAACTTAGTCTACCAGTAAAATAAAATATATTTGCAATGTTGGCCCAAATTTACAATTAAATTTTCAATATGGAGCTAAACATCGTTGGCCAAAACAATTATGCGAGCCAAAACAATATTCACAAGCATGCCAAACATTCAAATTTAACTTTTCAAGAATCCACAACACGTTACTACCATCATGTCGGACAAGAACATGAAAACCCGAACGTGCGCAAGAAAAATCTTTGACCACGAGTACACCAATCATTGTAGACGTACTACAAAGATAGATCACGATCTAGAGACATCCAAAAACATCAAGAAACAACAAAGAAACATCCACAGCAACTGATATTACCAGAATCACATAAACTTCACTCAAGAACATTGACAAAGACCACAAAAATACTGTCAAACCACAACATGATCAAATCTATTCGCGGACCTTTGAAACTTCCGGTAGATGATCTAGATACTCTCAAAAGAAAACCCTTTAGTCCACAGTAGCTGAACTTCAATGTACAAAACAAGACACCTTCATGACCTACACAGTTCCACTAGGAATATGGAACACTTCATTTTACAATTTTCTCAATATCCTCAATATATGCAGCTCTGATACACCAAATGCTAATAAATTTGACATCAATGACAACCACATATCAGCAACACATCCATAGCATCCAACACCTAGTTCCTGTGGTCTTCTTTTGTGGTGGAGTTTCTGATGCAACTCTTCTCCTTGCACCAAATTTTTATGTATATTTGAAGGGCTATAGAGAAAATGTAGCAATAGAAGTGGATCTACTAGACCTTCTTGGCTCTTTTCTAGCTTCCAGAGGACCAAGTTTAGCTTTAGAAACCTCCGCAGGGGCATCAGAAGTGGAATTTGGAGGAATACTCCATTTCTTGTGAAGCTCTTCTCTATGGTTTTCCACATGCTCCTCTACATTCTTCTCATGCATCATATCCATTATCTTTGTATGTGTGCCAAATCTCTCAAAAGATGTATCATTTGGATTTTTCAATAGGATATCCACATATGCCTTGACTTCTTCAGGTGCAATCTCATAAGGTAACTTAGGAATCCATGAGGTTTTGGGCTCTACCACTTCAATGTAACAATGATCCTTTTCCACCAAAATTTTTACCTCATCCTTATATTCTCAAACAAAATCAAATGGTATTCTTTCTCTCTCCTACATCTCTATTTGCATATTCTTAAAGAATCCCTAATACAAAGTATTGTATACTTTCTTATCCTGAATACTTTTCATATGTTTCTTGATTTGAGTTGCTACCAAAGAAAAATTATCCCATATTTTACCTTTAAATCCAGGTAATTCATTTAGGAAAAAGAATGCAAGGAAAATAATAAATGATCCAAACCTAAAATTATATCTGGTTTCTTTTGTTCTCTTCAAATTTTCAAACAACTACTCTCTCAATAGCTCACATAGGTCAAAGTTGACATCTTCCTTCATCATATTATATGCATTATGGATAGTGGTGGTGGTGGTAGGACCTTTTCTATTTGTGCAGTAAATTTTGTAAGCAATCCCCATTGTGGCATATCAAACTCAAGGATCAATGATATATGTCACTGTTAGGGTTCTTTTGTCAAACTTAACTTTGGTAAGCTTAGTAACCCTCTCATTCTTGATTGATTTCATCACGAGGACTGATCTAGTGCCACAAAAACTAGTAACAACCCTAATTACCTCTTTTTTTTATCTTGTAGGGCCTATCCAAATATATAAATTCATCATGGATGTGACTTAGGATAATCCTTACCCATTCTTTGTAGTCACAGAAGTCTAGAAAATCCTTCCATACATCTAACTCTTTCACTTCCAAATTTACATATTATGTCTTGTATAAACCATGATCATTCAGGAGTTCAAGTCTGAGCACTTCAAATGATGTGTGGTCAATCTCATTGAGTGGGGCATGAATATAGATTCTTATATCTTCAGTGTATACCACAAATATAGTAACCTTTGAAAATGTGTCATCTTTATCAACCTCCATCGCCTTGAAAGGAAACTTCTTGTCCTTTGGCCATGGTTTCTCTACAACATCTACCAATTGTGGGGTCTCCATTGATATTCTTTCTAAAACCTTCAAACACCATCAATAAGGTTTGGTACAAACTCACAAAGATAGCTTGAAAACCCTTTCTCTTCTTTTCTTCCAAACACAAGTGCTTTTGATTGCAAATGAGAATAATTTTTTTAAATAAAACATAAAAAGACTTATATTTTCCCTAACTTTTCACCATTAATGCATTTGTATTTGTTAGGTAAACCTCTGCCAGAATACTCTTTTTCATCACAGGGATACAAATATTCTTAGTAAACCTCAGCAAATCATTCATTTACTCTAGAACCTTCATCAATAGGTTCAATCTTGCTCACCGGACCTGCACACCAAAGGAATTGATCCAATTCAACTTTCATGTTAAAATATTCAACATTTTATCCTTTCTAAGGGGCTAAAATATTTACAAATGATAGCTCCCCTTGAGATTATGATCTATCTCAATTTGTCATAGGATCTTGTGTAGAATGCACAAGCATGGTATCATCCTTCTTCACATTGTTCTCTTTCCAAACTTTTGCATTTCCCTTCTTTTGCTTAATTAGGGTTTCTTCCTTCTTGTTGTTCTAAACAGGTGGTTTCACAAAACCACTCCTACAAAAAAATTCTTTATGTCCAAATTTATTGCAATTGTAGCAAACAATGTTATATTCCAGAACAAAATCATTTTTCCTAACTTTAGTTCTGCACTCTACAACCTTATGACCAAAATTATGTATGCATAGCTATATCCATGAAAAGAATGAGGTAGCATAGCATCATATCTTGGAGGCACAAATGGTTTTCTACCCATTAGTCATTTATTCTTGTCCTAGATCTACAATTAACAACATTATGCATAAATATATTGCAAGAATAACAATAACCATGAAAATATTGAGTGAACCTAGTAGGGGCATGCTGACTAGCAGGTGGAGGACCTTTGAATCTCCTTTGTCTGTGGACTAGGATAAATCCGCCATATTCCTTCTTTCTATCATCCATCTTCTTGTCTTGATCTAATTTTTCATTTTCAGAGGCTATCTCCATAGGTTTTTTAGTGTAATATTTTTCCTCCTTTATTTCAGACTTTCCTTTTGCTTTAAAAGTCTCATATAGGTTTGTACATGCACTGGTTGTTGGAATTTTACCTTTCTCAAAACCAAGACCATATTTTTCTTTTGATGGTTTCTGACAGATGATTATTTCATCAAGAATATTAGAACCTCCCTTTAGCTTTAGACTCTTGTCAATTTGATCCTTTGCTTTATCCAATTATTTCCTCAGGGAGACAATCTCTTCTTCAAGCTTGGAGCATTCAATAGTTTTTTCATTGAGCTTGGCATTCAAATATTCTGCAATTCTTTTACCTTCTTCAACTTAAAATTTCAACTTGACAATTACTTTTTCTAATTTTTCAAGTTTGAACTAGAGTTCTTCATTTTTTTCTCTTTCTTCATCTAGATCATTAAGAGCATAAATGAGTTCTCCTTCATAATCTACTAGACAATCTTCTTTATTGAATTTAAATCCATCATCCTCCATATGGAGTATGTCATCTTCTTCCTGGGAGCACTTCTTCTTGGGAACTACTTCATCCCCCATGTGTTCCAAAGACATGAGCTACCTCAATTGTAAGGCTATATCAAGGAATTTGGCTCTGATACCAATTTTTGTACACTTCATAATACTAAGAGGGCAGATGAGTCAGTATACTTCAATTTTAATTTCAATCCTTAACTATTAAAGCTAATTTATACAAGTAAAGCATCCATCTACTTAATTAAAACAAGAAAGAAGATAAGAATCCACACAAGAACACAGTTGACACTAGATATACGTGGAAAATCCAACAAGGGAAAAACCACAATGAGAAATGTTGCTTGGGTCTACTGTCCAAATCCAGCCTCACAAACAAGTAATATTTACAACTTTGATTTAGGGCTACAATCAAAGGAAGCTACAACTCCCTGATTACAATTTTAGGGTTACATCCAATGAAGCTACAACTCCTTAATTAGAATAACTGAAATATGACTAACTTTATGGCTTTAACCACTGATAGTCATCAATTTTACACATTAGGTCTATGGCGGACCTTACCACAATATTCCCATACACTTACTTATCCTCACACACTTCCATACCACTCTTCTCATCTTTGATCTTCTATATATATCATTTGCATGCTTTACAAATACAAATTAAGTTGGTCATAAACAAGAAATTATGAAACTTGTAGCATGTCAGCCTTCACATCATTGGCGGTATACAAGATTGATAAAGAATTATTTTCATTTCTTCCAAATGAGTCGGCATGACCCATACAACATATTCAATCACTCCATAAACTCCACTTAATCTTTAATTAGTGGCACACACCATCAACATACCTTAGTCAGCCTCAACAAAATATAACTTCACAAAATGACTTGAATCATTTGTGTGGTATTGGAAACAAGAAATATTTGCATGCGCTTCATACCTTAGACCCTATGAGACATGTGGAGTGTCCACACAAACTCAAACAACTAAACTTTACAATCTACTATTGGCACAAGCATTCAAACACTTGTTCTGATGAAGATTAAGCATCTGAAACCAACTGTATCACATTGTCACTTTGAAAATTGAACTTGCAGAGCACCAGATCGCTTGAAACTTCAATATAGCATAGTTTAGACATCATTGAGTATGTCACATGTGGTGGAATGCAAAGCATTCCAACAAGTCTTCAAAACCACTTTGCATTTTCCTAACACAGTTTGGTACTATGCCACTTCTAACTTTCTCTGCAGAAGGAATATTGTCATGAAACTTTGGACATAACACATTCACATCTTAATAAACTTAACTTATGAAATTCAAGACTAAATCTTGCTTTGTTGAAGGATGCAGACCAAAATACTATGTCTCTACCTTAGAGTGTATATTGTGAAAGCCTCAAACAAATTTTTTGTAACTTTTCACTGAGTGCGATACACAAAACAAATAAAATATCATTGTAGGCATACTAAAAGCATATTAAGACATGTGTACCCACAACCACATCATACTAATAAATAAAACTAACTCTTAGTCTTCCATATCACTGCAACGCTAACCTGCATAATTAGATATTTGCACACTAACAATTTGTGAAGCATATACAATCTCAAACATAATTTTGAAATCAATGAAAATCAAGCTTATCTAGCTGCAAAAATCTCCCCCTTTGTCATTAATGGAAAAACCAACTAATGTGTATAAAAACTCCCCCTTTTATGCACACTCTCTCCCCCTTTGACATCAAGGGAAAAGGGAAACTATTATTTCTTTGTACATAAAAAACTTATAGACTCCCCCTTATTCTATAAAAATTTTACTCCCTCTGGGATGAAGTCTAATTTCTTCATGAAAAAGAAAGGTAATATCTTCTTATCTACAGACTGTTCTACTCCACATATATACACAACAACAAAAAGGAAAGATATCTTACATCAAAAATCAAACACAGCTCGACTGGATGGAAGGATGTTCTTGTAAATTGTATTGAGTTGGATCAAGTTGTCCCATTGTTTCTTTATTGTGGTCAGGGTCTAGACTTGACAATTCAATTGCACATATGTGTATTTTTCTTCCTCTAAAGAAGATGGTGCATGGTATTTCTGAATTACACCAGTATCTTCCACTAGAAGTGCAGTGAGTGAAGCCAACCTTAGGCTCACTACCTCTCTTAATTGCTTTACCTATCCCTTAAACTACTCCCTTTGATCTTACAATTGTATATGGGACTGAAAACTCTCCTTATGAACTGCAAGACTAAATCTTGCTCTATTGAAGGATGCAAACCGAAATATTTTATCTCTTCCTTAGAGTGTACACTGTGAAATCCTTAGACAAAACTTTTGCAACTTATCATTGAGTGTGGTACACCAAATAGACAAAATATCATTATAGGTGTTGGACTCCTACAATGATCTCATAACTGATCCTTTACAACCTTGATTCAGAGACTGGACATCAAACCTAAATAGCCATTCAATCATCATGAAGGTGCATTTAACTTGTCAACCCAAGGACATGAACTTGAAATGGGTCAGCATTGTATGTGCACTAGGGGCTCAAGTAGTCATTGTGTTCTACAACTAAGAAACACAACACTGAAAGTAAATTGTTGAAAGGAAATAAATTAAATGTTAAACATCAACCAAAAACTATGCTTAAGCTGAAATACAGAGCAAAAATGAAAATTTGTGTGACAAATAGGAGACTACTCTATCTACTTTGGCTGCAGGAATAGTCATAGAATAGAATTCTAGTGGTTGCAGGAATAATCTATGCCAGATTTTTAACTAAGTATCAAACAACAAGTAATACTAAGCTAATGTTAAACTAAGAAGACGAATTACTCAAAAAGTGGGCCCCCTTGGATAAGTATCCTCTAAACTAACAAGAACTCAGATGCTTGAACTCATAACTTTGTTTTATTCACTGTAAATCATGCATACAAAGAGTAACGTATTTGTATTATTGAAGCTAGAGAATGAGAGTACAATGTCAAATCATGCAACCTCTTGAAGAAGGAGCATCAAATCATTATTTATACTACAGCTAAACAAGGTAGTCAACTCCATGACTGGGTGCCATTTAGGGAAAATAGGGGAAACTGGAGTGATGGAAGTTACGCATGTATGGAACCTGGTCAAACATGCAAGTTAACCACAGATCCAACACAGCAGTAACTCCCATGAATGCTCGATCTTTAAGGTCCACTACAAGGAAATTACATTCAGTTGCATGGAGAATCTTTGTTTTCAACTACCTTTGACTTGGAGTAATTTCTTAGCTAGACGTTATGGTGCATGCCCAGCTGGCGGTGTCTTCCTTAACTTGGCATATTTAAATCTACAGGCCAAGGTTAGTATGCATAATAACTGCACATCAATAACCACTCAAAGAAACATTCATTAATCGCATGCAAAATCAATATAGATGACCCACATATTATGCCAAATATCATTAAAGCTTGTAGAGATAGGATAATGTCAAATGTCAATGGTTTGTGGGAAACATTAAGCCAATACCAACACTTAAGCACTGAATTCCATGACATCTATGAGAAAATATACTATAGGTTCCACCCAAAACTAGACCAAAAACTAGGCTCATCACTCCCCCCAACCTAACATTTTGTTGGTCCTCCAATAGGGGAAGAGTTGTTCTTCTGCTTGGTCAAAGCTCTAAAATTTGCAACTAAGAGTTGTCCAACATCGGTGGCTATAGTACGTGAGTCAGGATCCCAATAGAATCCTCCCAATTTGTCAAACTTGTCCCATCTCTACCTTTTTGTAGCAATATCACACTGGTAGAATCTGAAATTTAGCACAAACTACATGAGAATGGGTGGTTGAAAAGTCAGGGGAAGCCAATGTCGCCTTGAGTTCTCTCAATCTGAATATGTCTCTCAATTCTTTTTAATGTTACAGCATAATTGTGGATGGAATTATGCTCAGCCTATTTCAGCTCATTAGTCAAACTATTCCATCTTTGGAATAAACATCTCCTCATGGTTTCCTCCTTTTTTGTTGTTTTTACCTCATACTCAGTGTAAACTGCCTCAATCCAAGGCATAATCCTATTGCCATAACTTAGTCTAAGCAGCATTCTATGCCATTCTCTGTAAATATCCCTTGGGTTGCTTGATTCAGCTCTAATAGTCAGAGGGATATCAGACTCCAATTGTTTATAAGCACCATGTTGTTGTCCCCAACTAATCTCATTTTGTACCCAAGACATGAATTCTCTCAATTGAACATCCCCAACATATAGTAGCAGGTTCCAATCATGGTCTTTTGTGACAACATAATTATGTAAATAAAATTCACATAGCAAATTCTTCATTTTAGGGGAGGCAATCCAATAAGCATTGAAAAATTCCATAGGGGTATCAATAGAAGGATTCAAACCTAAGGCAAGTCTCGACATCTTAAAAGAGAGATAATTCTCTTTCAAGAGAAAAGCATAGACCCTCGGGGGTTCTCTACATTCCAAAATCTTTGGCGCCAAAGCTACCATATCATCTACCCTCTGCTTCAGGGTAGCAATTTTTACATCTTTTCCTTAATATCTTCATCCTTCTTTTGAATTTCCCCCTTCAACTTCTATTTTTCCTTTTTCCATTATTCCTCCCTTCTTTGTATCTCTTCCCATAGATTCAAAATTGTTGCATGTACTGTAAAACTAGTAGGATTATGAATTCCTACCAATATTTTTGTTGATGGTTGCTCCTCATATGGTACTATTTGCATGGACTCAAGTTTTCCAGTTATCTCTAGTTGTAAGGGTGTTGTTTCTTCTTCCTTTTGTTGTAGGGACTCTTGTTCTTGTAGGAACTCCTGCTCCGATTCTAGTTGTTGTTGCAGGACTTCACGCTACAGGACTTCATGCTGCAGGAAGTCCTGATTTTCCTCCAATTCTTCTGCAATGCTAGCAAAATCAGCCAGTGTTATGTTTATTTCTCTATTAAATATGTCTTCTTCTTCTTCAACATTCTCCTACTCCATTGGAGCTTCAGGGTCCTCATGTGAGGTCTCACTAGGTTTAGGGCTTTCCTACTTAGGCGTACCAGTTGCAGGCCCGACTAGTCTTGATTTCCTAAGAGGTCTTTCACGTTTTCCTTTGGTTGGAGGATGAACAGTATAATTTTTCCTCTTCTTAGAACTTGACACTTTTATTTCCACAAGCTATGTTTTAACCTTCCCTTTTCTCAGTTCTACCTATCTCTGTTGTGCCCTAGTTTTCATGAGGGTTTCAAGTGGAACTTCATCATAAAAATTCGAGGAAGAGTTTTTTTTCTAAGTGCTTTATTTTAGAAGAACTAATTTCTATGGTTTCCTCTACTGCAGGAGGATTTATGCTAGAGCCAGCACCAAAGGTTGAAGCACTAGGAATGGCCTCAGCCGTTCTTTCTCTCCTACTAGATCTACGGGATCGAGGTATAGCCCTAGGTGGAAAATGCTCAACATTGACAAACTCTTCCTGGCAATAATCTTGATCAACTTTAATAAACTCTTCCCAAGTCATTCCAGAAACATCACACAAAGATTTTTCAACTAGCAATTTAATCAAGCAATGGTGGGAAACAAAATTATCCCTACCTTTCTGGGTCTCGACCACTGTGATTGAAAGAAGATTGTACAACACATTGGGAACATTCATCCTCATCTTGGAGCTGCATGAAAGAGATTTTTCCTAGCATCATAAGTTGTGCCATAGAATCAACTTCCTCAGCCTCTTCACCATCTTGTGGCCATACAGAATCTTCTTCATCATGAGATGGCTGAGCAGGTGGATAAAGAACAAAAAAATTAGTACTTCTTCCATCTGAAATGGTCATGTCACCTGACCGAAATCCAATGTAGGCATCTGTAGTTTCCAACCAAGGTCTTCCAAGAATGATGGGATACCCACCTAGTGTAGCCTTAGGAGAAAGAATCATAAAATCTGTTGGATATTCCCAGGAGTCTAGAACTACCACAAGATCCTCCACTACACCATCAGGCTTAATAGTAGAGCTATCAACAAGCTGCAAGACAATAGGAGTAGATCTTATACTTGCAATATTTAGTTGTTGTCAGATTTCTTTGGTCATTATATTGATTGTTGCCCCTAAATCAATCAAATCATTCTTCACTTGAATCTTGTTTATGGAAACTGCTACCATAGGACTACCTAGGTTATTATACTTGGGAATAGTCACTTTTCCCAACATGATATCAGCTAGTTGGCCCACCACATGAAATGTAGTTGGGTCTCTCTTCTTCCTTCCTAGCTTCTTAAGGCAAGCTTCCTTGATAGCTTTGTCATAGATTGGAACATCTTTTATGGCCTAAAATAGGGGTATTTGAACACATATATGCTTTAGTTGATCATGGATGTCAAAAGTGGTATCCTCCTTTTCTTCTTTCTTCTTGGCAATTTCCAATCTCTGAGGAAATGGTGGTTCTTGCTCGGTCTGCGTAGGTTGGACTGGTTTAGGGTTTTTAAGTACATTTGTCTAAATAGGGTCATTCAGAGGCTCCTCCTCCTCTTCCATAGGAAGTTCAGTAATGATGGGCTTGGAAGGGGCTGGTAGCTTGGTTCCTAAACGCAAATGGATGTCAATTACACCCAGCATATGCAAGGAATTGATTTGAACCGACAGAATACGCAGGTTGCTACTGTGGTTTGTTATTAGGTTGAGTGTGGGTTGAGCTGGTAGCTGAGTTGGTTTAGGTGCATTTGAACTTGGATTAGTAGGTGGAGGCATTATAGTAGGTTGTTTAGGTTGAGAATTTTTTTGCACGTAGCTAGTGTTCTAAGTAGGCCATTGCTATCCTCCTCTCCATTGATTTGTTTACTGCCAATTTCCTGGAGGTGGTTGTCAGGCCCTTAAAATTGCTGCCAATTCCCCTAAGGTTGTTGCCACTGAGGTGGAGGACTCTGATGTCTAGGCCAAGTGTTTGGAGGGTTACTCCAAGGTTGTGGTGGATACCCTCCATAACTGGGTGGATATGGGGGTTTCCATTCGTTACTAGATGAATAAGAGTTAAAATATGGCCGAGCATAGGATAGTGAGTCCAGTGGCATACCTTGTCTAGGATCCCAAGGCTTCCTTTGTGCAACATAGTAGACTTGGTCTTCTTTAATCTAAATTGGCTTGAACTCAGGTGGAATCTGCTTTCTTTCCAAGTTAGCTACCATCTTACATCTACAGTGCTTCTTCTTTTTTCTGCACTAGGGACAATACTCTATCAACATCATCTCTTCCTCCTCTTGCTTCATTTTGGCCTAAAGTGTATCTAGCTAAGTAGCTAGATTGTTGATAATTTTATGCTTGAAGTCTGCCAGCAAATGAGTGATCTCCATTCTTGAAATTCCATTGGTAGTTGACTTACCTGTGGAAGATTGATAAGCTCTCCCTTTTTTTGAAGTTTCCCTAGAATAATTCTAGCATATTTTCTTGATATCCTCCCAAGGAACTTGGGAGATATCTCCTCCTACCATGATTTCCAAAGCATCGATGCAATTGTCATTGATTCCTCTCAAGAAAAGAAACTTTTTTGAGTCCTTATTAAGTGCATGGTGTGGAGATTTTTGCAAGAAAAATAGAAACCTTGCAATGTAATCTTCCAAGCTCTCATCTTCCTTCTGTTGCATCCTGAAAATGTCTCCTCTCATATCACTACCCCTGCAGTATTCCTTGTACTTCTCAAGGAATTTTGTCTTCATATCTTCCCAAGTTTCCAGAGTATCTCTGCCTAGGCTCATGAACCATCTTAATGTAGCCTCTTTCAAAGTGGTGGGGAATAACTTAATCCTATGGGCATCAATAGCATAATCATAACTCCTGTAGAGTATGTCAAACTCAAATAAGAAGGTATCAGGATCTTTTGTCACAAGTCCATAAAACTTGGGGAGTGTTGAGGCAGGAATGTTCTTGATGTTGTCAACTTCATTTTTATGAGCAATGGGGAAAGGAAAAGTTGGTTGATTTTTTCTGTTCCTATTTGCATCACCCATGCCTGCTTGATGTGGTTCTAAGAAAAAGGGGTTCTCAAGCTGATTTTGATCTTCCGAAGAGACTTAAGAGTTGGTCAGATAAGGATATGTGTCTGCAAAGGGGTGTGGATCTTCTTCTTCTTCTGGCAAGTTCTGGTACTCAACTAGGTGGAATGGACGAGGATTATTAGGAAGTAATCTCCCATAAGCATCCCTTCTCCTTCCTCTATGCATGCGGTATCACTCACTATCAGTCAGCTCACACAAAGAATAGGTAAAGAATCAGGGGGGTCATTACTTCCTAAATGAGGATATGTTAAGAACAACTTTTAGAAACACTACAGCAAAAAATACCAATGACTTCAAAAGACTTCCTAGCTTGACACCATCCCCGGCAACGACGCCAAAAATGTTGGTCTCCTACAATGATCTCATAACTGAGCCTTTACAGCCTTGATTCAGAGACTGAACATCTAACCTAAATATCCATTCACTCATCGTGAAGGTGCATTTAACTTTTCAACCCAGGGATGTGAACTTGAAATGGATCAGCACTGTATGTGCACTAGGGGCTCAAGTAGTCATTGTGTTCTACAACTAAGAAACACAATACTAAAAGTAAATTGCTAAAAGGAAATAAAGTAAATGTTGAACATCAACCAACAACTATGCTTAAGCTAAAATACAGAGCAAAAATGAAAATTTGTTCGACAAACAGGAGACTACTTTGTCTACTTTGGTTGTAGGAATAGTCACATAATAGAATTCTAGTGGTTGCAGGAACAATCAATGGCAGATTTCTAACTAAGTATCAAACAATAAGTAATTCTAAGCTAATGCTAAACTAAGAAGATGGATTACTCACCAAGTGGGCCCCCTTGGATAAGTATCCTCTAAACTAACAAGAACTCAAATGCTTGAACTCATAACTTTGTTTTATTCACTGTAAATCATGCATACAAAGAGTAATGTATATGTATTACTGAAACTGAAGAATGAGAGTACAATGTCAAATCATGCAACCTCTTGAAGAAGGAGCATCAAATCATTATTTATACTACAGTTAAACAAGGTAGTCAACTCTACGACTGGGAGGATGCCATTTAGGGAAAACAAGGGAAAGTGGAGCGATGGCGGTTACGCATGCATGGAATCTTGGTCAGACATGCAAGTCAAGCGAAAATCTATCACAACAATAACACCCATGCATGCTCAATCATTAAGGTCCACTACAAGGAAATTAGATTTAGTTGCATGGAGAATCTTTGTTGTCGACTACCTTTGACTTGGAGTGATTTCTCATCTAGACATTATGGTGCATGCCCAGCTGGCGGTCTCTTCCTTAACTTGGTGTATTTAAATCTGCAGGCCAAGGCTAGTGCACCTAATAACTGCACATCAATAACCACTCAAAGAAACATTCATTAATCACATGCAAAATCAATATATATGACCCACATATTATGCCAAATATCATTAAATCTTGTAGAGATAGGATAATGTCAATGTCAATGGTTTGAGGGAAACATTAAGCCAATACCAACACTTAAGCATTAAAGTCCATGACATCTATGAGCAAATAGACTATAGATTCTACCCAAAACTAGGCTCATCAATAGGCATCCTGAAAACACATTAAGACATGTGTACCCACAACCACATCATACTAAGACATAAAATTGACTCTTAGTCTTCCAAATTATTATAATGTTGACCTGCACAATTAGATATCTCTACACACTAAAAATCTGCAAAGCATATACAATCTCAAACATAATTTTGACATCAATGGAAATCAAGCTTATCAAGTTGTGACACTTTCCTCCCCATAGGGGATATGACTATTACACTTGAGGACATATGGCCGGTCTTCAAATTGTCGATCTAGGAGGTGAGAGTAGAGGCATCTACCAAACAAATGATGAATTATCTATTATAGGTTATGTTCAGCAAGAAAAACCTTCCATTTAGAGGACAAGCATTGGATGTTGATGGATTCTTGGAGATAGTGTCGAGCATGCCACTTATTTATGTGGTTTGATCAATGGAGTGTTGCTACTAGATATGCGTGGTCAATTTTTTAGTTTGACACTAGCAGAGGTTGTTTTGGACATGGTGGGGAGATAACGGAGGTTTGCATGTGAGGCCTTCTTGCTAGTGCAATTATGCAAGGATATGCATGTGGTGTGTTATAGGAGGGGAGTGAGCTTGACTCACATCATGCTACTACAAGTATGGGCCTGGGAACACATCTGGGTTACGAGGCCAGTTGGGGAGAGATCAGAGAGGGAAACAAATGAGCCATTAGTGTTCACCCAGAGAAGTGCATTGCATTATGTTGATATCAAGAGCATGGCACCGTGGAGGAGGAGGATGGATGAACTCGATGATGGGGATATTATATGGAGATCGTATAAGGAGATGGACGATTGGGATGGGGAGGATAAAGTATATTATAGATATATATTTGGGAGATGTTATCTAATTGGATGATAGTGCTTCCTAATTGAGGTGTACAGGCCTGATAGGGTGACAGGCTAGTTTGACATGATCTAAGATATACCAGAGCTCAAGGAGAGATTTACATTCCTATCTAGGAGATTGGACTATGGGGCCTGCAAATTACATAATGGGTGTTTATTGAGTCATGGAGGGACCTAACGAAGACTAGATGGGATTGGAGAGGAGGGATCGATGATCTAGGTATTACATAGTGTTACATTGATTGGTGGAGGAGAAAGAGGCCAGAGGTAGTGGTGCCTCTGAGAGGACATGCGGTAGGTGTGAGGGTTGTTAGGGTTTGAGATGGTAGATATCTAACAATTAAATGCAGATTTAATTAATAAACAGAGAAACTAAAACACACACAGAATTTAACGTGGTTCACCCAATCCAGGCTACATCCACCAAACCGCAGCCATCCAATACTTTTATTATCTAGTGTAAAACCTATTACAATATTGCAAATAATCATGCTTTTCATCATACTATAATACCCATCCAAACCCCCTTTTTAACAAGCTTAGAAGCTTCCATATTTTTGGGTTCTACAAAGTAGGATTTTTCTTTTTTTTCGTTGATTTTTCCCTTTTTCAGTCATGACCCCGGCAAGGATAGGGGCCGGGGTGTACAGTATACCATGGGCTATACAGTATAGCATGATTAGTCACCACATACCAACAAGGGCACCAGTGTAGGTTGAGGTAGTAGGTCAAGGAGAGGCGGCAAGAAAATAGGAGGGACAAAGAGTGCGAAGGAGATTAGTCCACCAGGAGTAGAGGGAGGAGAGAGAGTAGGATATTGAGAAGGTGGTAGTGGAAGAGGATGAGATAGGAGAGAGTGGAGAGGATGGAGAGGAGAGGGGAGGATGAGGACAATGGAGAGGGAGAGTAGGAGGCGATGGAGGTGGACCAAGAGATGTCGAGACTAGAGATGGTGCCACACACACCACAACAGGAGGGAAGGAGAGGTGATGATGACTTAGCAGAGAGGTTAGTAGCTGTAGAGAGTGAGATCACACAGCTACAAGGACTTAGACCTTGGAGGATGTGGAGAGAAATATTGCAGACAAAGACAGTTTGCAAACATAGGTGGACAAGTAGTAGGGGGATGGAGCAATGGTGACTTCCGGGAGAGACGGCCTATGAGCAGAGGTGGGGAGGTTGCAAGGAGAGATGGATACCATGAAAATGAAGAGGGACAGTCTCTAAGTACAGGTGGATACCATATAGAGGGACCTAGCCACCATCACTACAGAGAGAGATAGCCTGGTACTAGTGCAATATGCATGGGAAATAGAGAGGAATTGAATATAGGCAAATAGGTATAGGTACCACTAGGAGCAAGACATCACTAGGGTAGGAAGGAAAAATATACGCATAATGATATGATTGACCAAAGAGGCCCAATACCATAGGGATCTCTATTATGGAGCAGTGTCAGTGTCAGAGAAGAGGCCCACATTTTCAGAGGCCATGAGCTCTAAGCGGAGTGGGTCCTTTAGATCAAGGTCAGCCAAGAATGGGTCGATGGGACTGTCATGGGCAAGAGGAGGAGGAGGACTGAGTGGGTCAACTCCACCATCCCTTATGCATTCAGGCACCAATTTTGGCAGATATATAGTTTTTGTGGAGATAAGGTCCCATGTACAGGCACCAATTATTCATTGGTTAGGGCGTAAGTCCTGATGATATTATTCAATCATTATTGTATTCATATTGATTCATAACCTTTATGTATCATATGCATGTGTAGACTTTAATTTTGACATACATGTACATGGACATTCGTATTATTTCGATGAAAACACATGGATGTTCATGATGGATATTATTTTGATATTGATATATGGTATGGACTGTGATGATTTCGATGATTATGGATATCGATGTTTATGATATGTATGCATTCATGGATGGTTTATTTATGATGTATAAATGGTTATTATGATGTATGGATGAGATTGATGATTATGATACATGACATGGAGTATGTTTTATGTTATATGATTATGATGATTATTTTATGATGTATATGAAAGTATGTATGCATAGATGGATAGATGGATGTATGTATGCATATGGTGATTATAATGGATAACACTAACACTTGGTGATGTAGGATATATATATATATATATATATTTTGTGTGTGTGTGTGATACAGATGTGATGAGGATGAATCTTGTTTTATGTAGGATGGATTTGTATGCATATGTGTTATGATTATGTGATGTATATTTATGATGTTTATTAATAACATGTGATGGATATATATAGATGTTTGATTTTGGATGGAAATGAAATGCAAATGGATTAATATGTAAGGCAACGCAAATGAACCTAATGATAGAATGCAATCTAAAATGAGAATGAATTAATGGTGAGATGTTTAATATCATAGTCTTTAAACAACTTTATGCCAATGAAATGGTAATTAAATGATAAGAATATGCTTAGAATAACAAATCTATATTATCCTAAAAAACTTAATGAAAATGAAATGTTAATTAAATGATGAAAAGATGAATGGATGATAGGTGTCAACATAGTGTACCAGCCAAAATTGAATAAACACAATGAGGAAAATAATGAGGGGACTCACTTGCAAGTCAAAACCCAATGATGAGGAGAGAAACAATGGGAAAAATAAAATGAAAATGAGGGAATGCTAATGGTAGATGGTAGGATGGGGGATTGAGAAATTTTATGTTATACATTACGCTTCCACGTAGTGAGCACTTAATTTTATATAGCATGGTATACTATGCACCAAGGTATGAGGAACCAAGGTGACTTCATATTGCATGCATAGGACTGACACAATAAACAAGAGAGGTTATTCCAACATCTTGCAAAGTCACAAAGGGCTTTGGTGGGGCCGATGTTGGAAAACCACAAACACAAGAGGATTCCCCAAAATAACACAAGATCGCAAAGGATCATGGTGGGTACAATACAAGAAAACTAGGAAAACATGATCACAAAAATCCAAGATATGCCCCTATTTCTACTAGTCAAAGCACACCATGATATGATGGATTGTGGTAACCTTGAGTAGGTATAGTAGGAAGCTAAAAATATAAACAAAATGAAAAAGTTCCAAGAATAGCAATAAATCTCAAATATCCTTTGCCAGGAGGATGATGGGTGGATAAACTGATGTGGTCTGATGTGAGGAACAATGTATCTTGTGAAGACCAAAGAAGGATGAGGTAGATTCTAGGATCGACATGACAATGAATACCAAAGATAGATTGAAACCTCAAGGGCCTAGTGGATTTTTCTATAGGAACCAGTTAAATAGGAGCTCTTGGTGACACAACTGACACAAAAATGAGACCTAGTGACAAGTATGTACAAAGATAGAACCTAGATGGGGACACAAGACTGGCTGTATGTACACCATAGACACAAGAAGACAACCAACCAAAAGCCTAACCAATAGAAGGATAGAAAAATATAGCAACATGTCAGAATCTCAAGGTTGTATTCCAAAATAAACATGTGAAGATCGGGAATTGGGATAGTAGATCCAATCTATCTAATGCTCAATCAAGATATACCATGCGATAGATAGCGGGATGAGAATAGATAATGGATGTAATACATGTAGTGTGGATAGGATGCATGGGATGGATAGGATGAAGCGTAAACATGTAGGAAAGCGAGATGCAAGGTAGATAATGATTAAGCTCTCTGAAAATGGTGCTTGTTGCCAAGTTTTCAACTAAAATACTTATCTAAGGTGCCACCAAGGGTGATTTTCACCATAGGACAATTTATTTCTCCTTACTATTGACTATTTATTTATTTATTTATTTTTGACATATTTTTGGGTTTTTTACTTTTTTGGTATTTTTGCAAGGTGAGATAACTCAATTGATTCGAGCATAGAACCGCTTGAGATGGGTGATGTTGATAGGCTCATCCAAGGGTTCTCATTCTAGTGTAGCTAGTTGATATGCTCCTAAACCATAATTTGAACCATAATTTGCAATTATGACATATGATCCCAACCAATTTACCTCAAATTTACCTTTCTTTTCTTGATCCTGTTGGGTATGCTAATTTTCTTTGAGGACAAGATCACAAAACTGGAATTAGTGAGGACAAACCTTCTTATTATAGCTTCTCTTTAGCTGGTGTTGATAATTTGAAGTTGATTTTAGGCATTGAGGCATCGTTCATCAAGAAGCTCCAATTGAATTAAGCATGCAACACGATACTCATCATTGGTTAGATTCTTCAAGTAAATTCAAAGTGATAGGAGTTCGACCTTGATCAACATGACCAATTCAACACCATAGACAAGGGAGTATGGGGTGGCATAGACTGGGGTGCGAATGAGGTGTGATAAGCCCAAAGGGTGGGATTCAAATGGAGGTTCCAATCACGACTAGTTTCAATGATAACTTTCTTTAATATTTTGATTAAGGTTTTGTTAGTTGCCACAATTTGGCCATTACCTTAGGGGTAGTAGGGAGTAGATCAATGATGTTGGATGTGGAATTGTTTGAACAATTGACATACATGTTGGTCCTTGAAAGGTTTTCCATTATCAATGATGATGGTGTAGGGGATACTATATCGACAAATGATATGATAGAGGATGAACCTAGAAATTTGGATACCGGTAATGAGGGAGAGTGGAATGGCTTCCACCCACTTAGTGAAGTACTCAGTGGTAGTGATTATGAATGTATGGCTAGTAGATGAAGGGTAGATCTTGCCGACTAATTCTAGACCCCATTGCAAAAAGGTAATCAGTTGCAATGTATGGGAGGGAGCATGTATCAAATATGTATGTTGTTGATATGGAGAACATTTCTTGAAAAAATCACAAGCATCATGCTCTATAGTAGGCCAATAGTAACTAGTTCAAATAAGCTTCTTCGCAAGGACCGTTTCACTAGTATGAGCCCCACAAATGCCACTATGCACTTTGTTCAAAGACAATTTAGATTTTGTATCATTCATAAATCGTAAAAGAGAACCATTATACCCCTTATGATACAAGGTGTCTCAAAGGATCTTGTATCAATATGAACGTTGGATAAAATATCAGTGTAGGTTATGAGTAAGGTTGGGTGGAAGGATGTTATCATGAAGGTAGGTGTAGATTTCATGATACCAAGGTGATTGAGGACCAACGAATTCACACACCATTTTAGTTTCAAGAAGATCATATGCAGGTATTAACAATTTCTTGACCAAGAAATCACACTCATGAGGATCTCGAGGCATATCAAGTAGAGACCCAATCATGGCCATAACATCAACTACTTTATTTTGAATTCTAGGCACTTGTTCAAATTGGATGTAGCCAAAATAATTTTTTAATTCATCTACCATGAGCTTATAAGGAAGAAGCTTGTCATCCTTGGTTTTAAATTCATCATTGAATTTCTTGATTATTAGTTGTGAGTCTCCATAAACATGCAACTAATTGATATTCCATTGCACGATAATTCTCAAACTAGTGATAAGAGCCTCATACTTTGCAATGTTGTTAATGCATGGAAAATCCAACCTGAAAGACTTATGGATGAAGTCACCTTAAGGGGTGACAAAAAGGATTCCTACACCTACACCATGTTGTGTTTATGAACCTTCAAAGTAGATCTTCCATGGATTAGGCTCAAAAACAACAAATACTAAGTCATCAAGAAATTTTACAACCAAGGGATAAGTGTCCACCAATGGTGCATCAGCTAATTGATATGTAATGACTTAGACATTAATGGATTTACAATCCACATACTTGATGTCAAAATCACTTAAAATCATGGCTCATTTATCCATACGGCCTTCTCATGATGTTCTTGATAATAGGTACTTGAGGGGATCAACTTTAGAAATCAGCTTGATAGAATGACTGAGAATGTAGTGCCTAAGATTTTGGGAGCTAAAAACCACTGCTAGACATGATTTATCCATAAGGGTATAATTGAGATCGTATCTAACAAGATTGCGATTGATTTAATCAATAGCTCCCTCTTTCTCGTTCTCATCATGTTGTGCTAAAAGTGGCCCCAATGCAACTGAAGTAGAGGAAATATAGAGCAACAATGATTTACCTACTATGGAAGGCATGAGAATGGGAGTATTAGAAAGATATTATTTGATTTTATAAAACCCTTGCTGACATGATGTATCCCATTTGAAAATTGTATCCTTATGAAGGAGGTGAGTGAATGGATGACACTTGTCGGTAAGTTAAGCAATAAAACACTAAATAGATTGGAGTTTGTCTTGTAGACTTCTCAACTATTTTAATGTCTTGTGAGGAGGAAATTCTAGAATAGCTTTGAATTTAGTGAGATCCACTTTGATGCCTCTCCTAGATAAAATAAACCCCAAGATATTTCTAGAGGTGATGCCAAAGACACACTATTTAGGATTAATATGTAGCTAGTATTGTTCCAATAGGTTAAAAATTTGTTCTAGGATCATAGGATGCTCTTCTCGAGTTTTAGATTTTCCTAAAAATTCATCCACATAGTCTTCCATATTGATATGAATGAGGTCATGGAAGATAACTATTATAGCACACTGATATGTTGTTCTTGCATTCTTTAGACCAAATGACATGACTTGATAGAAAAAGGTACCCCAAGGAGTAGTGAATGTTGTTTTATGCAGGTCCTCAACTATAATTTGGATCTGATTATATCCAAAAAACCATCCATTAAAGACAACATGGTGTAACTTGTTGTAAGATCAACAAGAATTTCAATATTTGGAAGTGGTAAATCATCTTTAGGACATGCTTTATTTAGGTCCTTGAAATTTGTGCAAATGTCGATGCCCCCAGTAGACTCAGCAATAGGAACTATATTAGATATCCAATAAAAATAGTCAATGGTTCAAATAAATCCAACTGTCAATAATTTTTCTAGCTCTACTTTGACAAGAAAAGTGACCTCTGGATGCATCTTAAAAAGATTCTACTTGACTAGCTTTGCATCAGGATGTACATCCAAATGATGAACTAATAGAGCGGATCTAGTCCTGGAATATCATAGTAGGACCATGCAAAATTGATGAAGCCATTCTAAAAGATCTTGGAAAATATTTGATACTCATCCTCTGACAAATATTTGGCTACATAGGTGATCTTAGTTTTGTCTCAGTACTTAGATTGATTTAGTTGGTCTCTTCAATCAAAATGGAGGATCTTTCGGATAGATGAGTACCCATAAGGGGAAGATGAAAATCCCCATCCTCCAACACCTTAGAGAGGTTTTCATCAAAGGATACACCCTTTGTTTCTACTTTTGAGTGGTCTAAAAGTGCCTTAGGGAAGTTTTCACTAGAAGACCATTGATTATTTTCTTGCTTCTTACTTTTGTTGTTAAGGTGTTCATCCTCCACAAAATAAGTAACTTGATCAAGCTCAAAGACGAAACCTGATGGATAATCCTCCTCCAACTCCAAGAAGTGTATATATGCCTCATCATTAGGAAAAACATCAATAGGTGTGGATCCACGTTGGTCCTAATCAATCAATTTGTGATGACGAAAGGCTAATAGTGAAGATGGAGGTGGAAAAGAGGGAGGAGACATCCAAACCATCATAAGAAAGTTTATAACCTCTTCGAAGATGTCCTCAATGATAACAAATTTTTCATTGGCATTGTTCGACATGCTATGTGAATTTATTTTGTTTCATATCATAGTCAAGTCCTCGATGTTTAGGAATAATACGTAGCTCAATGGGTTGGAGGATACCTTGCTTATTTTCCCCCAATCCTCTTCATTGATAGTTAACCTTTTGGTCCATTTGATGAGCAATAGGATATGCTTCTTGAAAATATTCCAATAAAGTAGATGAACTTATGGGTTCTTCACGATATAACCATTGGCTAATATCTTCTTCAAGTTGTTCCTCTACCAAAGTTCCCTTAGACTAAAAGGTTGTTGAGCCCATGTTTTAAACTGTCTTCTCTTATGCTTTTGGAGATGAAGATGGACATCCATATGTGCGTGGAGATGGGAGCATGGTGCCCACATTGAGCATGGTACTTATTTCATATTCTCCACAACCTTTTTCGATGATCTTGACCTTGGAAAAGGTGGATTCAAGGGAGGAAGATGGAGTGGAAAATGCAAGGATGGTATCGAGATCGACATAAGTTAAATATGGAGTTGTGTTGGAAGGTGTAAACTCAACACCTAGGAAATGATGAGAATGGGGAACGATGCCTCAAGAGCATGACAATACTTGAAAGGATGTGGATCGGCATGGATGGTGACCCTAATTCCATTGTGGGGGAATTTAAGGAACTAGTGATAGGTAGATGGAATGGCCTACATGGCATGAAGCCATGGGAGAACAAGGAGAAGATTATAGGGAAGGTCAACGTCAAGGACAAACATTGTTGGACCCAATTGAATAGGAAGGAAAATGGTGCCTTGAACCTCTCTCAACATTTTCATAACCCTTGATTGTAATTACTTGATTGTCCAAATCAGCCTAAGTATACCCCACCTGTTTGATGAACTTTAATGTTGTTACCAAATTTTTGCCTCAGCTCAATTGGTGGAGCTGGCTAAATGTTATTACATCATGAGGTGAAATTGTAGTTTAAGTTCAAATGTTGTTTCGCATCATTATCATTATTCATTGAGTAACAATTATGCTTTTTTAAAGGAGAAATAGAGTTTCGGAATGGAGTTTTCATAATGCCATTCGAGTATTCCAAAATGATAGAAATATAGAATTGAACAAAAGAGCAAAATAGCATTTGGAATGATTTCATTTATTTCATAAAGAACTCATATTTTTACAAGGCTTCATTTGATTTCAACAATCAGAATGATATTACAACATTGCATGAAAATGCATTTTCTTTTCAATTGAAAAGCAGAATTGAAATCAAAGATCCACACAAGCCGTGGATGTAACTGTTACAACACATTGATAATAGCACATTACACTACTGGAGATGCAGAAAGTAAAACATATAAGTGACGACATAATCATCATTGCCTGATTATCGACGTTTGATGTTGAGTAGTGCACCTTGTCTTCTTGTGCTTCGTCGACCTGTAAGAGAGAAGAGGGGGTGTCAGTGGCTCTAATTATGAAGAAACCTATATGAGGCACCTACAATAGTACAGTATACTATTAACCATGCATTGAAGCAATCAATCAAGTGCAGTACGAAAGAAATGAGTTGAAGGAGAAATAACAATATCATGACCATCTATTTTTATGCTAACATTGTTCATTTCCTTGTGCAGGTATAGGTAAAATCATGAAGCTGAACATTATTAGAAGACCAAGCATGTGGAGGAAAACGGGCTCCCACAAGGGTAGAGCTCGGCATGCTACCCTATTCATTAAATGGGCTGATTTTAAAGATACATTATCATATTCATCAAATGAAATGAAGAACAACTGAAAGAGTAAAAACAGAGTTATCCATCAAGCAACTAAACCAACTGTGCATTCATAACAATTAGGTTATACATTCTGAAGGCTACAAGTGAACAGTGAATTTAGTTCACTTAAGGAAATCAACTGAGTACATTTACATTAGATATTGTTGAATAAGTTCATCATAATCATATATGTCATGCAAGTTTCAGTTCATCAATTTATTCTTCTCACAGTCAAGGATAGTGAACAGGCATACATTATGCCTTAACGGTTTGTTTTGATTCTCATCATGAAAGAAAATAGATTTGAAAGAAGTTTATTAAGTGAAACATAAAAATGCATGAAGAGTACCATGTTACAACTGAGTACGAACACAGACAGTGTATTCAAGGGTTAAATGAATCATCAGTTAATGTTGGCTAGTAGAAACAAATACTGCATTATGAGTGTAATGACAAGGTGATCATTCCAAAATGGTGAGGGAAGGCAAGCATTTTCTTTCCAGAGGAAGTTCTGAGTTGCCAGTTATGTATATGAGCTGGTGAGTACAGGTGATTCATGTTGTTGTTATGTTTTAAGTTAAAACTCCAATAAAGTGCAAATACAGAAAGCAATAGCAATGTTGCTATATGGTAAAAGCTGAGAGATTCAAAAGAGAGGTTTTTTGTGTGTCAATATTTAGATGATGCAATATCTGAGTATGGAAAACTATTTAGTGAAAAGTTACAGCAAGGACAGCTAGTTCAGTTTGGTTAGGATGGTGCTTCAAATAGGATAGTGTATTAATGTTTAGCGGGAGACAGCAATCAAGTATGGTGTACATTCAAATTGTGTCAAGCAAGGCACACATGAACGGAATTGTCAAAATCAGGTTATGGAAGCACTGGAGTTCCAAACATGGCATGTCAATGATACCTGAAGTATAAATAGAAGGCACAAGTGGAATCTTTTAAATGCAGATATGATATGTTTCTGGTAATGGGAGAACGAAAGAATATCAAGTTTTCAATGCAATGCAACATTAGAAGAATGCAATATGGAGTAGTCTTTTTCAGAATGATGAAGAAATAGGAAGTACAACAAAGGTGTTAATTATGTATCAAGGGAAAATCAAGTAGCATGTGGTCATGATGTTGCAATGTTCAATTTCAGCCTTTACATAAAGTCCAAGAATAGAAAGCAAAAGTTGTTGTGTTAAAGTTGAGAGAAAATTAAAAAAAGGCACTGTTGCGCATACAAAATATAAGTAGGAGGACAGTATACATTCAGAGGTTTTTCCCTTCATAATGAACAATCACAGAATCATGCTGGAAGTAGGAAGTTCAAAATGCCTTAAGAAGCCTAGTTTATCATGATAAAATGAAGATGCAGGAATTGGAGAGGAGTCAAGATCAGCTTTAATAACAAATACCAAGTATGGGTTTTTGCAACTGAAAGTGCAAAAGAAACAATGGCGATCGAGTTGATTCTGTATGACAAGGAAAACAAAACAGATTTTTGGAGTCTTCTTTTCAAAATAGAATATCAAAGTAAAGTATCACTTAATGGTCGAGCCCTGGACTCAATATGGATAAACACATGGATTCTTATTATTCTCATCATGATTTTTTATTTCTGAAGGCATATTAAAACAAACAGCAAGTACCCATGTTGGGGTTTCAAATTAATGTCAGCTTTTCTTGTTTTCAGTTGAGTATTTGGTCAGATTTATTCGAATTCTAAGTAGTCGTGGTCATGTACAGTGATGCAATGAAGTTGCTTTCTTTTGAGAAGTACAGAATGCTAAGGAGGTTAAAAGTGAAAACAAATATTCAAGGCATTCTTTTGTTACAGAAATTCAAAAAGATCACTGGTTATTTGAGCGGAGCCCTTAAGAATAAATGCAAAGAATGGGTGGTCAAGCTCTTCCAGGAAAATAAGAATACATCCATTTTTCTTTGAAAATTTCCAATACCCATGTCATTATTTTGTTCCAGAGGTTCAGAATAAGCCACTGGTTGTTTTGGGTCAAGCCCATATGGATAAAATCATACAAATAAATTTGTAGTTTTGAATCTCAAATACCCATTTTCAGGGTTACATTTAAAATATAGAAAAATGCAATAATCATGATAACCCATGTGGGTTTTACATTCAAAAGCAGTATAATACAAAATGTGCAAATTTTTGTGCTAGTTCGAGCTTAAAAGTAGAAGTGTAGCTCTCATCTAATTTTCACAATACCCACGAAAGAGATAGCAGGGAAAAATAATGAAATGCAATTTCTATGATGAATCAAGCAACATAAGGGAGAAAACACAGTTTTATTCTATTTTTCATAATACCCATATGCAGAAATGCTTTCAGTTAGACATAGTGATCATTTTTTTGTTCTGGGTCGAGCCCAAAACTCAAAGACATTGCTTGCTACAATACATATCTGGCTCGGCCTGAACGTGGCCATAAATTCTTGATTAAAGAAGAAGCTCTTTAAGTTTTTGGAGATCAATGTTTAGCAAAAGAAGTTACCAGTCCATGTTTCTGATGGAGCTCTCTAGCCACGGCCAAAGTTGCAAATAGCTTCCAAATGCAAAGGGTTCGAGTTCTTAAGTGATGGCCGAGCCCTCATAGTGGGAATAGAGCACAACAATGATAGATATGAGCACGGAAAAGCAAGGAAATAATGATATTAGAGTGTGTATAGCCGTGGCCTCGAGGCCAGAAAATTAAAATATGGAGCCATAGAAGTCATGGAACTATGATAAGAAGCTTACCTCTGCACAGTAGAGGAAAATAATAACAAAAGGTGAGCTCTCGTGGAGTAGACTGACAGGGGCCGAGCTCGAGTTCATGTCAGCGAAGGTGAATCAAAGCACGGAAAAGAAAATCAAAGATTAAACTCATACAGGTCGCGGCCTTAGGGCCTTTTGATATTCAATAATGAAGTGAAAGAACTTCGATACAGACAGAACAAAGCTTACCCATTGGAGTTTCAGTCAACTGATGAGCATGGAGAAGGTTATCAAAGCATTTGAGTTCGAGTTCAACTCAGTCATGGTGGCAGAAGCAGAGCTTTTCTTCAAAGTGGAGTGTGCAAAATGAAGTGATAATTAGGGTTTGACCCTATTTTCTCATGCCCTAATTCGAACATCATCATCATCCAAAATGTTCGATCAAAGCACATGTCAAATTTTGAATGGGGTCGAAGATTATAGCCTTTGCATTATGACTTTATTAAAATCTAAGTTTAATACTTATGTGAAGGCCGAAATTCATGTGCCTAGGTTAGGTTAAGTCTTTGTGACTTATCTCTTTTGCCTTAGTGAAATATGAAGCTTTGGGTATGGTTTAAGCAATGATAATCTTATGGTGGATGCTAGTGACCTAAGATTAGGTTTTGATGCCATATGACCTAGGTTCTTTTGTTTAGGGTCATTTACCTTGATTAGGGTTTTATTTTTGATTGATTTTAGAGAAATCAATGGCAGATTGAGATAAGGTGAGAAGAGATAATTATGTGATATATCTTTATGATTTTGTGAGAAAACAAAATATTGTAATGGAGCAATAAGGAGATTTTCTTTTTGCAAAAGATTTTAAAATCTTTAATTGCAAAAAATAGATAAATTGTGCAAATCTGCATCATGTAAAGTAGAATCATAAAGCGATATTCTATAAATTGCTTTGTGTTTTCTTGCTATTTTTAGCATATTTTGTTGACTTTTCCTCTTGGTCGGATTTCAGACCTATCTTGGAGAGATAAGATGTTTTCTAAGCTTTTAAAGCAAAACTAGCCTATTTTTAGAGGCTTGACTGTGTGATCATAAAAGCAGTATGCTTTTTTCTGCTTTTAGGCAGTTTTTTGAGACAGTTTGAGGCCTTTTTCCTTGAGCTTTTTCCTGAGCTCAGATTAGGGTTTCTTGAGAGTTATGTTTTGAAAGACTTAGTCTTTTTCTCTCCTTCTCAATAGTTCAGATCAGATTTTCTGGCTCATACACATTTTTGAGCTTGTAAAACTTTTGGTACTTAGTTTCATATTCAGACAAAGACTCTTTCAGTTTTAATAGAACAGCAGATTTATCCTTATTTTTTGTCTCACATTTTGTAATGGCAATATGATGTACTTGTGTTTTCAAACCAGAATCCTTTTATGTCTTGCTGTTATAGGTTGTGTTTCAGAATTACATGTTTCAGGTTGCATGTTGTATTTGTTTTCCAGATCTTCATGCAAATCACTGATGGGATATGAGCCAACGAGATTGTGAGAATTACTGTAATAGAGAGGCTATTATGAGTGTTTAAGTCTGAATTTTCATAAGTTTGGTGAATCATCTGTTAGTCATAGGCTTTATTTTCAAGTTATCTTTTATCCCTTTCCTCAGAGGTTGTTTAAAATAGAATTCATCATTCGGAGAACCAGCTCACTCTAGAGATTCCTTCTTCGTTCAGATCACCCACATATGAAGAAGGTTTCCATGTTTCTGTAGTTTGCTGAATACTGCATTCAGTAGGGTGCAAAACTATTGATAACAAATGTGCATAAGTTGAGGGGAAAAAAATTATCTAGTAAGACCTACTTCACCTTATGCTTAGCAATAAGAACTTCAATGTGAAACTGGGTGGGATCTATGTCATTAGGGACTCATGCATCCTGTAAAGCTTTGGTAATTATTTCTAGATGGATGGGGGGAGACTTCAATAAATCCATAATGGATATTTGAGCAAGATTCTTTCAAATATGATCTAGGATATTATATTGTTGTCTTAAAAATGGTTGTTAGGATGAATTTGATGGACTAGGGATTCATATGTGGTTGCAGCAAGTGGTAACTACATATTGTGGTTCCTTATCCTTCACTCAAATCATGGACACTTGTGGATCGACTTGCATAATACAACTGACCACATTGTCATAATTGAAAAGGACTTTAGTATAACCCACATAATTGGTCCAATTTTTTTGGCTATTTCTTGGACTAGTATTTGCATTATAGGTACTAGCTCCTTGATTATGCTTAGGGAAATTATTTTGGTATATCTTTAATTGAGCATTGGAAGAGGTATATTGGTTACCTTCAATAGTGGTATCCCCTTGATCAATAAGATCTTGCACATAGTTCTTAAGCTTCACACATTCATTGGTAGAATGACCCTTGATCTTATGATAGTCACAATACTCGTTATCCTTATACCAATTAACCTTAGCCTTAGAATCATCAAATGATTAGGTGATTGGATATGTAACCACATCAACTTGGACTAACTTTCGGAAGACAACATCAAGCGGTTCTCCCAAAGGAGTAAAATTGTGTTTGGCATTACCTTGATTGGGAGGATGGGGTGCTCCTTGAGGAACATATATGAAATTGGCTACATATGGAGTGGGAATAGTTTGATGACCTTGAGAGGTGTTTTCCACTTGAATATGTTTTGTGTCAGTTACACCATCATTGACAACATTTTTGTTTTTATTCCAATAACAAGATTTATCATTGGAGAGTTTGTCATTGTTTTCCTTATAAATTTTGACCAATCCCTTAGCTAAGAGCACTTTTTTTATGGTGACACCCTTGTCAATGACTTTGACAAAGGTAGATGTGCAATGAAAATGCAATATATAAGTCATCTCAGTGTAGAGGTTCTCAACAAATATATTAATCAATTGCTTTTCAGGGAGATGATATGAGAGATGACTTTCTTGAGCTCGCCACCATTGTAAATAATTGTCAAATGTTTCCCCAAGACGCTGCTTATTTGCACACAAGTCTATTGTATCCACTTAATGCTCAAGGTTATAAGATAAGTGTACCACAAACTTCTCTGATAGATCCACAAATTTTGGGATAGACCTGTTATGCCTTGCATAACCACACCACTTTGATTTGGATAAAAATGGGTCCCCCCTTTTTTTCTTTTCGTTTCTTTGCTTTTGGTTACTTGCTTTCCTCTTTGGAATTCTTGTGTTTTCCTCCTAATTTTGACTTTTGATCTATTTGATTTAATTCTAGTCCTATCTTAGCTTGAGTTGGTTTTCTTTTTTGCTAGGGATTCACTAAAATAATCACAAGCAATGGTGTATTTTATCATGATATATATTTTATGTTCTCTTGAGGGCTAATGGGTATTTTGTTTTGCAGGACTGAATCATTCATCCAAGGATATCTCTCAGGAAGCCAACCAAGGGTATGCCTCAAATTACATTCAGTATGAAATTCCTCAAAGAAGGAGTTAGCAAGACCTTCCTCATATCTCACCGAATGGTGGCTTGGCTCTGTCCGTTTGAAATCCAAGGGAGGTGTTAGAACTACATGTTTCTGATCATTCTACATGTTGCTCATATTCACAATTTTGTCAGACAAATCCCACCATGGGCATATTCTTCCCATATCTGGCCTTGTTGCACTAAAGATTCCATCAAGTCTGTATGTTCCACATTACAGTGCAAGTCGCCATGAGCTCATCAAAGTCTCCCCGACTTATAATACATTTTGCTAACTATGCGTCTCTATTGTCGTCAGCAAGACCCCGGATATGTCACAGTGATCAAGATTCACATGTAGTTGCCTATCGGCAACACATCAACCATCGTCCTGGCTACATGGTGTTTCCTATCGGCATGAGGGGTTTCCTTCGGAGAAAGGTCTTGGCGAGATCTTCGGGTCTCACTGATCGGTGGCAGGGGGATTCGTATATCGGTGAAAGGCTTTCCCTTCACCAAGAAGTCTTGGCGAGTTCATGAAGTCTCATCGACTAGCAAGAGCAAACAAATCCTTTCGGCGAGAGTTATGTCTTTAGTGGAAAGTCTCCCCGAGTGCTTTATGTCTCGCCGACCCTCGATAAAGTACTACATCTTGGTGCGAGACTTTTCTTCGAAGAGAAGTCTCGGTGACTATGAAAAGTCACACTGAAACAGTGCGAGGGGATTCCATTGGTGGTCTTCAGTGAGAGAATCAGTATGTCATAGCGACAAAGGGATGAGCTAGTAAACCTCTCACCGAGACATGAGGTATCTATAGGACGTCTTCCTGACAAGGGGAGGTTACAGCGAAATGCATACAATGAAAGAATTCATTTTGGTATGACTACAGGAAGGTCTTGGTGACAGCAGAGTTCAGCGAAAGAGGGGAGTTCGTCATAAGGTCTCCCCGAAACATCAAAGTTACCTCGACATACAGAATGGGCCCATCGAGAGGTAAGGAAGACTTCGCCATGAGGTCCCCACGACAAAAGCAGCATCGACATAGTGATCTAAGATCGCTAAAAGGTCTCGGCAACCACAAAGTGTCTCCCCAAAATGATAGGAGATTGCTAAAAGATAACGCTCTCGGCAAGATGTCTTGCCGAAGAGCAGAAGTCACGCCAAAAGGCTCTAAATCGGGGAGACTCGGAACGAATGCAATGGGTTCGGTAGGATGTCCTGCCGACCCGAGAAGGTCTTGGCGACACCGGAATTCAGAAAAGGGAAATGAATGTGGCAGGAGTCTCACCGATGATCCAAAGTCACGCCGATGACAAGATGGCTCGGCGAGAATGAGAAGGGGGTTCACTGAAACTCTTGCCGACATGGAATGAGGGCATCGACAGAGGGAGATTCCATCGCCATAAGGTCTCAGCGAGATCTTTATGTCTCACCGATAGGACGTGCCCCTGGGGAGAATGAACGTGTTCGCTGAGAGTCAAAAGAGCTCGTGGAGATGTCCTAGAGAAGGGACTTGGTCACACTGAAACAAAAGGGAGCAAGCTCAACGAGAACAGGAGGATATCGGGGAGACTCCATATGAGTGAGGAGACTTCGCTATGAGGTCACAACAACGAGCGATAGTCTCCCCAACATGAAAAATGAGATCGCCATGGGATCCTGAGGTTCGCTGAGATGTCTTACTGAGAGCATGTAGTCTTGCCGATAGGTTTTGTGAGCTCGATGTGACTTCTGTAGCCCGCTGAAATGTTTCACCGAATGACCCATACTATGCCGATAACTGTTATAGGATGAAATCACATTGGGGAGACACTGATGGTGTCTCACCGACATGCGATTTAAGGTGGCCTGCTCTTGACTGCTCGGGAATCTGGCGTGGCATGTGATCATCCAATCATAGAAAACCAAGATAGGCCATTGACCAATTGACCACCCCTGTGGAGAAGACCAACAAGATGCAAATGAGATGGACTCCTTTTGAGATCAAAGCGATGACTCGGCTCATAAAATGGTGGTGGTTTGGAACATGAAGAAGGCCGAAGGAAAGAAGAAACTATGAATCATAGGGACAGCTGTGGCGGCTACTGGCAAAGGGGTAGATCAGTATTGATGAAGATATTATGAACATTCAAGGCAGCCCTGAGATAGAGTTCGAAGGTGGACACGAAGACAGGAAAGTTAATGTTGTAGCTGCCAAAAGATCTAAAAAAGCTTCTCCTGAGGATAGAAATCCTTCGTCAGCACGGACAGCAAGGCTCCGCTTTGAATGCAGTTTTGACTCTCCTCAATAGGATCTGAGGGCCAACTCTACTATAGTCTACTGATATTTTGTAAACCCTAGTGCAGGGGACAGTACATTCCTGTTGGTACATTCTGTATATAAGGCATTCTTGCCTCTTTGTAAAGGTTAGCACTTCTAGATTAGAACTTCTAGGATTAGAGAACTTTTAGACTAAGAACTATTAGGAGTTAGTCAGTTAACAGAAGGAGATAGAGTTGCATCTTGATTCTCAATAATGAGAGCTTCTCTTATCTTCTTGTTTAGCAGTTAGATTTCAGTACAGACTGTAATGTATTTTCTAAGTTCTCTTAGTGTAGTTGGAAACAATCTGGAGACACAGATTCTCTGTACACTGGTGATTGTGCCAGCTTTGTAAATATTGCTTATCTGTTTTAATAACAGTAGAAGCAATCAAAGTTTAATCTACTTCATGTTGTGTTCTTGAATGATATTTGTGTTAATTTGATCATTTGATTTGTGAAGCCTTCAAGGAATAGAAATGTTATTTGTGTTTTATTTAAATGGTAGCCAAAAATCTATTATTCAAATTAGCACTGAGAATGAAAGAGGTTGTGTGTCAATCACAAGCTTATCTTATTTTGCAATTTTAGTTTATAATTCCTTGAAGTTAACAAGTATGATTAAGATTGGATGAACTATTGTTCTTTTCTGTTCAAAAACGTGATCTATCTTTTGTTGTTTCTTTAAAAATCCCGGTTAAATTAGGTTTTATTTCATGCTTGATCTTAGAACAATCCAGAAGCTCACACCAGCAGGCCCCTTGAATACTACTGTTGCATTGACCACTGAGTAACATCAGCACAGTTGAGACCCAACTACAAAGACCTTGGGAGCTAAGGCATCCATGTGTTTCCTTTCTCTTTCAGGAGAAGTAGAATAGTAATATTCTGCTTGCATTGTTGTGGTGCCAAAATCATCATCAACAAGACCCAAGGGGGGGGTGTAAGAACCACTCCAAGGCTTGTCCACCTAAACTCCAAGGGACAGACGAAGGAGATAGTTATCATTATAGAGTACATTCTAACAATGCATATAAAACTCTTGGAAATGATCATGTGGGTGACCCTTTCCATTATACTTGTCAAATTTAGGAATTTTAAAATGTTTTGGGAAAGGTGTTGTGGCAAATGAACAATGAAATGGGTATAGGAATTTTCCTCAAAGTGAAAGGCCTTATTTGTGGAGATTCTTGCTTGCAATTCCTTAAGAGTGGCCTTCATGTCTCCCACTCTTTATTTAGTGGCATTGGTGAGGAAGTATCTACCAGATTGGATTGAGATGGGGGAGCATATGGATTTTATGGAGGTGGTAGAGGATGAGATGAATCAAGTGGTGGATAAGTATATGTCGATTGTGGTGGGATATATGGGGGTTGTTGTCATGATTGAACCTAATAAGCTAGTTCTTGGAGTGGATTGGAATATGGTTTTTGTAGTGGATGAGGTTGGGAATATGATGGCAGATTAGGTTGATATTGTGAAGAGACTTGTGGTGCACCTCCATAAGATTGAAAAAGAGGTTGTGATGGATTAGGTTGATAATTGTAAGTTGGGTGTTGTGGATGATGTGGTGGTTGTTAATGGTGAGATTGATATTAAACTAGATTGAATTGGGATTGAAGCAAATTGGTGTATGATTGGTGTTGCGGTTGTTGTTATGGATAGGATTGGAAGGCATACTCTTATGAAGTGTTTTTGGAGTGGAGTCACAAGAGGTTGTCTATGATATGTGTCCTAAATAGAAGGCTCCACAAAAGATGATTATGTTGGATACTAATAATATCATGAAGAGAAATAGTGTGGTGGAGGATTAGGATACAATTGTGGTAGTTGTGGATGTTATTGGGATGAAGGATTGTCTTGAGGTTGTGATGGAGGTTGTTGATAAGATTCTGATGGTAGTTTTTGATAAGATTGTGTTGGTGGAATAAGAGGTGGTGGGATATGAGATGATGAAGATGCGGTAGTATGTGAAGTGTGATAGATCTAATTAACAGGTACAAGAGGGATATGAGAAGATGTGGATGTAGAAGTATCAAACCCACGAGTTGTCGTATTCCCTTAATGTGGGGGTGGAGTTGATGTTTGCAATGTTTGATTTTGGATGTTTTGCAAGATGGAATTCTGGAATTGTGTAGATGGTGTAGGTGCAAGTCACTGAACATTACTAAAGTCAGGTCCAAATCCTATAATATGAATCTAGAGAGGAGAAGAAGGTACCTAAATAGCCACCTCATTTTTGAATTCGGATAGATACCAAGAATTCTCAAGAGGATCCTGGGGAGCTTGAGAGACCTGAGGCACTTGAGGATTCAAATTCCTATCCATACGCATGTATTGTGTCATATTGAATCCAGGTGGAGATTTGGTGCGTTGTATGAGTAAGGCAGTAAGAATTTTCTCTAAATGTCCATTGATGAGATGATCAGTCATTTGCACATTGGTAGGATCACTAAAATGTTCTTCTAAAGTGATCTCAGGTTGTGACACCATTCCTTCCTCAAGAGATACTCGACCATGAGGGTAATTTGGGTCTATTAGATGACCTTGCATGTCAATTTTTTGGGATCCTCTATGGGAAGGTGGATTGGGAGGATAAGGTGATTGATAAGATTGTTGTCATTATTTTTTCTCCATGAGCCTTTTCAACTACGATCAGGCAACAATGAGCATGAAAGATGTAGATATGATTGGATTGGATGATGAAGATGATATAGAGCCCAAGGATAGGACTAAATGATGATAATTGGATGATTGATGGGATAATCGATTAAGGGATGGATTGATGTAGCACTCCAATTAAGTTTGAGAACTTGATTTGATGATGATAGATTGATTACCAGTTGAGATAGGATACATTCTCAAGTAGACTAGATAGTGATGACTGGATAGTTCTTGAGATAGGCAATGTTCTCAAGCACATGTTATTTTGGTGCGAACTAGACCTCTCACTTGAGGTAAGTTAATTTGGTTGAGGACGGATACCAGCTCAAGAAAGATAAATTTCCTAAGCATACATAAAGATAATGATATGAATTGGTTGATTGGTTGATTAATATTCAAAAGTTCTCAAAAAAATGATTAGGAGGATAGATTACGTTGTTTGATGATGGGGATGTGCTTGTGTGATTAGAAAGATGATTTGATGAATTTTGGAAAATATGATGTGATGAAACTGGCTAGTATGGAAGATTGGGAAGTGAAAAAAAAGTTTGAGCACATAATTGGAATCGGAATAGTAAGGGATAACTTTGGTTAAAGGATCCACTCTCTAGTTTTTTTTCTGGAAAAATGGGTCTTCCTAAGAACATAGTAGATCCACCTATTGACAGAGCGTAGATGCCTATGAAAGGGTCCACCTATGAGGAAAGTGTATTCGCCTATCAACAGCGTATCCACCAAAGGAGGAGTGTTAGTTGGTGACCAATGAAGCCACCTAAGAACGGAGAAAATTTTCCCATAAAGGACACAAAAATCCTATTGACAGAGCCACCTATGAATAAAAGGATCCGCCTTTGAAAAAAGAGTAGTCGCCTATCAAGAATGTGTTCTCATCTAAGAAGGATGACTGGGGTGAAAAGCATATCCGCATGTGACCAAAGTGGAGCCACCTATGGATGGTCGATAAGGATGTCCATAGTGTAATCACCTATGAACAGAGCAGATCCACCTATGGACAACTGACAAGGATGGATAGTGTATTCACCTATGAACATAGTGGAGCCACCTATCAAAATAGCGGATCCACCTATGAACAAAGTGTATCCACCTTTGAAGGATTGACTGACTAGACAGACTAAATGGTAAAAACACAACCACCTCTAAATAGAGCATAATTGCCTATCAATGTAGTGGATACAACCTGAAGGATACGTATCTTCCTATCGAGAGATAACGACTCAACAGAAAAGGATGACTCAAAATAGGATAGACATGGATTGGATAGACAAAATACAATCACTGGTATGCACAAGAAGATACACCAGACAACACAAGCTTAAATTAATCATGTGGGAGTGCTAACCTACCATAGGCCCACCAGTCGTGAGGCTAATATCCCAAGATTGGCAACGAGCGTTGCTCAGTAAGAGTTGGTAGATAGGGATCTAGTGGTACATACCTAGAAGTTAATAGGCTCACCTTTCCACTTTCTTCAAAGGTCCTAATACCTTCCCTGAAGAACTCCCTTTACTCAAGGGGATACATGGTGAGTAGCTTCGAGCATGATATTGTACCCTACACTATGATAGGAAACAATCGAAAGGTCCTAACCTAGGTTGATCACATGTTCTCTAGTGCATCCTCTAAACTCCAAGAGGGTGTGTGAGACATGTTTGTGAACACCAACCCATCACAAGCATGGGTCGAGAACATTAGCTAAGTCACTCAAACCAACCTTGCACTTCTAACTCGAAATCAATCGAGTATCAAATTTTCACTAAACATGACGTGATTGGATTGGGGTACAACTTACCATTCCCCCCTTTACTATACCTTGTCAGTTCACATGGTTGAGGTCATCCCTTGGGGTGATGAAATCCCCAAGTAGGCCTCCTAAAGGGAAGGATATGCTAGGTGTTTCTGATCTCCAACCTCACACGAAGTGCAAGGAGAGAGCATATGCACAAGCTAGCACTCTTAGGATTACTCACAATGGACTTGAGTTAACTTGTGATTTTAATCCCTAGGCTCACCAAATGGTGTAATGGGAGAGCATATGTCGACAAGTAACTCAAAACATGACAAACAAGTAAATTGACCCTTTAGAAATTGAAGTGTTCCTAGCTAGTGACAAAATACTTACACAATTTTTAACTGATCGTCCTACAAGAAACATATTAGTAGTTTTGATCATTGATCTTCAACAAATGAGGCAGCAAAAAAGTAGGAAACACTCACAAACACAAACAAGCAAGTTAGCTAGTCAATGATAATCTGGTAACAAACTAAATTTGAAATCAAAGTGCAGGAAATAGTTACCAGCAAGATCGCCTATCAATAGAGTGTATCTACCCCTGAAGGATGCACAACCACCTATCAAGCAGATCCACTTTTGAATGATGCAAGTCTTCCTATGAAGATTTTGGGTCCGCCTGTCTATCAGATTTGCCTCTGAAGATGTCAAATCTACCTAACTACAAGTCCACCTATTCAATGGCATATCCACCTTTGTAACTAGTTAGATCTTAAGGGGGTCAAATTCGAAGTGCATTCGCCCCTAAAGAAAGTGTATTCGCCTCTAAAGAAGGTGTATCTTCCCATGCAATAGATCCACCTCTAAAAGAAAAACCTACAACTTCTAAAATATGAAAACTTGTAAAAAATAGATTAGTAGATCCGTGACGTGGGAAAATAACAAAAAATAACAAAACTAAAATAAAGAAAACTAAATGAAATGTAGACTAAATAGAATGTAGATGATAAAACAAGGGAATAAAAAGAAAGCACTCACAACAGCCAAGTGATGAATCCTCCAGTAATAAAAATATCTTTGATAGTTGCACACATAAGACCGAGAGAAAATGTTTGGGTTGTTTAGGGGCTTGCCTCAGTCAAACCCTCATTTTGGTGTTTCCACCTCCATAGACAACCAAATAGATAGATGGATAGAAATATAAATAGATAAGAAGATAAATGCATAGACAAAGGATGTTATGTATCCCAATATTCTCAAATCCGTAAGACAAATAAATATTACATGCAAGGCTTGAGGAATCCAAAGAGAGAAAGAAAGAGAGTTTTGAAAGCCAAGAGAGTTGTAGAGAACATTGTGAGAAATTGAGACCATTGTAGCAAGCTATAGAGAGTTGTGCAAGCTTGAGAGAAAGAAATTGAGAAAGAAAAGAGAGTGAAAGAGAATATTCAAGAGAGAAAGACCAAGAGAGAGCAATAGAAGTGAAAAGATAGATTTTAAAGAGAGAAGAGGAGGGAAACAGAGGTTCCCAAGCCATTACAAAGCATCATGAGCTATTTCCATCGACCAAGGTAAGTGACAAGTGGAAAAATGCTCAAAAAAAACCTTTTGAACATTAAAGTGTCATGGGACATTCGTACAACACACAGATGTTCGCACAATGTGCTAATGGTCAGACAAATCACGCCCAAAAATGGTGGGAACAAGGAAAACACAAGGTTTAACACAAAGCTGACATAAGAAGGTAGTTGTTGAAAATGATTCTTGAGCATCCTAAGAGGAAAAAGGCTAATGCAAGCATTAAGATGAGCCTACAAAAATACTAAAGGAGTGGACACTAAAGTAGATACAAAAGCGTAGGTGAAATTGCAAGGGTATGCAATTTTCAACACTACACAAAGGTCCCAAGCAATGCAATGAAAACCTTTATTATGGTTTAAATCGGATCATAAAAAGTCCCAAAAAAGCTTATCAAGTTTGTAACATGATACTTTCAAGGGAAAAAAAGAACAAAATACACATATAGCCACAAGAACATTACAAAAAACTTGGAATTGATAAGGGAATTTCCAAGAACTTGAAGATTTATACATTGCGAATGGTTTCCATTTGAAGGAATGAAGCCAACTAGGAATCTAGGAAAGTACTGTTTATAGAGAAATACACATATAGCCACAAGAACTTTACAAAAAAATTGGGATTGATAAGGGAATTTCCAAGAACTTGAAGATTTCTACATTGCCAATGGTTTCCATTTGAAGGAATGAAGCCAACTAGGAATCTAGGAAAGGACTGTTTATAGTATTGTACCTTATTCTACTAAATACCAGATATTGAGGGTAAAAAAGAAGTGTCAAGACTTTTAAATTCTTGTTTAATATTATCCTCATCTTCTTGGAGCATAAGGAAGTATTCATCCACAAAGTGTCTATTAACCAATTTTTGAGAAGTAGTTCCAAGGAGAGAAATCCCTTTGACTCATCATTGAGATGGCATTAGCAAGAAGATAGCCAAATCCTTGAGCTACCAATACATGAATAGGTAAAAGGGAAACCCTACCTCATAGAGTGAAAAGGCCAATGTTTTAATATTAAACACTATTAATAATTAAGCAAGTAGAAGAATCTACAAAAGGCATTTAAACCAACTTGATAAGCATGGAACCAAAGCCAAGAACCTTAAGCATGGTAAACATGAAATGCCACTCACCTCTATAATAGGCCTTTTCAAAGTAAATTTTGATGAAGAGTGCCCATTGATTATGTGCCCATTTGGTACCTTCCCAAATTGCAATGACTATCAAGAAAATACCTACCTTGAAGGAATCTAATTATTCAAGTCATTTATGGCCTAAACAACTACTAAACAAGGGATGGCAAAGAAATGTGATTGAACTCCCATGTCCCTAGGATGTCCCTAGGATGTCCCTAGTTTGTCCAAAAGGGTAAATAGATGTTACCCCATGTGAAATAGTCAAAATCATATTAGGAGTGGTTATTGCTCCCAAAATTAGGAGTGGTTATTACTTTTTATTGTAAAAGTAAGGCTTTATTTGTAATATTCTATTGCTAACAAATCCTATATGTTGGCATAGTTAGAGCCTAATTTCAACATCTTCCGAAATAGTGAATGCTAATAGCTTTTGTGGTGCCACCAATATTAATATTTGATATCACCACCATTATGTCAACCTTTTTGTTCTCAAATACTAGTTAAACTGATGCTTCCTAGTGATTTGAATGTGTACTAATCTAGTACAGTATTTTGATAGACTTGTGATTATTTATAGTATTTAACAATACCACACTTATTGTACTAGTGCCACAAAATTTTCTTTTTTCGTATACTTACATGGTTGTGTCAAAACAATTGTGATAATTACCCTAGGTTTTAAGGGGGTTTTCTCAATACTTTTTATCCTCTTTAGTTTGAGAAGTTTTAGTTGTAATCAATGTCCCTAATTATTTGATATATTTGTCACTCAATTATTTTTATAGAGCTTTATTAGTATTTTATGTTTTAGTTTATATGCAAGGTTCGATTAAATATCGTTGCACTCATTAGAATTAATTTTTCTTCTTCACATAGTTGTTTGAAAATAAATTGCTTAAACATTAAAAATGTTTGTTGTTAATTATTCATATTCTTAGATATTGTAATCCTTTATTTTGTTTGTAAAACCAATCTTTTAATTAGCAATAATATTTTAAGCATAGAATATTTTCATGTCTCCCTCTATTTCATGGAATTTAGGTCCTATTAACGAAATATGAAGGGGTCAATATACCTATTGAGTTCACCCTCAAATCTTTCACTACTTTTATGAACTTTTGATTCCGTCATGTTCATCTTTTTGTGACTATGAGTGTTTTAGTATTCAATTGCATCAAAATATGAAAGGAAATAGGAAACGGTCCTCTCCTATAAAACTTGAAGTTTTATTGGATGTTGAAACATGCATTGATAATATTTTCAGAGTACTAATGTTGACCTAGTATTTCGAAGGAGAGGTTGAGAACAAGATATTGGTTTTATCCTACATGCCTACTTGTGCGGTGATTTTACAAACTAAAATGCAAGGAATAAAAGGAAACCAAGAAAAATGTAAAATTCAAGCAAACATCAATTTGACCATTTTAGCCTCATACCATTGAAAAAGCCAAGAAATCAATAATTTATCAACCAATACCCACATGTCCTAGCAAATATTTCAAAGATGTTAGCAAACCTCGATACTCTAGAATTTTACTTGCTCCAAGGTTTTTACCCTGGATAGAGTTGGTAGTTTAAATGGCTTCACAACTAGAGGAAAGCAAGCACTCCAATAACTTTCATTAAGATATAGAGGAATAAGAACATGTCCTAGAAAACGGAGCATTTGCTCCTAAAAACTAGTGTCAATTTGTTCAAAATGTTTCTTTTACTTTGCAAGGATTAGGCTATGAGGAAATGTCCTTAAACCCTCTTTCTTCATGAATTTCATCTCATGGGATGTGAGAGGTCTAATGGACCCAAATTGCAAATTCCTAGTGTGAGTTTCTCGACAAAGATTTACACCTCTAGACACTTTATCTTCAAGAGACAAAGCTAGTTGGTTTTTTGCTTATAGTCATGTGTTGGCATGTGACTAAATAATATTTATTTTAGAAGTAAATCATGAGAATGGTCAAGTTGGTGTTCTAACTTTTATTGATGTCAAGCGACATTTACACTATTACCCATGGCTATGACCCATCTGATAGAGGCTTATGGCTTTGTTACTATATTGATAATGAAGCCTTCAACTTTCTCAATGTATATGCATTGTATGATGTGACTAAGAGGATACAACTTTGGCAATGGATTGCAAATGAATTATCTTTGGCTTGACGGGTCTTTAATGGTGTCATCAACATGGTTGAGGTGGTGTCTGATAGGCAAGGCCACTTACCCATGAGATGGACAGTTGGCGAAAAAGACATGTGCTTCTACATGCATAATAAAATGGGCCTTTATGATCCCAATCTTGGCCACCAAAACAAATACCATTTAGTACATATTTCTTATGCTATAGTGGTTCTTAAAGATTTGTCAAGCAACTTGATTGTGTTATAATGTCGATGTAACTACACATTTCTTATCTTATTTGTTGCTCATGTTTTGACAAGTGACATTTTTTAAGGGATGGCATATCGTCCTTCGTAAAATAAACATAATAATTTTAAAAATAATGCCTAATTAGATTAAAAATTAAATTGTTTGTTTCTTGATGGTCCCCCACACTAATGTCCACCCTAAACAAATTTAAACAACCTTACAATATCATTTTAACCATTTTATCATCACCTCTTTGTCATAGCAAGTTTGAGAAAGTACCAAAATAATAGAAACAACTATCCTTCTAAAGTGAACATACTATTCAAATATTGTCATTTAGGAAGCAAGGTGTAGGTAACATCGAGGAGAAGGTAAGTGTTATTACAAACTTTACTGTGTTTTTTTTCTAATCTTTTATCCAAAATTGAAGGCTAATTTATTTTTTTCATTTCAATTTGCACTTGCAAGTTGCACTTGATTTTCATACCGAACACTAAACATGAGTAGGAATAGTGAACATCAACATAAAATTGTTGGCATTGAATAAATAAGAGGTTCAGCTGAAGGTTTATCAAGGTGTGGGAGTGGTGTGGGTTAAGTAGGATAGCCACATAACCTATTTGATTGTCATTCTAGCCTCTTGAAACATTATGCAAAAAACCCTTTCAAACCCTCCAAAACTCTTCGTCAATTTGTGACAACTCTAAACATAGACAAAAAATAATCGGGAGGCAATAGAGTTTGTTTATCATATTTACAACAAAAAAATTCAAAGCTATACTAGGGTATATAATCACCTCTTGGACACTACTAGACAGGGGTTTAAGGTTTGTTAAAAAATAAGCACAATAAGAAAGCAAAGGTTAATAAATTGTTTATGAGGGGGAAAGCAAGGTTTAAGGGTATGCCAATGCCAATAGAATCTACACAATTAGGTATGCCATCCATGGTTGCTAGTGCCACTAGTGATGTTTCTACATGAGGATAGAGTAAGAATTGTAGTAGTGAAATGATCAACACAATTGTAAATATGTTCAATGTGCAACCACTTGGAGTGGCAAAGTCTTTCATTGCTAAATAATCCTTTGTGCATGCCATCCCATTTAATTTTGTTGGTCTCTCATTTACTCCCCCAAAAACATGAACCACACACTACCCTCCTTGATAAAAAATATTCTGAAGTGAATTTGGTGATGAAAAATGCAGGCATACTTATATGAAGGCATGGTACTCTATTGTCATTGATGAGTGGGACCAATATTAGCAATTAGCAAATCATCAACATCATAATCTCATGTGCAACTAACTCTTATTTTGGTGGAGATATTGATTGTTCATGAAAGTGCAAGGATGTGAACTTTCAAGATTTGAGAGAAGTCATAGAGGGTGTTGAGACCTCAAATATTGTACATGTGGTAAATGCTTTGGCACATGTGCAATTTAGCATGAATGTCGAGGGTTCTTAGAAGCACATCTTTTAGACCCCATGTGTTTGTGTATTAAACCATGCATTAAAAGACAAGAAAAATAGACTAAGTGAAAAAACTGGCAACAAAAAACTATTCATTTTATTTTTTGCAACCATCACACCTCACTTCAAAACTTTTTCAAAGAAATTCTTCAAACTTGCTAAGACTAGATATGTTTATTACATCATTTTCTTAGGAAAAATGTTTGAAGTGTAGTGAGGTTCTATAGTTGATGATGGTTAATCCACAATGAGGTAGATGGCTTAATGAAACAAGACTCTTGATGACAATTGGTGGTCCACTATGAGGGAAGAGAATTCTATTTTTTATTAAATTATAAGAATTTTATTTATTAATATTTGTAACTTGATAATCTTGTTCATTTTTGTATTAACATTCACTATGTCATTTAAATCTATAATCTTATTCTTTTTCGAAATTTTTGCTTACAAATATGGTTGCTCCTCTATCTCACTTCTTGTAGATGTCTTAAACATGTTGATACACTCTTAGTCTTCAAGAGATTTATGAAATGTTAAACATGTTAAGACAAACAGAGCAAATAATTTTTTAATAAGAATCATAATTTAGGATTATATGAACATCTCAAGCCTATTATAATGTAATAATGAAATATTATGAACACCCTACTTCATACGAGAGCATTTGCTCCATATCCCAATATGCACCAACCATTGGGAAAGTGCCCTCTGATGATGAAGAGGTAAGAAAAAAAATGAAAGTCCTTTGAGAGATGCATTAAGTGAGGAGTCAATTCTACTTTGAACACAACAATGTTCCTTTACAAATCTTCACAATCCAACATTTAGCAAACTAAAAGCAAAAATACAGTCACATTAACTCAAACCAACCTTACTAGATGGTGGAGACGACCTGGCAGGGATAAGTCAAAGTTGAAAATACTAACCATTCATTTCCTTTCATAAAACTTCATTCACTCTATCAAAAAGAAGCAAGTTACTTGACAAAAAAATTGGTGGCCATGCATAGTGCCTTGCATCTTCAAAATCACTAAACTCCTTAACATCAACAAACCACATGACAATGGCATGATTGCAAAAATGCCACACAAATTAATAAAGTGACGACACATGAAGAATTGGCAGGTGTTCCATTTGATGAGACAATCCCTAATATTGAAAAAATAAAATTCAATTTCAAATTTTTATTTAGACAAGGATGAGACAAAGACATAGTAACAATAGATCTTACATTGTCTGTTTTTTTGTCATTCTATACTTGCAACCTTTCAACCTTTCATTTTGTTGTATCATGTATATGCACTTTGTTAATAAAATCTCAAATTGAAATGATTAAACACTAAAAAAAATTAATTTGTATGCCAACTTGTGAGTTCTCAATTCAGCTCTAATATTTCATGATATGGCTCCATAATGTATATGATAGAATGCTAAAAATGAAAAATTGAAATTTCCTTATTTTTAAAATTTCCCTTCTATAATCCATAAAAAGCTTGGTGTGACATAGGATTTTGGGAATTAATACAAATTATTTTATAGTGTGTTCTAACCTCTTTCATATGCTATCACGAAACCTGGTGTAACATAGTACTTTGGGAATTAATACAATTTATTTTATGATGACGTTTAACCTCTTTTATGCATATTTGGGTAGCTCTATAATGGCAATACCTTGATAAAAAGCAATGTTCCACAAAATGTATCCACACCTGTCCCCCCATCCCCAAATATTTGTTTATAACTATTTTTTCAAGTACTATATCTAGGCCCTTGGTCCCCCTGTCCCGAGATCCTGAGAAAAAGCAAACACCAGTTACACTTGCCTTGGAAAGATCCGACTATGGTCAGGGAAACTCACAATAAATTTGTGAGAAAAATTACCAAGAAAGAATAAATCACTTAAATAGGCTGAAAAAATTGTCCAGAAAATTATTTATTTCAGAAAAATAAAATAATCTATGACAATCATGCTGAATTAATAGGTCATCTTATCAGAAGGCAATAAGGTCAATTAATTGCAGATTTCACGTGAATTGTCTTTCATCATTATGTTCAGTTTATACCTGCTGCTGATCATATTTGATACATACGAAGGCCTTTCATAACCTACAATACATATCTAGTTGACAATTCCAAGCTTTTCTAAAGCATAAGTGTCCAATATGTTTCACATTTAACTACAATTTTAAATCAAATCGTACAACCTCCAGGTTCACTCTATATATTAAGCTCAATGCCCCTCCATATCTCAATGCACCATTTATTTTCCTATTAAGATATATGGTGTTTGTACTGAAAAAAGGCAGGGATCTCTCAAGAGCAAATCTTGATTACAACATAGCAGAATTATGATCCAACTTCCAATGGTGTTGGAAGAAAAAAAAAGAGTGTTTATTTACATTAATTCTGAAACACAAGCCTATCAAGCTAACATAACTTTTCAAGTACAAAGCGGTTAACACAGTGAATACATAAAAAATGTTTCATCAAAATGACTTGAGCATCAAATAAAATGAATACTCAAAAAAGATCATCTCCAAATTCAGATAAGGCCTAGGAAAAATACATGCTTACAGTCCAACTGCAAGTCAAGAACAGGAAGAACAAACCTCCCTAAAACAGACAGAACTTGGAATTAACCCGCCAAATAAAAATAAGCTCTCATTTTCAATTTTAATCATTGCAAAATGATAAACTTTCAACAAAAAATCATATTTAATTATCAGCCAAGTTATTCCTAACAGAGGAGTCATTATCCCAAGCTCAAAGTTAACTGCTCGTATTGATCTTCAGTTTATTCTAACTATACAGCCAATCATTCCGGAATCATCTGTTCACTGTCAACATTGTCACCATCCTCTATTTGAGGCTTTGTTTTTGTTGGACCACCCTGGGGTTGCTTCTTCTTTATGCCACTCACAATGTCATCAATCCTAAGAAGCATACAGGCTGCCTCAATAGCTGTTTTAAATGTCTGTGCCTTCACATTATAAGCATCCCATATCTGCAGAAGAACATCAAAAAAGCATATCATATCATATACTAAACTGCATTACTTCTGAAAGATTTAAAGAATCAGCTATTAAAACTCACATACCCCGCATTCTTTCATATCTGTGATTTCTCCAGTGTTTCCATCAATCCCAATCCACACATTTTCCCCGTTGGCATGCTACATGTACAAAAAATAAATAAAAGGTGGCCAATACGATATCATATAAGCCCAATTAACAAGCACCATGAAAAGATATGGAAAATATGCAAATAAGCTACAGTAAAGCAGAAATAATTAGCTTGAGTTAAGATACAAAATTGGGCGGTGATGGTTCAGATAATATAATCACCTTTGCATGCAACGCTGTCATGGTTCTAACAACATTCACACCACAATTGAGTCAAAGTTCTAGGAATTGCCTCAAAAGCTTGTGCTGCTGCTTCATAAGGCCACTGTTACACATGCAAATGAAGCTGCTGAGATTACAGAAAGCAATTTTATTCACTTCAAACATAAGAAGCTCAAATTCCATGAATATATACCACCAACATACCTCTACACCCTCAATTGATGAACTCTTTTGCTTCAATGTTGCTGATACTGTAAGCTCAGCTGCACCGCCACCTGGAACAAGCTTAGGATTCTTTATCATGTTTCGGGCAACAGACATTGCATCCTGTGTCACAGAAATGTACTATAGCTAAGCTTATTATGCCCAATGTCTCAAATGTTTGGAACTTTGGAGTATGACCAAACATTTATCTAAATGATGAAATCCAAAACAAACTATAGCGATTACCTGAAGATTTCGCTCCACCTCATTTAATAAATCTTTGCTTGCACCTCTTAACAAAACTGTACAAGCTTTTGGATTACTGCAGTCAACTATAAAAGTAAAATATTCATCACCAATTTTTTGAACCTCAAACAATCCTGCTCCAGTTCCCACATCACTTTCTTGCAATTCTTCTGGTCTATTTACAACGGTTGCTCCAGAAGCTTTGGCAATTCTATTGTTATCTGTTTTCCTTAACCTTCGAATCGCACTCACTCCTGCTTTGCTCAAATAGTGAGCTGCAAGATCGCTCAGTCCCTTTTCAGTGATGACTAAATCTGGCTTGAAGCTTAATATTTGGGAACATATTTTTTCAATATATTCTTCTTCCATCTTCAACAGTACACCCCTACAAAAAAATTCAAACTAAAAGCCTAAGATATCTAATGTGGATAAATAATAAAACCAATAAAATGTATAAAAATCACACCTGTCTTAAAAGTTTATTAAAAACATAAGTTTAATGGAATTTGCTTTATCCAAATACTCCTGAAGTTCAACAACCCCATTTGACAAGGGTGAATAAATTAGTATAGATTTCTTAAATACATATATCTAAAAGATGCCTAGAGTATCTCTTGGTGTTTGGTGTTTTTTAGATAGTTGTATTTAAGATGTCTTTTATCTACAATTTTAATAAATTATTTACACTATATCATAAGTACATAACTATTGTCAAAGTTCTATTGAAAACCCTTGTTCCTTGGGGAAGCATCCCTTGGGATTTTTTGGGGATACTCATCTCAGGAACATTCCTTAGGCTTCCTCGTTTTTTACAATGTTCCATGGAGTTCCTAATGGGGGGACGTGGGGATGCAGAGGCAAGTTTCAAGGACAAGGAGACCAAAGGCCTAAGTTTGGGAATGGGGGGGGGACAGTGATATACATATAGTACTTGAAAAACTAGTTATAAAAAGATGTATAAGAATTACATTTCAAATGAAACTTTGGCAAATTAATAAAATAGCAAAATTGCAAATACTAAATACTAAAATTTTAAATACTTAAATAATAAATAAAATTTGACAAATGAAAATGTCAAATTGGAGATTTCTATTATATCCAAAATATCATTAAGATGATTACAATGAGTAGCATGATATCAAAATAAGTACAAAATGTCAAATGTAGTGGAGGCCTCTAATCATCCCCAAACTCCTCATCACTGGAACTACTGGACTCCTCATGGTCAAGCTCCGCCAAACTAATACCACCCAACCCTTCATCTAAAGTTGCAACACCCTCATCAATCTGTGTTGGCTCTTTTGGCTCTACATCCCATTATGTTGTTGGACTCTCTTTGTACACAAGTATTTTGCGATCAATGAGACGCAAAGCACTGTGTACAGCCAGAAGCTTCTCTACTCTCCTAAAGGTAAGTATGTTCCTCTTAAGGGAGTGGATGAAGCTATAGGTAGACCAGTTCCTCTCAGCAACTTAAGATCTAGAAACCTGAGATAACAATCAAATGGTTAGAGTGGTAGTCAAAGATTCCAATCCATGGCAATTCCACCACAAAATTGGGTCCTCTTGTGCCATAGTTGCCATATCCATCTTGGCCACATCAAAATAACCCCTAAGAGTGGCAAATTTGGTCCACTCAGTGCAATCGTGTTGGCATTTATAGGATCATACATCTTCTCAATAGCCCTAAAGAACCTTGCCTTCACCTCAGCACATTGAACAAATCAGCTATGGGATCACTTTGCAATTTGTGTTTCCCCTTACCCTCTCCTGCATGGGCATTGGAAGAACCCAGCATCACTCCCACTCTCGTCCGCAAAGAATGACTGGAACTTTGTGTCTAGCTCTGTTTAACATGTGCCCTATTAGACAAAGTAGTAAGCATAGTTGTAGCTACACTGTCATCAAGAACACCCCATAACTTATTTATCTCAGCTTTGTATTTGAGGTTTGCCAGTTTTTCCAAAAAAGAACATGTATCCACACCTTTTCCTCGAATAAAAAGGAGGTGTGCATTAATTCTAGTAATGCTTCCATACCATTCTAGATCACAAAAGTGGCACTTCCACTTCCTTGTGCCACCAGATGTCCCTGGCTTGTCTAGTAATTTTGTTGCAAATTGTTTGAGAGGAGACTTACAATCAAAAGGAGCCCTAGCATACTTTGCCAATAATGCGGAGGGGCACTCTAAACTACTTGTTGCACTTGCCATGGAACTAGTTTGAGCTTCAAGCTCAATCCCATGGTCACCCCCCTCAGCCTTAAGTTCATATTCAGATTCATTTCACTATGAACCTCTACCTCATGCTCACTCATGTCATGAGAGCTCATTGTAACACTACAATAAACAATATAAATTCTATAAGTGCCTAGTTTCAGCCTAGTTTAACAAATTTGAAAATAAAATTTAAATTTTGATGTTGAATCTTGATGACAAAATGAAAAATGAACAATGAACATTGAAATGAATCTATGAATATGAATTTGCAGCCATGTTTATGGAATTATCATTTTTTAATCACAATTCCATAAACATGGCTGCAAATGCATATTCATAGATTCATTTTAATGTTCATTTTTTTATTTGTCATCAAGATTCAACATCAAAATAGATTTTGAAAATGAAACTTACAAATGTATATATATATTGAAAAAAGTCATAGAAATCTACCTTGTGCTTGAAAAATCCCTCCAAGTTGTTGTAGAATCCTCCAAGCCTCCCCCTCTTCTCTTTGCTCTTTCTCACCCCTCTTGCACTTGTAACACCTCAATCTCACTTCTCCACTCACTCTTCTCTCTCCTCTTCACCTAGCTGTTGGAAAACTTAGAAAACCAAATGTGAGGAAAAAAAATTTAAACAAAACTTGGTTTTTTGAACGCCTAGGCCGGGAAACGCTTGGACGTCCCCGAGACATTCGAGGGACGCCTGGGCATCCTCGAGAGGTCCCAGAGACGTCCCCGACGTCTCCCTGATATTTCCAACAAACCGGTGGCAGTGGGGATACAATGGGGGGGCATCCCCAACCCGTCCCCACATCCCGGGTACATCCCCATCTCAAAAATGGGGGAAAAAACGGGGGGCACGTTCTCGTGGTACACTAGTTTTTTTTTTTTTTTTCCCTAAACATACCAAGGACACAAGAACAGATCAGCGATGGCCAAGGGACATCTCAGACATCCCCCAACCATTTTGGGGACAGCCAATCATCCCCTAACCTGTAGGGGGCAGCCAAGGGACATCTTAGACGTCCCCCAACCATTCCGAGGACAGCCAATCATCCCCCAACCTGTAGCAGCAAATTTTATTAAAAAATAAATAAAATTAAAAAAGATTGTTTTATTACTATTTTTTGTGGGGCCCCCACACCACTCTAAACCCTAAAGCAACAAAAAAAGGCTTCCCTATCTAATTCAAACTCATTTTCACATGCCAAAAAAAATCATTTTGAAAATAGTTTGAAGGTGCAGCTGGAAAAATCAGCATTGGTGAATAGTGAAGAAGCAAGAGAAGTGAAAAAGGTAAGTGATTCTTCCATTTGTTTTTTCTATTTTGTTTTCCAGTTTTCAGTTTGCACTTGCAATTTGTTTCACAAAAACAAAACATGTGCTGCAACAGTGAGAGTAGTGAACATGAGATGGAAGAAAGAAATGAAAACTAAAATGTTAAATGTTTCAAGCTCAGTTTGGAGTTCATCAAAGCGTGGTAGTGCTAAGGGTGAATGTCGAGCCCCGCCATAATTCACAAATATGACGTCTCTATTTTTGCCAACCCTTTACACTATGGAGATTACATTGCTAGCTGACTTATTCTGGACAAGGTATATAAATATTACTTAATCATCCAAGACTAAAGTGTGAACTAGGTGCAGCGATTAAGAAATGTTTTAAGAGCAGAAATTAATACACTTCTAAGGCAGCAATTCTAATAATTAAGAAGGAAGCAATTACAGGATGAAGTAGCGCTTAATACTTTGTGAAGGAGATTGTTAATAAGGCAGTGATTACTATGTTATGGGCAGTGATTACTTTATAAAGGCAGCGATCTGTTTAAAGCAATGATCATCCATTTAAGACAACAATTATCATCTATTTAAAGGAGCAATTACCTTTGTTAATATGCAACGATTATTTATGAGATTAATATATGCAGTGATTAGTATTTAAAGAGAGATGCAGCGATCTTTATTCAAAAGAGCAGTGATTAAAGAATAATAAAGGATAGCGCTTGGAATAAGAATAACAACAATTAGTTTCAAATAAAAGGTTGTGGATTAGTAAATAAAGAAACAACAATTAATGTATGAAAAGTTACGACTCTTCCAAGGGATAGCAACCATGAAAGGGTGTGTTTTTTGTTAAATGAATGAATGTGACTCTCCCCACCATGGAAGATATAAAAGGGGAAACAAATGAGTGGGGAGAGGCATAAAGGAAGGAAATCAATCAAGTCTAATATGGAATGGGTCAGATCTGAACTGGCATTTCAAGAAATCAGTAAATTGATTAAGAAAGTATTTGGTATGCATTTGGTTGTATATGCATTTAACGTATAAAATTTGATAGGCATATATATATAGCTAATTTCATAATGAGTGATATGAAATAAGGAGAGATATGTTATGTCTAAATTAATAAATAAGCGAAATAGTGAATTTATTTATATTATTATTATCTACATCTTTCCTTTAAGCAATCATGTGTAGGGTTGGCAAGGAAACATGCTAGGGAAGGGCAGTATAGGTTTTCACAATATAAGTACACCACCCTAAGATGGATGGAATTGTCTTGGTTGGATGTTCCTGTCGGGGCCAGGGGGCATGAGCATGCCCTTGGGCTTATTTGTGATGAATAGTGTATAGGTTCTCACAATGTAAGTACACCACCCTAAGTTGGATGGAATTGTCTTGGTTGGATGTTCCTGCCACATGGAGCCAAGGGGGGGTATGAGCACGCCCTTGGGCTTACTTGTGATAAATAGTTTTTTTGGTGCCCTATCATGTGTTTCTCTCCAATCCCTACCATGATGGGTTATTGGAAAAGAGTCTATAGATTGGATTCAAGTTTAAGTTGTTATTCATTATTTCATAAATGTTAATAGTTCATTCATTCTTAAGTTCAATATCTATTATATAATTTACTATGGAATATTATTTGTAAAACAATTTTATGTTGTGTAATTGTCCTTTAAGGCAAATTCAAGCTACTCCAAGTAGGGGACATTACAGTGAAGGGAGGCATCCACAAAATCAATTTGAGTGCCCTTCTGAAGTTTTAAAACTTTATGCAAAGGGTTCTTTTAATCCCCAAAAACCTCTTTTCCAATTAGCCACAGCCCTAGACAAAGATAAAAAAAAACATCAAAGGGTAGTAAAATGTGGTTGTGTCACATTTACAAAGCAAATTTTAGAGGGACCTACACAAAAGCATATTGTCATCTATTGGGCCTTACAAAACATGGGGTCAAGGTGTGTCCAAATATAAAAGAGGATGAGAAAATAAAGATTCATAGATTGCATATAAAGGCAGAAGCAAAGAGGGTGTGACAATTCCAACACGATCCACACAATCAGCTATGCATATTTCAATGCCCTCTATGGTTGGTAGTGGTAGTGGTGATGTTTTTACAAGAGGAAAAAGAAAAACTATTGCTAGTGAGAAAATAAGGACAGTTGTGCATATGTTCAATATGCAAGCACACGAGTCTTCCATTGCCAAAAAAATATACCCATGCCATCCCATTCCATATAGCATGTTCTTCTTGCTTCAAAGAAATGTTCAGAGACGTAGTTTCCTTTGGTCCCTATTCCATTCACCTCCTTGGAGAAAATAAACTATGCACTACCCTCCTTGACAAAGAATATTTTAAGGTGAGTTTGGTAATGGAGGACATTAGACAGACTTGGATTAGAGCAAGCTGCTCTATTGTCATGCATGGGAAGACTGATATTAGACATCGACCACCCATCAACATCATATCATATGTTCAATTGACTCTTGCTTTCTTAGAACAATTGATTGTTTTGGTAAGCAAAAAGATGCGGACTTCCAATTTCATATTTTGAGAGATGCCATAGAAAAAGTTGAGACCTAAAATGTTGTACAAGTGGTCACCAATTCAGCACGTTGTGCAAATTAGTGGGCATGATGGTGGAGAGTGCTTACAATTATACCTTTTGGACTCCATATTGTGTTCATGTGTTGAACAATGCATTAAAAGACAAGGAAAATAGATTGGGTGCAACAAGTGGTGGCAAAAGCTACAAATATTCAAATGTTCATTTGCAACCACCACACCTCATTTGCTCTCTTTAGGACTTTTTCAAAGAAGAATTCCTCAAACCCGTGGAGACACAGTTTGCTAGTTATTTCATTTTGTTAGAAAGGATGCTTGAGGTGCAGGAGGCTCTACAATTGATGATGGTTATTTCAAAGTGAAGTAGATGGCCTATTGCAAACACTGCTAAAGGAAAAGTGGTCCACATACAGCTTCATCCACTCTAAGAGGAATAGGCTTACCTCTAGACAAGCAAAAAGTTGTTGGCCATGCACAATGCTCTACAACTTCAAGATCATCAAACTTCAGGGTATTGACAAACTCCAACTTTACAATGGGATGTTGATCCCAAAGACACCACCTAGATTGATTAGGAAACACTAGAGGGATTGGTTGGAGTTCCATTGGATGAAGTAGTCCCTCATAGTGGCAATGGCTCAAAGTCAAACTTTTATTTTGATGCAATATTGACAGGTGCCAATTAAAGGAAACCTCATACTTTCTATCACTATGATTTTGTGACTTTGTCATCTGATATTTTATAGTTCAAACTTGTAGATTTTGGGCATTTTCTTGTATTGTTTAATTTTATATCATATGCATATTGACAATAAATTATGGAAGCAATTAAATTTTGAGTTTTGACATTTATTAATTTATTCGACTCTCATGTGAACTCTCAATTCAACTCTAACATTGAGTACTAAGGATTCTATGGTGTATACAATGAATGCCTTATCAATGTTATCATATCAATATTTGAAATTTCCCTGTATGTTTTGAATTCTCCATGTTTTTAATATAGTCGTCCCCTTTGCCATCTCATGCCATCCCTCAAAATGGCTTCAAAAAAATCAATCTTGAAAACACACCCCCTTATCCCTTGTCATCCCCATCTCGAAAACTTGGTGGAACATAGTTGAAAACAAATTATGTCAATAGATTCATATGTTATTTTATTTCTTAAAATACACAACTTTTCCAATTACTATTATTTTTACTTGAAGAGTTGTTTGTTATTTAGTTTTGAAAAAGTTAAATAAATAAAAATAAGATTATTTACTTCATATGTTTAGCTATTTTTTAAATAAAATATTTATTAATTTTAACTACCACAAATACAAAAATAGATGAAAAGAAGCAGTGTTCCACAGGGACGCATTCCCCCCCCCCCAAAAAAAACATGTCACACCGGAGATAGGGACGTCCCTGAGACATGGGGACATTTGGGAAACATCCCCCCACCATCTCCACGTTTCCTCGCCATCTCCTTAATGTTTCTAACCAAAAGGGGACTCCCAGACATCCCTCAACCCCCAGGAAACTCCCAGGTGTTTCCCTCGAAAATGCAAAAAAATAATGAATAATTTTAAAAAAAGCAAAAGTCAAAGTTAAAAATTTAAAACTTAAAAGTTACCCTAAAAGGCTAAATCGACCTTTGCATTGAATTTTTGTTTTATTTTCTATTTTTCACGACTAAGGGAGATGTGGGCATGTGAGTGCGTGAGACTAAGTCCAAACTCCATTCCAACTTCAAGCGCGACTGCAAGAAGGGCGCACACATTATAGGTATCTAGGTTATTTTTGTTTTATTTCCATTAAATTTACATGCTTTGGTGGATGTCCAAGCCCATCCCAAAGCTCGTATTTTGGCACAAGCAAGGAGGGTTGATATGTATGCAAAATGTGGAAGCACAAGCAAGGCACATGAACTGTTTGACTGAATGCCTCAAAGAGATGTCATCTCATGGAATACAATGAGATGCCTCAAAGAGATGAGTGCCCGCGCTCATTGTATTCCATGAGATGACATCTCTTTGAGGCATTTTGTCAAACAATTATGTGCCTTGCCCACATTCATTGTATTCCATGAGATGATATCTCTTTGAGGCATTTAGTCAAACAATTCATGTGCCTTGCCCACACTCATTGTATTCCATGAGATGACAACTCTTTGAGGCATTCAGTAAAACAGTTCACGTGCCTTGCTCATGCTTCCACATTTTGCTTACATATTGACCAAAGCATTTTCAACCATATTATCTATTACTCTGTAGAACTTCTACTGTTCATTTTATTTTAAATTATTTTTTATTACAGGCAAGAGGATGTTGGCAAAACTGTAACAGTGTAAAGCCAGATTCCACAACCTTTGCCAGCGTCCTCCTACCTGTAGTAAAATGGGCGCTTTGGAACAAGGTATGTACATCCATCAAAGCATTAACTTATAAAGTTATTGTTATACAATATACCTTACACTTGCCAATTGCATTTTGATCATATCCTACAATATTGCAATTCATGAGACCACATTCCTATCAAGGATAGTGATATTGTTGTGCGTTGTCTATGTTATTGTTCAATGTTTTCAGTTTTGTAAATGATTTTTTTTGTAACATTGTAGGTTTTCACCTTTTTTTTTTACCATTGTTTTTTGCAGCATCATTATCATAATGAGTTCTTATAGCAGAAGTGAGGATGAGGGTAAAGAGGTTGAAGCAGAAATTCAAAGTGAAAATGAATCATCTAATGATCTTGAATTTCAAATTTGGGAGGGGGGGGTCAACATGGCTCAAATACTCAAACTGACACAAGTTCTATTGGGAGTAAAAATGATAGTTCACAACTCCTCGATAAATGGGCCAAGGGCCCCTTTGATCCAAAATTACCTTCAAAACAATTTGCATCTAAGGTGGCAGCAAAGCCTAGGACAACTGGGGGCACTAGAAAGTGGAAGTGCCACATGTGTGAACTTGAATGGTTTGGCAACATTACTAGAACTAATGCTCACTTTCTTCTTGTTCAAAGCAAAGGCGTAGATGTATGAAAAAAGGTGGAAGGGAACTTGAAGTCAAGTCTGAAATTTTAAAATTATGGGGTTGTAATGAAGATGAAGTAGGGGTGATCAAATTTCAGCAATTTCTACTTCTACTTTGCTGAGTCTAAGGCCACCAAATCCATCCAGTTCAAGTGCATCAGAGCCTAAGGGGAAACGTAAGATGGCATCTTCACAACCATTGGCAGATTTATTCAATGTGCAAGCAAAGAATGACGTAGATGATGCCATTGGCAAATTCTTCTTTGCCAATGGCATTCCATTCCACGTAGGTCGCTCTCCTTATTATAAGGAAGTTGTGCCAAAGATAATAAGGGTAGGACCATCATATGTGCCAGTAGGGGAGACTAAATTAAGGACAACAACCTTGGATCAAAACTATTCCAAGATTAATATTTTGATGAAGATGATGAAGAGAACCTGGGTCACAAGTGTATGCAGCGTAGTCATGGATGGGTCGATGGACATTAGGCATCATCCGCTCATCAATATCATGGTTACATCTACAGCAGACCCTTATTTCCTTAGGGCTATTGATTGTTTAGGGCATAGCAAGGATACTCATTATCAATTCCAGATCCTCTGTCATGTCCCCTTCTAGTTGACATCTCTCCGAGCACAGGATTAGCCTATCATACGACCCTCGTAGGCTGATAGACTGGATAGAGGGTCATGTTGGAGCTTGGCTCAGCTTCAGTTGGCAGAGTTTGATCAGTTGGCTTTCGTTCGGGCTCGTTCGGACACTTCTTGCATAAGTTGCTATTTTTAGCAGTTATTGGCAGTCAGTGGGACCCCTGCTATTTTTAGCAATCAGAATCACTTCAGACGGATCAGGCATCGGATGAATAATGAGAGAGATATTAATATTTAATTGAATTAATTAAATATTAATTAATTGGAGATTATAATATAAAGTTATAATATTTTATTATAACTTAAGTGATTTTGATAAAGGGGTCGCCCATCATCAGAAAGGGGCCATTTGAAGATTAAATTTATAATTTAATATTTGAGCTGAGACTATTGAAAGAAATTAAAAGAAGAGGTCGAATTATTTAAAAATTCCCTATCTTTAAGGAATTCGCACTTTTGAGGGATATAGTGCATTTGCCTTGGGATTCGAGCCATAATGTGATTTGTGAATTGAAAATTGATCAAGACTTCGCCAGAGAACGGAAGCTTTAGGGTTTCAGTCTCGAACTCACTGGGGAACGAGCCATCTCCATTGAAAGCAGTTCAGAGGGTGTGAGATATCACCTGATCTATTGCCAGTTTGAAGAGATTATCGAATTCATCTCAGAGGGATATAGAAAGCCATTGTGACAAGACTTCGTATCAGTAGCGAGCCATCTCCATTGAAAGCAGTTCAGGGTGTGAGATATCACCTGATCTATTGCCAGTTGAGAGATTTCTTCATTCAGAAGAAATTACAGAGTATCATAGCGATTCAAACTTCAGAGTTTTTGACAGTTTCATCCAGAAAGCAGTTGCTGGTCAAGGCGCACCATATTCTTGAGTTTGGGCACTTGTTACAAGGAGCCGTACCATTTGTACCAGCTGGTCTGACACAGCCGTACTTTACAGCAGCCGTACTCTTTCTCTTTCAAGCCGTCCTTGAGTTCTATGCAAATCGCCTTCAGTCTTCACCATCTGGCTTCATTCATCAGGGTGCAAATAACAAGAGAGGCACTGCATAGCATCTGGCAGAGGGAAAAGTGACCTATCTTCTCAGCCGTACCATCTTTCTGAAGATCATTTATTGCTGCAGCAAAACCAGGTTTTCATAAATATCATTGCCTTTTACTTTGCATGTAACTGGATCATCTTTGTAATCATTGCAGAAGATTAAATGATAGCCTGGCATTAGTATTTGCTATTGATTCTATAGTTTTCAATGATGATTTATTTTTATTGAATTTATTTACAATTCTTTGCAAAAATCGCAATTTCTCTATTTATGCAAAAAAAACACAAAAACAGTCAAAAAACCAAAAACCTTCAAAAAATCATAAAAACAGTCAGATACAGAGAAAACGGGGAAACAGGGGTTTCTACATCCTCAAGGATGCTATAGAGGAGGTTGGGCCACAAAATGTGGTGCAGGTAGTGACAAATGCAGCCCACGTGTGTAGAGTTGTAGGGAAGTTGATTGAGGCAGCCTATAGACATATTTGGTGGACTCCTTGTGTGCATGCCATAAATAATGTACCTAAGGACATGGGTAAAATCAGCTGGATCAAATCAATTGCCAATGATGCTAGAGATGTGCAGATGTTTATCTACAACCACCATACTTCACGTGCACTTTTCAAGTCCTTCTCCAAGAAGGAATTCCTGAAACCTGTAGAGACTCGGTATGTATCATACTTTATTCTCTTGGAGAGGATGCTTGAGTTGCAAGAGGAATTGCAACTAATGGTAATGATAGCAGAATGGAACCGATGGCCTAAGTCGAAGACACAGTAGGGGTTGAGGGTTAAGGTGGTGAAGAATGATGTCTTTTAGGTTGATGCCAAATATATTGTCTCCATCATTACTCCAGTCTTCACAGTTATTAGATTTGGGAATTCTAATGCACCTTCCCTTGGAGAGGTATATGACTACATTGATTCCATGCTTGATCAAATGAAGGTTGTCGTGCAAGATAAGGACCCCACAATGCAATTCTACATCGAGCATATTCATCCGATCATTCAGTATAGATGGGAGAAGCTCAACACTCCCTTACACATGGTTGCCTATGCATTGAACCCAAAGTGGTGCGTGCAAAGGCCCGACAATATCACACCTATAGAGGATGTTGAGGTGAAGGAAGGGTTCGTGAAGGCCATTGAGAAAATGTATGATCCTATAGAGGCCAGCTTGATTCGTACTAAGTGGACAAAATTTGCCACTCTTTGGGGATATTTAGAGGCCAAGATAGATTTGGAGACTATGTTATAGGAGGACCCCAAGTTGTGGTGGACTATGCATGGGCCTAGATCTTTGACTACTATAGCCATTAGTTTTTTGTCCCAGGTTTCTAGTTCTTTTGCTGCTGAGAGGAACTGGTCTACTTATAGATTCATCCACTCCATTAAGAGGAACAGGCTTACTTCTAGGAGGGTAGAGAAGCTTGTGGTTGTACATAGTGCCTTGCATCTCATTGACCACAACACAACTACATACAAGGAGAGTCCAACAGCCAGATGGGATGTAGAGCGAGAAGAGCCAACACAAATAGATGATGATGCACACAGACAAGGCTGGTTGGTATTGGTTTAGATGAGTTTAAGCATGTGGGGTCCAACAGTTCTAGTGATGAGGAGATTGACACGAAGCTTGGGGATGATTAGATCATTAGAGGCATGAGGCCATTATCTATTTACTATTTAGTATTTTGTTTTTGAAGTTTGAACTTTGAACATTGTTGATTGTAATTATGAATCATGATTATGAAATTCAAATTTTGAAACTTCTAGTTCTCATTCCAACGTCTATATTTTGATTTTCAATGTTCACTAGTTCAATGAAATCATTGCAATTTGTTTAACTTTAAACTTTACTTATTCCTTAGGCTTCTACAGTTATACATCTTTTTATAACTAATTTTTCAAGTACTATATGTATTTTAGCATCGCTCCCCTGTCGCCCCCTCCCCTCCCCCCCCCCGCCGTCGTCCCCCTCCCCTCGTTGCCGCCAAACTTAGGCCCCCCATCCCCCTGTCCCTGAAACGCATCCCCCCGTCTCCGCATCAGGAAACTTCGTGGAACATTGAAAAGAAGACACAAAGTTAGTTTATTTTACTTTGGAACTAATGTGTTTCTAAAGACCTGATTTCTGAAACACTTGTAAAATCATTATCAAAAAGCACAATATTTCAATTTAATCCTTAACTTATAATTGTAATAAAAAAAAAGAAAAACCTAATTTAACTATACTAGATTTTATAATACACTTGTAAACTCATTATCAAAAAGCACAATATTTCAATTTAAACTCTAACTTAAAATTGTGTTTACAAGGAGAAAGACAATGGCAACAAGACAAAAACAAAATTCGATTGCATTTGTATTTCATATATTTTTATTTATTTTTATATTAAATATTACCATGGACATGATATTTCCAGTGCAGAAAAAGTTGAACACAGTCTCTTGCCAGAGGTGTTTCAATGCATTATGCTTATTATCTCTGTTGCTGGGTTCTTCATTTTAGCCCCCCGAACCGGCCAAAATACATGTGGGTTCTGGTTCGGGTTCGGTTCTTCTCTGGGTTCGCCTAGGTTCTCCATTTTCCATCTGGGTTCTTTGTGGGTCCTTCTGTGAAGGACCCATAGAGAACCCGGTTGGAAAATGGAGAACCCTAGCCGAACCCGGGGAGAACCCAAAAGGACCTTGGCAGACCCACGTCATCTAGCCTAGAAAAAGGCAAAAACTCAACTTAAAAATAAAAAATAAAACCCTAAAAAGTGCCCAAATTGCCTTATATTGACTTGGCTGACCAAATGAGGCTCATTTTGCAAACTCAAAAGAGCAAAAACACCATTTTTTTGCCTCCAAGCTAAAATTACCTTGGCTTATATAGATGACAATGAGGCAACTAATGCACCCAGTGGGAGTGGCAATCCAATTGATAGTGGTTCAAATGAAATTGAACCAATTGAGGATGACGAATTTGATGAAGATGAATTTGAAGAATAGTAATACTGAATTAAATATTGTCTTGATTGTAATTTCAATTTTCAATGTGTAATGACATTTTAAGATTTTAGTATTTACTATTTACATTTTTGCAAATTATGAATATGATTACAGATTATATGAGGTATTACCGTATGGCATATTTCATTGTTTCAATATTCTATGGCATTATGGCATTATGATCATATGATTATAATATTGAGCATGCTTATGAGTCTATGGCATTATCATTATGTTTATAAATTTATAATTTAATAATATATATATAGTACAGCCGTACCCATACCCTAGGAAAAAAAAATTGTCGAACCGGCAAACCCAAACCCGAACCCGCATCTGAATCCGTACCCGAACCGGCAACTTAGCTTATTATTAAACATTAATACTATGTTCATTATTAAATATTAATAGTTTATCGACTAAATGGCTGTTAAATTTAAGGTAAAAGGTATGTTTTGTTAACACACTCACGCCATTACATTCCACCCTTTCCTGCCACTATAGAACACCTCTCCGCATAATGATGGTTTTTTTTACAGATATGTATGTGTGGCAAGGACAGTCAGGGTAACAGCCACATTTTGATCCTTGGTATTCTTTGAAGTCAGATCCAGCCTCCTAAGGACAGACGCGAGCCAATAATGTGAGTGCGCAAAGGTTTTTGATATCAAACAATGAAGTTTTGGGCCGATTGGTCATGGTTTATGAAGATTATATTTGGTCTTCTGGCATGTTGGTAATATTGGATGAATGCTAAATCTGAGCCTGCATGTATGTAGGGGCAGCATACAGCTAGATGGTAGGTTAAAGATTTTAGATAGTATGTGTCTGGATACAACAATATGCTGGCTTTATATTCCAACATTTTGAGTCTCCCTTGAGAACCTTGTTCAGAATTACTAGATCAAAAATATAATGTCATGTAAGAATGTGATGGTATAAATGTAAAACACTTACAACCAGTTGGCAATTGAGCAATCCTCTACTCTCATAAGCAAGCCTTTTGTTTGTATCTTGATAATCTTTTGGACATTGTTACTTTATCAAAAAAATATTTCACAAAACTTACATACATCATATAGGCAGAACAAGGATGGTAAGAAAACTATAATATACTACTAAGAAAGACTAATAGGTGCAAATGAAAACCAACACTAAACTTCAAAATAAAATTGCATGTTTAACAGCCACAAATACCAGTCCTCTTCTTTAATCAATTCTGCATTTGTCTGGTTTTCTCCCTTTTTGTACTCAAGTGGGCAATCCAAAAGAATGATTCTTGGGTTGAATATTTTTCTCCTCATTTTACCAGGTGAAACAACATCCTTGTTAAACATAACACCCTTGAGAACCTTAGAATCTTCCAATTGGCCCCCAGGAACTTTCTCAACTTTAACAAATTTCTTTATATCAACTTCGTGCAAACCATTCCCAATTTCAACACTCACTGTTGTAGTTGCATCAATGGCTAAATCCTGAAATGTAACCATTTGTAATATTGTATTAGAAAACCTCAACAAAGTTCATACATATAAGTTTATAACCACAAAAGGTCTAAAAAAAGAAAGATTATGAACTTCGATTTCACATATCAAGCTCAAATCTTATAATTTATTTAAGAACAGAATGGAATAAGATTATTATTTAAACTTTATCTTTTCTTTAAAAAACTAGAGAGAAATCTCTAAATTGTGCTGTTACAAGCTCCCCTCGCTAATAATGAATAAGCAAAGGAAGTGCAAGGAACCATGAATCCCTCCAATGAAGGATCCAAGTGCATAAACTATATTAAAGGAAATATTTCAACCAAAAAAGACAAAAAAAAAAAACCAAGTGCAGCTTATGGATTCTTTGCTCTACGTAATTTGTCATTCTACAATAAAACTTGTACATAATACCCAGTGTTCCACGGGCCTGGGGGACGGGGAAACGGGGGGACGCGGAAACGCGTTTCGGAGACGGGGGGACAAAGGGCCTAAGTTTGGGGACGGCGGGGAGACGGCGGGGGGACGGCGGCGGCGGGGTGGTGGTGCTGATATAGTTATAAATATACTTATAGTACTTGAAAAACTAGTTTTGAAAGGATGTATAACAATATAACAGTATAAGAATTACATTTCAAATGAAACTATAGGAAATTACTCAAATTACTAATTAGTAAAATTATAACATAGCAAAATTTGAAATACTAAATCTAAATACGAAGATATCTTGAATGCTAATTGCTAAATAAAATTTGACAAATGAAATTGTTTTTGTAAAATTGAAGGTAACTAGTGGAGAGTACCTAGAAAATCAAATGAATTCAATGGGAGTTTGTGGGCAATGCCCCCAATGGGTTTGAGGGTTAGCGCCCTTAGTGGGGTCAAGGGGCAACGCCCCGGGTCAAGGGAAGGGGTTTCGGGGGGGGGCATGGCAAGGGGTTCGGGGCAAGGGCTCAGCAGATACGTATGGGCCGAGGGCGAGCCCCCGCCAAGCCAAATTAAGACCTCCAAAACCACACAAACCTTCATGGTGTACATCATTTTGCATTAACAATAAAACCCAAATTAAGACCATCAAAGCCACACAAACCTTCATGGAACACATCTCCCTCCCAGGAAACCAGCTCCTAAGGAAACTCCCGTCTCCCAAGGAGACTTGGAGACTTGGAGACGCCTGCCTCCCCGTCTCCTTGGGAGACGCGGAAACGTTTCCCCGTCTCCGGCGGAGCACCGGCGGCGGTGGCGGGACGGCGGGAGACGCCAAGTACCCGTCCCCCCGTCCCCGAAACGTCCCCGTTTCGGAAACGCGCCATTTTTGGGGGGAAACGCGTCCCCGTGGAACATTGATTGATGAAGTATACTATATCATACTATGTATTTACAATTTTGTATATTTTAAATTTTTTTGCAATATATATATATATATATAGCCGTACCCAAATGTACCGTATTTCAGGAAAAAAAAAATCACTGTACTGGCGTACCTGTATCCCGTACCCATGCCCGATCCTGTACCAGAACCGGCAACTTAGGGTTAAATGATGCTTGTTTATTAATTGATGATTATGCTATGCCTCAAAAGGTCCCACTTAGCAATCATTATATCTAGGTGATGCTCACAGCGATGAAGCACTGGAAGTTCTTGGGAGATCAACCGTCTCGGTACTACTCCAGCTCAATTTTGCCTATTATAATCTGCTTGTAAATTATCTCTATATTACCATGGAACAGTAGATCAAGTTTGCCTTTATGAATGGTGGATAATTTTTTATTATCCACTAGTATTTTGGCAATCAGATATCATCTTCATACTTTTCTTTAAGCAGTAGAATGAGGACCTCATGAAGAAAGAGAGTCTCCTTAGAAATTCATAGCCCAATTGCATTACTAAGGAAAACATGGTCAAAAGATGAAAAGTCATCAAATGCAAAGAACCAAAAAATGTGGCAATCCAAATGGCACTATCTGTCCGTTTCTTCCTTAACGCTAGGATTAGGGACCATGGATCCATAAAAAAATGTGTGACAATGTTAGTCACTGCTTGTTGTAACATCAATATGGGATCTCCAAGTATGAAAGAGGTGAATGCATATCCACTACCTCCAAACTGCAGCCAAACACCATTACTCCAGAAAAATGATCATTCAGAAAACTCGAGAGCTCATTAATGGAACAATTGTCAGAGATTAGTAGGTCTTGAGATGTTAACTTACTTATCCACTATAATTATCACAACCTGAACAAATTCATGTAGTTTGAAATGTAGGGATAAGTTTTTTGTTTAATTGCCTTCCTAGCCGAGGAGTTTATTTAATATTAACTTTATTTCCATATTTTACTCTTGATATTGTTTCCTGATGAAGCTCCGAGTTCTTATATCTAGGAGCAATACATACTGACTTTTATATACATTAGACAGTGTATACTGTAAAGAATGAGAAATTGCTTAAGTTGCTTTCTAAAATATTTCTAAATGTTTATCATTGAAATATACAGGCAACCCACTGAGTTCATTGCTACTGAATTCCTGAGAGTTAGTGTGTGCCAAGCTACAATCTCAGTGTAGAAAATTTTACAAATTAGCAAATAGGCAGTTCTATTTCTTCCCTACCTTGGTAGGAAATTGTGCAAATGTTTTAATAATAGAAGCATGGTCTTGATGATGAAGCTTCAATGTCGCAATTTTTTTTAAATTCAGGCATAAATTTAGTCTAGGCATGTGATATGATGAGGTGCAATTTTTAGCTGACCTTGAAATTGCAGTAGATGACTTTGGGATGGATTGTCTATTGCATAACAATATTCAATGATCCATCCCAGTTGCAGAAAGGCACATTTAAATGAATTTTAAATTCATACATAGGTTTCCAAATTTTCTTACTGAAAAAGATACAACTATCTCTCTCACACATTATTTCTGCACTGATAATGCCTCTTCTTATTGGCTAAAATAGCATGTACACTTATGTTTTCCATGCACAACTCTTATCCGTAGTGATGCTTAAATACATAAACTTCACATTCCTGACAAGAGATTCATTACTCCCAAGCTACAAATGCATAGATATTTGGGGATGACGTAGATCACATAAATAAAGCAGACTTCTTGTTTCAGATTGGTGCAGAGTACATCCGCACCACTTTTCACATTCTTATTGAAATTCAAAGCACATCCTAGATTGGGTTACCTGAGCATAACAATCCTTCACATACCTTCCACTCATAGGGATTATAAAGCACGATATTCCATTGCATGCCATCTACTTAAACCATTCATGTCCTGAATTTACCTTTAATATGAATGGAGGTGCAGATGCCATTTAGACATTTTTCTTGTCCACTCCACATTAAGCAAGTATTCAAACTGCTATTCCATAGGTTCATTTATACCAGAGGCAAGAGAGGTATTGACAATCATCAATCATCAATTCATCATTGAATCATTGATCAATGGTAGCGATAAAGATAAATGCCAATTGATAGTTCAAAATTTCAATATTATGTCATATATCATATATGTCTGAAGTCACGATTCAAATGAAGATCATTACAATTACAAACTTACAATGATAATAGGGATCTGACGATAAACCATCTAGTTATTACAATATTGTATTAATGTCAATGTTTATACAGAAATAAATATTTTATAAATCCACTAAATTGACAAGCAACATTTAAGAAGCTGATAATGAAATAATAACTTTGAAATTAATTTGAAACCCAAGCTAAAACATATCACAAACTGCTGCAACAAAAAAGGATGATCCTGATTGATATATGGCTCAAACTCAGTATAGGTATGGCCTGAACAAACTGACAAATAAGTTGTACAGAGGTGTTTAGATTAATATTTCATTTTCAGTAGTTCAAATTAACATTTTCTGCCTGGCAGCACCCTGGGAGTGCCTGGGAGCGCCCAAGAAGGACCCACAGAGAACCCTGGGCTGCCTGGGTGCTCCCACGCGCTCCCCAGGCCACTCCCATACCCAAATGCTCCAGGAGCAGGCACAGGGTCCATTTTTGAAGAACCCGGTAACATAGATTTTAACCATATGAATTAAGTTGTGAAGTAGTAAATCTTGGTTTTGTAAATTCTACAGGCATAAATCTTGAGAAGTTTATGGATCACAATTGAATTCCAATGAATCATCACATAATTCCATACACTTGAAAACACCGCTTATATGAAAATTAATGAGCTAGAGAACTCTATAATGAATGGTTCATAAGGCACAACACTTACTGAAGGTTTTGCAATGGGGTACTAAGTGGGCTTGATTGTGGGGAGATCTCCATCATTAAGCTCAAGCTAGAGTAGTACTAATATGAGTAACCTCCCAAGAAGTTCCTGTGCTTCACCCTTGTGTGTCTAACGTAGATGCAATGTGCTAAGAAGATTCACGGTCATGAGAGATAGGTTCTTGTAAAACACAATTCATGAAATTAGGGTTAATGAAAATTGATTTGAAACTATACAGTTGAATCCCAATAAATAATTGCATAATTTGATACAACGTAAAAACAATACTCAAAATAAAATATTTAAGGATCCTAAAAAGAGAGCTTTTGTTTCCTCCTGAACATAACTGTGTATGCTAGGAAGAGGATGGTTCGTGAAAGTTGGTAAACCTTTGAACAGTTCTGCTTGAGCATCTGTTAAACAACCCTTCCTTCAATCATGCTAGAAAAGACTTCTATCCTTACCTCCTGAACTTAGTTTTTGAAGGTACTTTAGGTGTCTACTTAATGACCTCTCATATCACAGCAGAGAATCCATCAATAAGCAGGCAAGCATTCATCTAGATATCACCACCTTGGAAATTTAGATTACCAGGTAAATTAAAACTTCTTACTGGACCATTTTTTCAAGCAAGCACTAGATTCTGTAATATACCACTATGTAGAAATTGCTTTAAGGTAAGGGAATTTAAAATGAACTTGGTATAAAACTATGGACATCTACTCTTAAAACCATGAAGATGGAGAGATGTACTCAATTAAAATGCTTCTGGAATCACCAGGTATGTCTATTAATGAAACACCTGTTCATTGCTACTCCAGTAAAAGTTGACACCCAAAAGCTATATCTATTGTAGATTGCTCACATCTCCTTGTTCTTATCAAATTAAGAAGGCACCAAACAGATCAAAAACAAGGCATGCATACCCAAAATCTGTAAATCCTAAACCAGGTCCCCACATGCACCAAAGAGCATTAAAAAGAATCTACCAACTTAGTGCATAGCTGAAATCAATTACTCATACATTACTTCCAGATGGAGATTTCCTTACTATTCCAACCATTATAACAAACGAATTTTGAGAACATAAAGAACATCAAAAATCTAGACTGTTACATAATCTCGAAACAATTTATAGCCCGAAAAGAAGACAATATTATTCATCCAGAACAGAAGAAAGAAGAATTTCTATACCGCAATAAGATTCCCAAACTGGCCAGTAAATTTTGTTCCAATACAGCTTTTAACCATTTTCAACAAAGTTGGTCCTAACAAGAAGATAAACACAAAGACCAGTAGAAGTATTAGCACCAGTATTATTTTTCACTAAGAAAAGGGCAAGTTGAATAAATACTCAAAAAATACATAAAATAAATAATGTTGAATAACATGGAAGTAATAAACAAGTCAAAATCATTTGCTAAGGTAAAGCAAAAGACAAGAAATGTCAACAGTGGAATGACGAAAGCCTGGCAAAGTAAAACTAAAAGTAAACAGTTAAACATGCAAATATTTCATCTATAATTAGTGTGATATTATTATTTTCAAATGCAACAGCTAGTCTTTCCTCATAGAGATGATGTTTTGTTCAAGCCAGAAAACTTACGATCATTCACATCAATAGGAATGGCCATCTTATCAAGCACAGCAATAGCATCCTCAAGAGCTTTACTGTAGGCTGCATTGAAAGAGACTCTAAATCAAAAAAAAAAACATGAATGAAGTTATACTAATAATCATAGAATTGCATAAATACTACTTCATTAGATCAAGCCAATCTACAGAATTAGAAGCTAATACTTATAGATATTGCATAAATACTACTTCACTGGACCAAGCCAATCTACGGAATTAGAGGCTACCTCTGCAAATTACTGTTGGGTGGAATTCCTTGTCAATGAAAGCTTCAGCAACATGCAACATCTCACCAGCTACAAAAAGGGATTACATACCCAGATTTAAGCTTCAGCATACTCAAAGATATAAAATAGTCCAAAAATGCACAAACTACCAGCAATATGACTTCCCTAATATAAAATTTTGACACAGTTTTATAAAAAAGGTTTGCAAATTCACTCTATAATATTTTCCACCATCTATAGCTTTCTTGTTATGTTAGTAACACTAATTCTTCTACAACAAAATAAAATTTGGAATATTTCATTGAACAAGGCATCAGAAAAATATGCCTTGCATGCTAAATGTATTAGAAGACTATATTCAGTATCCTGAGGCTTAGAGAAAGCCTTGAAGAAGGCAATTCCCAAAGAAAAGTACGTACACAAAATATTCCTCTGCAATCAGCAATCACAATCATCAATGAAGGACAACTCGAACAGCTCTCAAGTCTCTGATAAAGGATCTCAATCACAGAAACTACACAAATGACACCTAAAGGGATCAAAGTGCCAAAAATAAGCCTCTCAAGCACCTAATAACTCTGAGCAGTCAGCACCCATATTATTTGATAAATATATCAAATTGTTGCATTATTTCGAAGTTATACGAAATAGGATGTAACTGAAACAAGGATATCTTCCTTTTTAGGAAATAAAATTTGTCATCAAACATGATTTGATAAAAATCATATAAGACAAGTCAAAATCCAGGAACCATGAGAATGAGTTTCTTTTTGTACCTTCCTTTATATCCCTAATGGATGTCCAGAAAAGAGAGAATTAAGCTAATAGTCTGAAAATTAACCTCCTGTAGGTTGAGGAAGAATGCCCCAGAGTTTCATTCATAGTGTTAAGGCTTGGACTTGGCATAAACTTGACGAAATGTTTTTTAACTCAAACCCAGATTTGGTTAAAAAACTCAGCATATTTGAAAAGGTTAATTTTAATGCAAAACCTATTAATATGCATTCCATAACAAATCAATTCCAGATACACTTTAAACTAATAAATCACATCCCATACATATGTATACAACAAGAAGTACATAAGTAATACAATAATGAATGTTGCACTTAAAACTTGAAAACTGTGTGAAAGAAGAGTCACTTTCAGATTCATAAAAGTGTTTTCTTGTACACAAAACTGATATAAAAATCAGAATGAGAGTGAGAAAGGGTGAGAACAGTCAAACAATGAAATGAACAAGTGAAGTGTCTAAAATGTTATTTGGATGTTTTGAGGCCCAATGCTCAAGGCTCATGGACAATGCCTCAGGCTCACAGTTGGAGGTACTTTCATGCAATTTGTGATTCTCAATGCACTGGTTTCATTTAACTCGACAATTCAAGGGTGCTCTGTGTCGCCTGTTTTAATCTCTTGCCATTATATTTCTGCTTAAAGAAACTTTTCAAGATGCAAAAACAGCAAGAAAAAATAGCTTGCAAGTTGACAATTCATTTGAACATCAATTTTTCTGTCAATGGTTTCAAACTCCTTAGTTCATATTTAATGGCAGTTTTTATTCATGTTAAATTCACATCATGTCCGTACAGTTTTATGCTAAGTCATAGAATTTACCAAAATTTATGGTAGAAATTTGAATCCAGCAGACTTCTAAGAAATCCTTGAAATTCGTTTCAATCATAATTAGATCACATCCCTGCAAACTCAGTGTTCTTATTAGACAGCCTTAGTCCCAATGTAATTTGGACCAGGGGAGGCCTTACTGGTTCAATATCTAATTGCCCTCAAGGACTTTGTTGCCCATGATGATTAAGATTGTAACTGTTATAATCCTAATAGTTTTGATATCTAATTGTACTTTGATGACTTTGTTGCTTATGATGACTATGATCATGAATATTAAGATTCTAATAGATTTGATTTCTAATGGTATGTCCCAATTAAATGATATGTTTGCATTTATGACTAAGTGGATATTGATGCTTTTCTCATGACTGTGTGAGAGTAGCCTCGGTTTGTCTTGCAGGTGCAAGAGTGCAAGGCGACACAGACTCCACGGTTCAGTCAATGAGATATTCCTGATGCCAAACTAAACTTGCCTCCATATTCATGTACGTTGAGTTTCAGATGGAGGTTCAACCGACTGTAAGTACTTCACATGTACTTGTGTCTGTTGGCAAGGACCATGCTTAGTCGTTATAACTAGGAATCCTTGCATCTTGCAAACCTACACCCTAGAGGTTATATGAGGTAAATGAAATAAGGGATCATATTTAAATCATAATTATCCAAATGGCACGATTTAAGTAATAATTAGGTTGGTCAGGTAGAAGCTAAATGTGAGGTTAATCACATAAGCCTAAATCCAACACTCACCACCAACCTTCAATCACATTAAATCAAAATAACTATTTTATTCCTGGGCACATCTGTCAATAGAAAGAATATTATGGAAACATATAAAAATGTAAAGTAAAATAAATAAATAAACATATTAATCTATCATTTCTAGCACTGAGATCCTAATAGTATGGTCTGAAGAAACGATTACAAAGAATAGCAAATTTTTTGCTAAGGCATGGGCATCATGAAGAGAAGAAGTCACCTGCCACACCATCAAGAAGGGAGAAATAGGGAAATGAATAGATCATGCAAGGCAAAGAAAGAGCAAACAGGTGGCGAAGGCAGAAAATTTTCAGAGAAAAAAATTGCGGCAAGCTGGGAAAATTGCGGCCTTTTTTAGGCCACATATCTGTCTTGTGGGCACAGTTACTGGGAGGAGGCAAGGTAAACACAGACCAAAGGCATGGAAATTTTCACAACAACTCTTAACACAGGGAACAAGCTTACCAACTAGTTCTCTTGCTCTACCATTTGTAGTTCTCAAATAAACTATAGTTATAATCTTTTCTTTTATGGAGATATTTATGTTGGTTGTATGCTTGCTCTTTTACACATTTCTTTGTGAGGGTTGGACACTAGCTCTCGTAAACAATCAGCCTTAGTATTAATTATATGGGGATACCATTTTGTGTATATTTATGTTTAAATTAGTTGAAGATACCTGGTATGTTGAGGTCCCATAAGGACACCTGTTCAGCTCTTATGTAGTATTAAATATTAATGTATTGTGAAGAAATACCTTTCCACAATGTCTTTGTCCCAAAAGAGGCAAGCAATACAATGTTTTGAAAAGTTCAATACATACCCTAAGAATCGAACAAGGAATACACTTCACATAGAGATGACAATGGCACAAGAATCAAAATTTTCATGAGCTATACTTGTAGATAGATAATGATTGCACTACTCTAGACAGGCGTGGCCCCTCTCGAACAAGACTCAAATTTAGTAGATTTCCAATTGAATCTAGGTCGATCAATCAAGACTTCAATTCATAGAATTTAATCAAAGTTCATCCAAGGCTCCAGATTTCCAATTGAATTTAGGTCAATCAATCAAGACTTCAATTCATCGAATTTAATCAAAGTTCATCCAATGATCCAAGTAGCTAAATTTATTTTCATGGCTTCACTATTTGTTTCAATGCATCCATACTAATATAATTGGAGCAGTATACAGAAAATTAACAATTATCTTCAAGCATAGGCACTACAATCTACCTTTACCATTCCAAAGGAAAGGTTTAATCTCCCTTTATACTTAATCTGTTAGTTTTTATAATCAGATTAGATAAGCAGAATTTAACTCAAAAATCAGACACATAAACACAGAAAATACCCTGGGAAAACCCTCCTCTTGAGGGAGTAAAACCCAGCAACAAAGATCTCTCTTATATATAAAAGATGGCAACAATTCTCTTTACAATGAGGCCACACTCAAGGCCTATATACAGCATCAACTCTAGATGCAATGATAAACAATATTCTGCTCTTCCTTGATCTTCAAATCTGCACTTAGAAAATTATCTGCTCTAGAAGGAATTCGCACTTGAATGAAGAAGATAATTCGAACTTGCTTGATGATAAAATGAAGGGGAAATGACCTTGCATAAATACACAATAAGAGAGAGGTCGCATCTCTTCAAGTACAAGGTCGGCCACAAAAGAGAAATATAATTACAATTAATAATTGCAAATTACAAGGAAGGTCGGCCCAAGAGAAATTATAACGTTGCCAAGTGAAGCGCCTCTTCACTTAATTATCTCAATAAAATAAATAGCCAAAGGCTATATGCAATTTTATGTCTTCACACGTGGCTGGAAGAATGAGCCCGAAGCTGCTATTACATCAACATAATCTACTTGGCACAAATTGCTGTTAAAATGCTGCCTTCTAATTTGTAATTGCTTTGATCATCATTACAATGAAATTAAACAGTGAACCCCGGGGACGCGTCCCCCCCTCTAGGCCCTAGTGTCTCTGGAACGGGGACGTCCCGGAGACGTGGGGACAGCGTTCCCACGTCTCCGGCGGCGCCACCATTTCTTGGCTCGCCGCCAGAGACGCCTGGGCGTCTCCGAGACGCCGAGGGAGACGCCTGGGCGTCCCTCAAGCGTCTCGGGGACGCCCAGGCGTCTCCCGCGGCGGACAGCCAAAAGACACATTAAAACTTAATTTTAAAACATTTTTTTAATAGTTTATTTCTTCTATTCGAACCCTAAGGGCATGTGGGGCCCATCTAAACTCTAACATGCCTTCAAAAGGCCCTCTAATCTTCATTTTTATTCACATTTGCATTTCTACTTATTTGCTACAGCAAGAAGAAGAGTGAAGGCTGAGGAAAGAGTGATTGGAGGAGTGAAAGGAGTGATTGCAAGTGAAAAAGGAGTGTCAAGGAGCAAGAAGAAGAAGAGGAGGAAGATTCTTCACCTTGTTGAAGAGATTTTTCAAGCAAAAGGTAGGGTTTTTAACTTATTTTTTATTTTATTTTCTGATTTTCAATGTTCTTTCATTTCTTGTTGTTTCATTTTTTAATTTTTCTTATTTCATTTCTAAATTCTTGTTGTTCCATTTTCTAATTTCTAAATTAATTTAGAATCTTAGATTTTGTTTTGCAATATAAAATTTGTTGAAAAATTTAAAATATAGAGTTTTATTTTTTAATTTTAAAGTAGGGCATAGGCTGAAACTATGTGTTTATTGAATTTTTTTTCATTTTGTGAAATGCAGTGTCAAAATGAGCTCCCATAGTCATGAAATGAGTGAGCATGAGATGGAAACTGATTCTCATAGTGCAAGCCAATCAGAATATGAACCTGAGCATGAGGATGAGCACAATGAGGGGGGTGAGCAAGGGTCAAATCCAGAAGGGCATACTAGTTCCATAGCTAGTGCACCAGTTTCTACTGATTGCCCTTCCCAGCTTTTGGCAAAGTGGGCTAGGGGTCCTTATGATCCCAAATCTCCTCTCAAACAGTTTGCAACAAGAATAACAGCCCCAACGTCATCAACTGGTGGTACGAGGAAATGGCAATGCAACATTTGTGGTGATGATTGGTTTGGGAGCATCACCAGAGTTAATGCACACTTCCTCTTTTGGCCAGGAAAGGGTGTGGGAGCATGCGATTTTTTGAAGACCCTAAAAATTTGAAATACAGAATTGAGTTCAACAAGCTTTGGGGTGTTCCAGATGACGTGGCAGTTCCAATGCCTACTACCTTGTCTGGTAGGCAACATATTCAGACTATTCAGCAGATTCAGGAGCAGCAAATGCAGACGCAGCCACGTATTTCTACTCCTACATTGCATCAGAGAGCAGGAACATTGTCAGGGTCAGCCTCAGGACCGTCATCCACTTATAGCACTATGGCTGCATCACAACAGGGCAAGGGGAAACGCAAGATGCAAAGTCAGCCTAACCCCATAGCTGATTTATTTAATGTGCACCTGAGGGATCAGATAGATGATTCCATTGGCAGGTTCTTTTTTGCCAATGGAATCCCATTCCATGTAGCTCGATCTCCTTATTATAAGGAGATGATGTCGATGGTGGCGAAGGGAGGACCATCATATGTGCCACCAGGTGAGCACAAATTGAGGACCACGATCTTGGATAACAACTATGCCAAGATCAATTCATTGATGGAGACGATGAGGGCATGTTGGGAGGAGTCTGGATGTAGCATAGTTATGGATGGGTGGACGGACATTAGGCATCGTCCACTCATCAATGTTATAGTTACATGTTCAGAGGGGCCATTCTTTCTCAGGGCGGTTGATTGTTCAGGGCATCGAAAAGATGCTGATTTTCAGTTTGAGATCCTTCGGGCAGCTATTGAGGAGATTGGGCCACAAAATGTGGTCCAAGTAGTGACAGATGCAGCACATGTGTGCAGAGCTGCAGGGAGGCTTATAGAGGCATCATATAGACACATTTGGTGGACTCCATGTTGTGTGCATGCCATTAACAATGCACTCAAGGACATGGGGAAGATTGACTGGATTAGAGGAGTGGTCAGCAATGCTAGAGATGTGCAGATGTATATCTGCAACCACCACACTTCACATGCCATCTTCAGGAGCTTCGGGAAGGAGTTCTTGAAACCAGTTGAGACCAGATATGCATCCTATTTCATTCTTTTGGAGAGAATGCTTGAGTTGCAAGAGCCACTGCAAGTCATGGTTATGACACAAGAATGGAATCGTTGGGATGGGTCCAGGACAGAGCAGGGGAAGAGGGTGAAGGAGATAGTGAAGAGTGATGCATTTTGGCATGATGCAAAATATATTGTCACCATCATTACACCAGTTGTACAGGTCATCAGATATGGGGATGGGGATGCACCTAACCTTGGGGAGGTGTATGAGTGCATTGATTCTATGCTTGGTCAGATGAGGGCAGTTGTGCGAGAGAAGGACCCCACTTTAGCGTTCTACAATGTTTACATTCAGCCTATTATTCAGCGTAGATGGGACAGCCTAAACACTCCCTTGCACATGGCTGCTTATGCATTGAATCCGAAGTGGTACATGCCTAGGCCTGGGAGAGTTACACCGATTCAGGATGATGAGGTGAAGGAAGGGTTCTTCAAATGCATTGATAGGATGTATGATGTTGAAGCTGCTGGCACCATTCGCACTGAGTGGACGAAATTTGCTACTCTTAGGGGTTATAAGGCTGCAGCAAAGGCGGACATAAGAACTATGGCACAGGAGGATCCGATTTTGTGGTGGACTTGTCATGGACCGAAATCACTGACTACCACACTAGCCATTCGTTTGCTGTCCCAGGTTTCTAGTTCTTCAGCTTCTGAGAGGAACTGGTCTACTTATAGCTTCATCCACTCTCTTAAGAGGAATAGACTTACCTCTAAGAGAGCAGAGAAGCTAGTGGCTGTACATAGTGCCTTGCGTATCACTGACCGCAGGACACGTGTGTACAAGGAGAGCCCAGCAGCACGATGGGATGTAGAGCCAGAGGAGCCATCACAGATTGATGAGGATGAGGATGCTTCAGATATAGGGTTGGTTGGTGTTCCTTTGGCGGATCTTGACCTTGAGGAGTCCAGTGGTTCTAGTGATGAGGAGTTTGCCGACCTCCCGAGGGATGATTAGAGGCCTCTGCCTCCTTCACTACATTTTGTCATTTTGACATTTTGATTTTGTACTTGTTTTGATATCATATAATCATGCTACTCATTGTAATCATCTTTATAATCAGATATTTTTGATATAATATAATAGAAATCTTCCATTTGCCGATTCAACAATTGTTACATTGTAGTATTGAGTATTACTATTCTAATTTCTAATTAGTAATTCGATACTGAAAACTTCAATATTCAATGTTCAATGTTCAAGTACTAATTTAGTATTTCAATTTTGCTATTTTACTTCTTAATAGTCTTATACATATTTTCATAACTAGCATTTTAAGTACCATATGTATAGTATATAGTATATACACCCCGTCCCCCCTCCCACCCCCCCGCCGCCGTCCCCCCGTCGTCCCGAAATTGAGGCCCCTTTGTCCCCCCGTCTCGGAAACCCGTCCCCCTGTCCCAACGTCCCCCCGTCCCAACGTCCCCCCGTCCCCGATGCCGGTGGAACATAGAAATTAAACAATATCCATATAAAAAATAAAAAAATAATGTTGACCTCAGCTTGAGGCTTTTTAATGTGTAAAGAATTCTGCCTTGCCACATTTATTCTCATTTTCTTACAGCGCTTTTTATAGAGCTTAATCTTAGTTTTTAACGTGGTTAGCTGTGGCTTTATCATTACTTGCATGAGTTGGAATGTATAGTTTGAAACTAAATCTGCTAGTTCCTTTACTTATGAAGGGCTTATGGCCTTCTCTCCAAGCTGTAATGTCCCCTGTTGGGATATGTCTATATTTTGCCCTAAAACCACAATTCCAACCAAAATAAGAAATGCAATATATTTTAGAATAATGAAATTAACAATTAAATTGTCCTCTACAAGATAAATCTTGGTTTAGGTCCTGTACACAATATTAGCCACTAGAAATTGACATTAAATCATATAATATATATATATATTACTAATCATTAGTAAACATCATGATATCCATGTACATTAGTCACATCAAAATCTAATTAAGGCAATAGCCATTCCAATGTGGATTCCCATAATAATCTTATTAGGAATTCATTAAAATACTTGCAAACTGCAGTCTCAAGGTTGGTCGCCCTTGTACTGCTTGAGCATGGAAGGTGGGTCGCCCTTCCATCCCTCAGTTCACCTTGGAGGCTGGTCATCCTCAGGCATGGAAGGCCAGTCTTCCATTCCACCCCTTGGCCCACGAGCATGGAACGTCGGTCTTCCATTCCATCTTGGGGTGGCGTACTTGATAAGAGCATGAAGGTTGGTCTTCCTTCACCACTTATGAACCCGGAAGGTTGATTGGTCTCCCTATTTGCAATCCAATTCTCTAAATTCGAAATAGATTATTATACGAATTCCTTATCACATATAATAAAGGGAAGCATGTAGATTATTCACAAAGATCATTAAATTTCTCCAAGTACCACTATTGCATGATCACATATATATATATAGTTATTTCTAACTATATTTAACTTACTTCCCAACAATATTCTTGATAATAATAATTATTTGAATAGATCTCTTATTCTGATTTCTTATTCTCTTTATTTTCCAATCTGCTTGCTTGATGCCTTTCACCAAATGATTCCTCCTCCCTATATACTCTTCATGGTGGGGGAATAGTCACACCCTTTATTACCATTGCATCCCTTACAAAGGATGCACACCTTCCTTGATCGCTGTTTTAAATTCTTATAATTATTAATGATAGTTGTTTATTGCAAACCACATGTCCTTAGTTAGGAATTGCTACCCATAAAGTATGGCTGATCTTGATTGATTAATAAGTATCGCTGGCTTATTTCCTTTGCCTAGTTTTAATAATGCTGTGATCCTATTCCCTAGAGGGTGCATGATACTCCACCCTTCCCGAGATTGCTTGTCCTCAAACAATTTCAAATTAGGATGATCGAAAAAATTTCAGTTCCTGTTGTGACCTATTTCACACACCGCCTCATTGCAAATGGGGACCCCCAGTAGTTTGCTTTTTAGGGTTTTGCTTTAGCGTTACAATTTCATAAGTCATTACTTTGAGAGTTTGGAGTTAGAGTTTTGAAAAATCATCCGAGCCAAGTAGAGAATTCAAGCCCAGAATAGTTAAAGTGCTTAGAAGGTCCGAAGGATGAGGAACACCATTGCTTTGAGTCAATTCTAACACTTCCTATTTTTTAGAGATTTTGCTTTTTTGCTTTTTGTTTTTTCTATTTGTGGCACTTTGGGACCAAACCAGGAAGCAGCTTTTGGCCTGCTTTTTTGCTTTTTGCCTTTTGCTTTTTTCAGATTTTTTGAAAGTTGACATAGGGTTGGGTCCCACAGGTCTTGGTGTCAACATTTTTATCTTCAGAATCAAAAAATTCATGCCTCCAAGCATAAAAAGCAAGAAAAATCCTCAGGCGAGGGTTTTGTTCAAATGATCCAGAAGAAAGCAAGAAATTCATCTAAGTGTCAAGTAGAAATGAGACATGTCCAAAGAACTTCAAAGTCCGCCCAAGAGGAGATGGCAGAGATCAAGTCAAGTCCACCCAAGGATGGATGTCCAAACCCATGGTCAAGTCCGGCTAGGAAGAAATGAAAAATGGCTAGGCACAAGCAAAGTTTGCCCTAGCTTGAAAGATGCTTGTCTAAGACACTGTGAAGTCCGCCCTAGGCCAAGGTAAAGATGTCAAGCACATGATGAAGTCCGCCCCAGCTTGAAGCGAAGATGGCAAGACCAAGGTAAAGTCCGCCCAAGAATAAAATGCCTAAGTATTGATGAAGTCCACCTAGAGGAGAGATGGGAAATGGCAAGGAAGTCATGAAGTCCACCTTGTCAAGAGAAAAATGTCCAAACAAGTGCCAAGTCCAACCACACATGAATATGTCTAAGCAAGCATCAAGTCCGCCATAAAGCTAAATGGGTGAAATTCGCTAAGGAGAAATCCATGAACAAAATAAAATTTCGCCATAATGAAAAGATTGGAAAAATAAAATTTAAACACTTAGAATATTTTTTATATTTTTCCAAAGAAATTTTCAAATATCCAACACTTAAAAAAATCTTCGAACTCAAAAAGAAAAATCTAAAAGATTTCATGACAACTCAAGGATATTTTGGCTAAGGATGGCACCGTGGTAAAATTAGAAACTTGTCTTAAAGATTTTCGATGAAGATTAAATCACCATGGTGGAAGTAATAAAGCAAGTCCAAGTTCGATGAACCTAAAAGAAAAAAAACATTAAGATACTAAAATAATCGAACTCTTCAACTTTATAAGAAGTTCAACTTGTCATTTTCAACTCATTCTTTCAAAGTTCGATTGTGAGAGGATTTTAGCTCTCCCAAAGTTACGAAAGAAAAATTTCTGAAAAAAAATTCTTAGAGATAAAGTAATATTTTGAAGTGGAGAACAAAGAACGAAATAAAATTTCTGAATTGAAGGACGGAATTTCCAGAGAATAATGTGCTGAAGACAGAATTTTCGAAACTCAAGGCAGATTTACCGTCAAAAGTATACAATTTCGAAGGTTCAGAATCTAAGTTTGACGGATTTCTTCATCCTTCTTTTGTCTTATTCACTTATTCTCATGAAATTTGCTAAGTACTTAACCAAATTCTTTCATTTTCAGTCTGATTTTTCACAGAATTTAACTTTTCAACAGGCTGAAGTTGAAAATTTCGAGCAAAAGGGTCCAAGGAAATTAGAATTAAAATCTTAAAATTAATATTCTTCTTCATGTTTCTTGCAGATTGATGACCACCAGAGGAGAGCCTTCGAGAAAGGCCCAGATGAAGTTCACCAATAAAGGACTGCAGCCAGAGTCAAAGATCAACTCCAAGTGGAATAGTGTCACAAACACCAACCTTGGACACATAGATTTCAAAGATTTCAAGAAGAAAATGTATAGGCAAGATGGATTCCTGCCAACACCTATTGCTTGTCGGATGATGCGGAATGGCATTGTCCAAGCAGTTGGATTTCCATCGGCTATGGAGTGTGTTGAATTGATGGTAGAATGCGCCATACACTACAATGCACAAGAGAGGCAAATCATTGCGCCAGATGGGAGAATATTGGCTCATCTCAGAGAGTTAGCCATTCAAGAAGCGTTTGGCATACCAAGTTATAACGGGACTTCCTACAAAACCAGAGAGGATGCCAAAAGACTTTATGAGGACCGGATGGAGCTTTGTGCAACAAATATCAATAAGGTGTGGTCAGAGAAACCGGGGCCTTCCATCAAGAAAATGCCGAAGAAATTGCTTCGTACTGACTTCAAGGAGAAGTACGGAGATATCATTTTGTTATTAAATAGAGTAATGGGCAGCCCTCAAGGTGCGCCATTTCAGACATGGATGTATTATTTTATTGATGAGATCACCTTGGGTGTCAAAATGTTCAATTGGTCACGGATAATCAGTGACAATCTCAATGAACAGTTAATAAATTTGGAAAGGACAAAGTCTTTTTACATGAGTTCCTACATTGTCTACCTATTGGTTAGCACTTACAGATACACAAGATTGATATGCAAAGGCATGGTAGGCAGTGGTGAAAATGAATTCAAGTCCTATGATTGTTATCCACAGTTACAGCTCTGCGAGAAGGCCCACTTTAGAAGGGTAAATGATGCCTTCCTGATGTACATCACTAGAATATTACAAGGAGGAACGCATCAAAGGCTCACTCACGAGGCCAAGAGCTTGATCAGCAAGTATGGATCCTAGTTTATACAGTTTCCGAGATTCCCCTATATAAGAGTTCAAGGATTCACCAGATGTCCTTACCATCTTTCGATTTATCCTACCAACAGGATGGTCTTGCTCGAAGTCCTCAGGCAATTGGAAACATACAAGGCCTCCAAAGATCAAAGCAGAAAACAGCCATTACCTTCCCATTTTTCATTGGAAATATGTTGGAGTCTTGTCCATCAGCACAGGCAACTGAAAGTGTCAGGTTGAAGATGCAATGGTACCCATTCACATCTTACCAGTCCAAGGCTGATTTCAATCCTCACCACCACATTGGGACCGTGAATGGAAGGAAGTACAAGCATAAGGTAGACCTAGAGGATTTTTGGGCAAATGTTGCAGATGAATATGATATCAAGAAAAGACTACGGTCCAGATTGCCAGTGGACTTAATCAAAACGACTAAGCTTTTATGTGTGCCTGATTAGTTAGGGGATGATGGAGAATATGTCCAGCCATGCTATGATGAGAATTGGCCTCTTCCTCCTGTGAAAGGGTCAAAACTAGAGCTCGCAGATTTGGCCACCTTGATGAGGCCAGTTGTCAAATATCCACAGTGGTGGGTGGATCAACAAGTCCAAGAGCTACAACGAAGAAATGTGACTCTAACTTATAACTTAATGGGTGAAGTGGAATTCTATTCTTCAAATATTGGTGCATCTCAAAGCGATGAACTGATTGAAAGCACCAATTCTAGGAAAAGGAAGGAAACAATTGATGACTCTACAAGGTCAAAAGGGAAGAAGATTGCAAATGAGGAACCTATTCAGAAGAGGCAAAGATCAAAGCTACCTCATTCTGCCACGTCCAGGAACGTGAATGAGATATTAAATATTGAGGATGGGTCATTGGACGAAATAAGGATTCCTTCTCCAATTCATGAGAAGAATATTGAGTCAATCCAGCCACAGGATGATGAACCCCCATCTGTCACAGGCACGGAAATACTGGAGTCCGACAATGAGATGGATATTCTAGATGGTGAATTTCAAGAGGGAATGATTTCCGCTCTTAGAGGAGTTAAGGATATTCCATGTGAAGAAAATACTCAAGAAGAAGGCATTGAACAGCCTACAATTCCTGATTGGTTAAAAGAAAGATTGAAGATAAAAGTACCAGTAGAAATTCCAGAGGAAGATGATACAGTCGATTTCTTGGCCAGGTTAGAAAAAGTTATTGCAAAGAAGCCCGCCAAAGTGTTTTCCACAATCCAAAAAGATGAAGCTGGCTGCCGTACAGTAAAAATTGTTGTACCAACAGTGGATAAGTCGAAGGAAGATATTGCTCCCCAAGAGTATACCATCACTATTGTCGACTTGGGTCCAACAACAAAAGGTCAAGAGGTGGAGGACTTAAACAATTCAGTCACTTCCATCAAGGCGAGGTTGGAAAAAGAAGTAGCAAAGAAAAGAGAATATAAAAGGGAGATAGAACGCCTGAAGGAATACGTTCAGCATTTGACCAAACCCCTGATCAAGCCGACTCAGTAGTTCCTCCACTTTTGAACTCTTCACAGGAAACAATCAAAGATTTTAAAGAAGAGATGGTTATAGCCAAAGAAACCAAGGAGTGGATGGCAAGCAAAAGTGAAGAAGCGGCTACATTTGTGGAAAGATTGATATTGGCTTATGGACAAACTTCCTCTTTGTTTTCAAGGACTACAGTTATGGCAGAAGCATGGGACAAACTTCAAGATATCCAAGACAGAATTATCCCATGCCTTAGAGTGCTAAAAGGAGTTCCAAAGCAGGAACTAATTGATGAAAAGGTAATTGCAACAATTGTTGTGTCTGATTTCAACAACTGGTACTGGGCATTGGTTGCACGGAGCGAAGTCTTGGAGAAGGTGAAGGCCAATAGTATCAAAGCTAATGAACAGATGAGGGAAATTCAGAATAAGATTTTACTTGTAGCTGCAAATATACTTGAGAAGGATATTGTCCGAGAAAATGATATGTAGCTAGAGGGTCTAAAGCTCAGAATCCAGGAGAATTTCTTCGCCATCACCGGGCCAATCCTACAGCAAAATTTGACTAAGGCATCAAACTTCTTGTCCACCTGAGATGCCTTCCAACGACAGGAATCAGAGTGGGAGATTGATTGCGCCGAATGTGCAGATGATTTGGACATGCTAAAATTCAAGGTCAATATATTGCCACATGTCACAATAGAGGAGATCAGCACAATAGTGTCCAGATTCATTGAATACAGTGCTACTCAAGAGGATAAGGATGTGCCTCCTAGAAGATAGCTCCTCATGCCACTTGTTCTTCATCCATTGGTTATTAATGTTATTTTGGGAAACCCTAATTAGGGTCAATTTGTCTTGATCTCTGCCATTGATCTCAGATTGATCTCGGCCTTTCATTTGTTTTCAAAAACTCTATATAAACTCCAATTCTCTCATTTCATTGTGTGGAGAGAGTTTTATGAAATTTTGCATAGAGCTATTTAGTTAATAAAAGTTCATGTGCATGATTTGCTTTGAATCCTTTTATTGTCGAGTGGTTGCATGGTTGCATATCTCCTTCAACATAGAATAGATTTAAAAGAAGAATTTGATTTGAATGTATGTTAGATGAATGAAAGATTTGATAGTATAGATTGGTGAAACTCTTGCTCATACTTTCTTTGAATAAATGATTTTTGTTCAATGTGTAAAGTTAGCCTGAGCTTATATTGTGGATGCCTTAACTTTTGTCTGGATAAATATTGTTCGATTTGATGGTAGTTATTCATGATGTGAAAATCATAAACACATCCTTAGAAGATTGCACTTACTTTGTGTAGTTGTCGTTCATGTGGCAAAGCAAATTATTGTTATCGGTTTCACCTAGTCTTTACCGTCTCATGAGTTCTTAGAAGTAGCTTAGAACTTCTAAACCCTTATCCTTTTTGCATTTTTTTTTAAACTCCAAAACCGAAAATCCAAAAAAACAAAAAAAAGAGAGCATTACTGTCAAATTTGCCTAAGTCCTAACTTGTGAGTGATTTGTTAACGTAAGTCCCTTTGTGTATTACCAGCATATCACAACGCCGATTGAGCTTATCCACACCTCAAGACCTAACAAAAGAACCCTTGGAATCACCATATGATCTTCTCGCAATCTTAGCATACGCAGTGGTTTTTCAAGAGAGGATAAAGTGTCTTTGGACATTTTATCCTATGTTCGGTGGGTAATAAAATGCACACCAACACTTCCCAAGTGGCATCTTCCATAGGCAAGTTTTTCCATTTAATCAAATAATCTGGAATAGTCTTATTCCTTAACTTCCTTTCTCGCATATCAATGGCGACCTTAGGTTCCAAAATCAATTTTCCTTCGTCATTGAGTGGGGGCAATTTTGAACACGGTGTAATATGTTGCCCCAAGAGAGTAGTCGTTAGTATACTTGCCTCAACTTGACTACCAATAAGGTTAATACCATCCTCTAAAGTATGAGGACAATTTATTGTCCAATATTCTTCTAGCTCGTGTACTAACAACAAGACCTATTATATAAGACAAGTTTTCTCTCATTTCATTATCACAAGGATTATGAGCAATGAATACAAACTCTTGATTACCCTTGTTGCATTTTGTGTAAACATTCAACAGAGTTTTGAGTCAAGTTCATTTCTAATGAGGATATAAAATAGCTTATAGGGTTTTGTCACACTTACCCTAGTCAAACATCTTTCAACATATATCATGAGTTCTTAGAAGTAGCATAAAATGAAAGATGTACAAAAGTCTTAGCATTCATATCAAAGAATAGAAGGAATTAAATTTATAGGTTTTCACTAATATCCAATTCATTGTCCAACTTCCAAATCAGTTAAAGGTTGTCTCTCCTCTTGTAAAATTTGATAATCCCATGTTTGACACTAAGATTATTTTCACATCTTGGGAAAGTATTGTTTTATTTCACTTGATTCATTTAAACAATATCAATTTTTTCCCAAAGTTTGAGATGTGAGAATGATCCTGGGACTTGTGGTTTATAGGCCCATGATGTAACTTAACATAGACTTATGTAATAAATTTGGGTGTAACTTGATTTGTATCAAATTTATCTAAGGTTCTTGTATGCCTAATACTGATGTCCTTGATCTTTAATCATGAATGTAGAGCTACTTTGATCAACAAAAAGGACTTAGGAGAAGAAGACTCCTAGACGAAATGATCTACTCTAGATATTAAATATAGAAGTGAATTTGGTCCACAAGACAGAGTTCACTGGGTCAATTTTGTAGGTTACAAGGTAGATCCATGCATCGCCATTGCTTCAATGAGTGTGGGTTACATCATATGTGGCATGGAATTGATTGTACATTGTGATCTTGTTCAAAATGAACAAATTACTCTTCATTAGAACAATTGTGTTCCTCTGATGAACCCTGCTGGCTCACAACTCAAACCCCTGTATTTTCTTATCTTATTTGTGTTTTTTTTTAGTCTTTTTAAGAAAAGTTTGTAGACAGGAGAGAAGGGGCACATCATATAAAATGCTCATAAAATGTAAATCTGAGCTATTTTCTACAGAATGAAAGTGCGGAAGGTATTATTCAACTAAAACAAATAGATCACAAATGATAAACATACCCGAAAGCTTCCAGATTATTTATTTAAGAAAAGAAGTCAACTCGCTAGCCAAGAATGGTGAAAACTGGCAAATATGGACGCCTAGCCTCCAGAAATGACTTCTCCCACTCTGAAACAGGATACAAAGGCCTAATAGGAGTAGCCGCCAAGAATGAAGCACAATTTGAAACCAAAGAGAAGGGGCTTTAGCTTCTAGCTTCACACACCAAACCTCCAGGAAGGCACAAATCCCAAGGAAAATGGTACGACCAAGGAAGAAACCAAAAAAAACAAGCTAAAAGCTGAGATCTGTTGAAGATGACATCTCTGGTGAAGAAACCCCCTTCCTTATTGCAAACAAGTATAAATTGAATAATAAAACTCTGATAGAAGCATGTAGAACCTTTGAATGAAGCCCTCACAGTTGCACCAATTCGACTGGTCTCTCACAATCTCAAAAATGCTCAACATCAAAGAGATCTCGTTCTCCAATGGAAATATTGCTCAAACCCTAATCACAGAGGAAAGCACAAAAGAAACCCAAAGGCAAAGTCGAAATATTCAAGAAGTGAGTTTCTCATTGCCAAAATGCCTTATATCCAAAAAGGCACGACTTTCAAGAAAGTCATACCACTTGCAATCTTTTAACTATTTTAAATCATATTTAATTTACTTTTTCAATAGTTCCAAATTAAATACTTGGGAGCCCACTTCTATGCATAAGTGATTTAATTTTAAATCACCCTTTTATGAATATTTAAGTGATATTAAAAGAATAAAGTCAATTTGACTTTATAATAAAGTATTAAATTAATGTAACTTAAATCACTTAAATAATCATAACTTCCTCAAAACTCCATATAATTTTGTGCTGTCAGAAGCTATCAATCACTAAACTGCCAAGGCCTGCTATGAGCCAATCACTGAAGTCAAAGGATGAGAACAACAAAACCCATCAAATAATGCAATTGACCCTCTAACCCAACCTGTTAGCCTACGAGAGTCTGAGTAATAGGCTAACCACCATCAAACACGATCATGCCGAAAAAGGGGACATTACAATTCCCTTCAATGAAGCTTGATGAATATATCCTACAATAAATCTCAAAACATAAACCTCAAATTATTTTCTAAAAATTCTCTTAAGATCTCTCTAAGAGTCAAAATCTATTATTTGATTTACAACAAAATTTGTATGTTCTTGAAGAATTGAGTTGTCTTCATTACATTCTCTCAAAAATATTGTTTTCGCATATCAAAATTTGGTTAGTTTTAGACTTAGATTTCTATTATTATTTCTAATTCAACCTTGGCATGTTGATAATAATTCACTCTATGATGCTTCAAATGGAGTGTTATGGGTAACACCAACATCCTAGATAAATCATTTTGGAATATTCTTGGGGATTATTGGTTGGCTTTTAAGAGACTAACAATCCTAGTTCAAGATGATATCTCTTACATCTTGACATTTGGAAGTAAGATAATCTTAATCCATCTTTGTATCTTAGTTATGCCTAAGTTTTCATGACAACTAGTGATGGCAACATGTGGATTTCCATTTGAGAAATGAAAGTCAAGTTATATTAGATCTTATCATTAGCTATGTTAAGTTGTTATGATTGATTGTTCCTTCATTGGGAATCTTATGAGATAAAACTTGTAAGATCACCTATTAGCCATTGTGTTGAAAACAAAGCTCCATCTTTTGGAAGTCTTGGTAATATCTTCCTAAGGAGTGCAACTATTGGATGCCTAACACCACTTCAGTATCACCCATGTTTACCACATAGAAGTCCTTTTTGATTTGATGTCATCCTAAGGTAATACTTAGTTGTCGGATTCTTTGTGTGCATGGAGTAGTAAATCTGTCTGCCATGACCACTTTGAAACCTTCAATTTTTTTTGTTTCTAATCTCATTCTTGTCAAAAGACTTTCTTCGATGAAGTTGTGAGTGGCGCCACTATCCACTAGGATAATCACTTTTTGTCCTTTTAGAATGCTACAAATTCTAAAAGGGTGGTATTTAGCTGCTCCCAAAGGTGTGGCTAATGTACCACTTGCATTTTCTTTGTCTTCTTGTTTCCTTTTCTTCCTTTGGGTTTCATATTCTTCTTCACCTATCTCCTCATCAAATATTGCTTCTAAGTTGAGTGCTTTTCCTCTCCTTGTGCACTTATGTCCCGGCTCCCATCTTTCCTTACAATCAAAACATAATCCCTTCTTCGGAGGTTTGACCTTTCTTCCCCTGTTGTGTGTGATTGAGAAGGTAATGGCTTTTGTTGCCAGTTTCCTTTATAAGGGGGTTGGTTTGGTGATCTTGAAGGTATGTTCTTGGATTGGCTCTTTTCCTTTGTTGTTCTGGTTACTAACCTTAGGGCTTTTTGAATTGCATCTTGAAGAGATGTGGGGTCAAAAGCACCCACTAAACCACGAATTGACTCTGATAGTCCTTCAATAAATAGGCAAAGCCTTTTCTCCGTAATCCTGGGTACCATGACTAAGACCTTTTGAAATTCAATTATATAGTCTCTTGTTGTTTTAATTGTGTTAGTTCTTTAAAGTGTCTTTCAAGGTGTTTTTGGTCAAATCGGTTCATAAGCTTTTGTGTAAATTCATCATAGGTTTTTATGTTTTGGTGCCCTTGAGTAATCAAACCATGGTGCCATGAGTCGTGTGCAACCCCTTCCAAATGTAAGATGGCAAATTTGATGACATCTTCTTCAAACATGGGACTAAGAGATAGATATGTATCAAATTTTTGGATCCATGAATGGGTAGTGACCTTTCCTGACCCATGAAAGTTGGGTAGAGTCATTTTACCCACCTTTTGACGTAAATTTTTATTAGGTTGACCCCTTTCTCTTCTAGGGTTACTCCTTGTTCTAGCCTCACAATATTCTCTAAATGGAATATTCCTCTTAATTTCAGGGTTAAGTCTTGAGTAGGTTGTTGCATACTCATCTAAGTTATTGTTTGGTGTATTGATTTCTTCTTCCTCCCTTGATGGTCCCTCTCTAGGCAAGAAAAATGGTCTAGTTACCCTAGGTGTTGACCCTAGTGGAGCTCTATTGTCATTTTCCAAATGGTTAGAAGTGGCACCCCTCCTGTTAGTTTGGTTGGGTCAAAGAGCATTAATTGTGTTCATATTCTGAAGGGTTTGTAGGAGTAATTGGGTTGTCTTCTCATTTTGTTCCATGAAAGCCCTTAACTCATTTCCCAATTGTTCGCCCATTTTATTACTTTGAATAGAGTTGTTATTTGCTGCAAGTTGTCTTCTTTCCTTTTCCAACGCCCTTTGAGCCCTTTGGCTTAGTTGCATCCACTATCTTTCATCCCACAAGCTGGCAGGAACAATGCTCTGATAGCAATTGTAATGTCCCTTGTTGGGATATCTCTATATTTTTCCCTAAAACCATAATTCCAACAAAAATAAGAGATGCAATATATTTAAGAATAATGAAATTACCAATTAAATTGTCCTTTATAAGATAAATCTTGGTTTCGGTCCTACATTCAATATCAGTCACTAGAAATTGACATTAAATAATAAATCATGATAATATATATATTACTAATCATTAGTAAACATCATTACATCCATGTACATTGGTCACATCAAAATCTAATTAAGGCAATAGCCATTCCAATGTGGATTCCCATAATAATCTTATTAGGAATTCGTTGAAATACTTGCAAACCGCAGTCTCAAGGTCAGTCGCCCTTGTACTACGAGAGCATGGAAGGTGAGTCACCCTTCCATCCCTCAGTTCACCTTGGAGGCTGGTTGTCCTCCTTGATCAAGGCCAAGGGCATGGAAGGTCGGTCTTCCATTCCATCTCGAGGTGGTGTACTTGATAAGAGCATGAAGGCCAACCTTCCTTCACCTCTCGTGAACCCAGAAGGTTGATCGGCCTCCCTATTTGCAATCCAATTCTCTAAATTCAAAATAGATTATTATACAAATTCCTTATCATATAATAAAGAGAAGCATGTAGATTATGTTAGAATAGTCTTTTATTACATCATTATTATAATAATATATAACTACTTAGTTATAATGTAGTTGATCGGGTATGCCCGATCAGGTTGGTAAACAGCCAACCTCTCTTTGTATTTATTCATGCCTTCCCTCATAATCAATTCACTCGTTTGCTCTCAATTGTTCATCATGGTATCAGAGCGCTTCATTTCTGAGCATGTGCATTAAAGTCGGGAGGTCAAAAAAAATTTGAGAAGAGCCTGTAGGTGATCACTGAAAATTTCTTCACGTCTGGCATTTTTTTGAAGATCAATTGTTGTTTGTCAAGAAGGTGTCTAAAAGTTTGTCGTATGACATGTATGCTATATATTTTTTGAAGAAATGTGTGATAGTCTACTATACGAGGGAAGCGTATTCTCATAGTGGAATAACACGAAAGGGTCTTGCTGGATTTAGTTTGAAAGAGGCGTCAACAGAGACAATGACGGAGAGACGGAAAAAAAGTTTGAATGCATGAAAGGAAAAAAATATGGATCGCCTAGAAGATGGGACTCATCTAAACGTGTGAAAGAAGTGAAGAGGCGCATAATTGATTTGTTGAAGCGTTGCAGAAAAGGAATACATGCAGATTTCAAATTATTGAAAGGTGCAAACTTCTTCACATTGTTTCTTTTAACGAGAAAGAGTAGAAGTATTTTGTTGCACTTAAATTTCGAAATTTGGAGCATTTGTTGTTTATATTGTTTGAAAGACAAAACTAGAGTTTTGACTTCAATAGGAGTTATAAGGATAATCCAGATAAAACTAAAATTGCTCCTAGTGTACCTAAATTCCTTTTACCCGACTCACAACTCCTAAAGGGTGAAAACTATGCCGCTTGGAAATCCAAAGTGCAAATGCAATTAGAATTTAAAGATCTTTGGGAAATTGTTTCAAGAAATACAACTAGACCAACAACAACCGGTGATGATCAAAATAAGTTTGACAAGGCCAACCAAAAAGCCAAATTAATCATCCTGTTTAGTGTGTCAGATGAGGTTCAACCCCACATTTGCATTGCAACCTCTGCAAAAGATGCCTAAAAACAAGAACCAAATCCTTCATCTGCAGTGTCAGTTGCATTGTCTCCAAATGCAAAATGGTGAGAAGGTAGAAACTTTCTTTAGAAGAGTTGTTGAACTAAGAACTACACTTCAAGCATTAGGGGAAGAAGTCACAGATAACTCTCTTGTACCAATAGTCCTGAGAGCACTATCCCCTTTGTTTAGAGTGTTTGTTACATGTTTAAATGTGGCACATAAAACACCTTCATTTGAAGAATTGGTCAACTTGCTTCAACAGGAAGAAGCAATGTTTGGTGAGACTGACTCTCAAGACAATCAAGTCCTACCAACAAAGCAAAAGGGAAAACAACTTGATCGTCAAAGTGGTCCATCAGTACAGTCAAACCAAAGTCAAGACAACTCTTCCAACAAGAAAAAGAAATGCCTCATTTGTGGTAAAAAGGGTCATGAACTCAAAGAATGTTGGTATAACTCCTATGCCAATAGTGAATCTAGTAGCAAAATGCCGCAGAAATCTTTTCAGGGGGATAAGAAGAAGAATCCCCAATGGCAAAAAAATCCCAACAAACAACAAGGCAATGTTGCATCAACATGTAACTCAGATGAAGAAGATTTTTTGTATGTTGCAAAAACAAAGGCTTCCACAACTAACAATTCAGTCCGATATGTTGATTCTAGTACATCCAGGCATATGACAGGAGAACAAAAATGGTTTTGTGCCTTAAATCCATCCACCTCCTATGGGCATGTTTCATTGGGTGATGATACCTCATATAAAGTTCAAGGAATTGGTGATATTTCCCTTCCATTGGGAACTCATACATATTGACTTACGAAGGCTCTATATGTACCTGGGCTCACTAAGAACCTACTTTCAGTAAGTCAATTACTTGAGCACAACCTCCAAGTTGAATTTGATCAACTCAATGGTGAGAAACTTTGTCTTATCAAAGAAAAAACTCGCAATGGGGTAGTTGTAGCTCGTGCTTCAGGGGCAAGCAAAATGTTTCAATTGATTGATGTTTCAAATAAAGATCAAGCCCTTGTAGTAAAAACCAACACATCCACAACTCTCTAGCATAGAAGATTCGGCCACCTAAGCATTGGTTATCTTCTTGCTTTGAGTAAGAGAAATATGGTAAGAGGACTTCCCCCCATTCAAAAATCAAAAGTTATCTGCTCACATTGTCTTGTCGGGAAACAACATAGGGCTCCTTTTCCTGCTGCAGAAAACTGAGCCACTAGTCCTTTAGAATTGGTTCACACCAATCTCTGCGGACCTATGCCTTGCAATCATCAGAATGTCGGGTATTTTCTTCTCTTTGTGGATGATTATACAATAAAAATGTGGGTCTATTGTTTGGCCCACAAGAATGAATCATTGGAGAAATTCAAGGAGTTTAGAGCTCTTGCAGAACGGTCATCTGGTCAACCTCTCAGAGCCCTTCACTCAAATCGAGGAGGGGAATTCACAAGTAAAGAATTTGGAGCTTACTTGTAGAAACATGGAATACAGACACAGTTGACCACTACACATACACCGCAACAAAATGGTGTTGCAAAGAGGTGTAATCGTACTATTGTCGAAATGGAGCGATGCATGTTGAAGGATGCAGATCTTGCTCCTACATTCTAGGCTGAAGCAGTTCACATAGTAGTGTATTTGTTGAATCGTGCACCCACCAAAGTGCTTGATAATATCACACCAGAAGAAGCTTAGACTAGAAAAAAGCCCTCCGTTTCACATTTCAAAGTGTTTGGATGTATTGCCTTCATGCACGTCTCCAAGGTTCAGAGAACAAAATTGGATGATAAGTCTGTAAAGTGCATCTTTCTTGGATACAATTCAAAATTGAAGGGATATCAACTTATGGATAGAGTGAAAAAGAAGGTGTACATTAGCAGGGATGTAGTCTTTGATGAGAAATTTGGCAGCAGCACCTATCGATGAGGAAGTTGCTATAGAAAAGGAAGTTGATGAAGAGAAGGATGTTGATGAAGGAACAACAGATGACATTTTGTTTCCATTGGACGAGTTTCCCCCTTTCACCACTTCCATCCTCCTCTTATTTACACAAGAAGATTCCTAAGTGGTATCATGCCACCATAAAGGATGCTAAAGGTGATGCAGTTGTTGACACATCTTTTCATGGGCCTAAGACTCGTAGCAAGTCTTGTGAAGAAATGAGTATGGCCCTTATGTGTACAGTTATGCAGAATTTCGAACCTGAAACAATGCAGAAAGCTCTTGAGTCACCACCTTGGGAAGATGCTATGGATGTTGAATATCAGGCACTTCTAAGGAATAATACATGGGAAGTTGTTGATCTTCAACCAAGGAAGAAGGCTATTGGCTGCAAATGGGTTTTCCAAATCAAATACAAGGCAAACAATAGGATTGACAAGTATAAGGCCCGACTTATGGCTAAGGGCTACGCACAAAAGGAAGGCATTGATTGTGATGAGACTTTTGCCTCTACAACAAAGATCAAGACTATTCGTATGGTATTGGCTATGGCAGTGCAGTTTGGGTGGAAAGTTCACTAGATGGATGTCAAGAGCGCCTTCCTTAATGGAGATCTCATGGAGGAAGTCTATATGACTCAACCAGAGCGATACACTACACTTGGGCAGCAACACAAAGTATGCAGACTTATCAAATCCCTCTACGGTCTTAAACAGACCCCTCGAGCCCGGTATATCAAGATCGATGAGCATCTCCTTCACCATGGATTCATTAGGAATCCATATGATCCCAATCTCTACCTCAAAGAGCAAGGGGGGGAGATTGTCATTCTGGTTGTTTATGTTGACGATTTGGTCATCATAGGAAATTCTCTGTAGATGATTGATGCAATGAAGAATGATCTCAAACAATCATTTGACATGACAGATCTCGAGCTCCTGCATTATTGTCTTGGACTTGAAGTGTGGCAAAAGAAGAATTAGATATATGTTTCTTAGATAGAATATGCCAAGACATTGCTCGAGAGGTTCAACATGGAAGATTGCAAACCTATGTCGACCCCTATGGAGACAAGTTTGCAACTTTCCCACCACGATCCATCTGTTCAAGTGAATGCAACTCTTTATCGACAGTTGATTGGGAGTGAGTCTCATCCACCTGACCTATATCAGGCCGGATATCAATTTTGTTGTCAATTATCTTTCTAGGTTTATGCAGAAACCTAAGGTTGTTCATTGGAAGGCAGCAAAGAGGGTTCTGAGGTACATCCGTGGTACAATGGCATATGGCCTAGAATATAAGCAGAATGCAGATTTTTCATTGTATGGATACACCGATGCGGACTATGCAGGTTCAATGGATGATAGGATGTCTACTTCAGGCTTCATTTTCTTTCTGGGATCTGGTCCGATTTCTTGGGGGAGCAAAAAGCAAACCATTGTTGCTCGCTCTTCCATAGAGGCAAAATATCGCGCCACGGGGGGTGGGGGGGGTTGTTTGTGAGAGGATATGGTTACGTCACATTTTGACAAGTATGGGTGTTCCTGATACAAGGCCTACCACTTTGTTTTGCGACAATTAGAGTGTGTTGAAGCTTGTTAGCAATCCAGTCTTTCATGAGCGTACCAAGCATATTGAGGTTCAGTGCCATTATATCCATGAGCATATTCAGCAACAGAATATACAGCTCCAGTTTTGTCCAACTCAAGAGCAGCGTGCAGACATTTTTACCAAATCACTTGCAGTTGTTAAGTTTGAGGCTTTCCAAACTTTCATGCTTTGGTCTCTTGGGCATATCATGTAATTAGAGGGGGTGTTAGAATAGTTTTTTGTTACATCATTATTATAATAATACATAACTACTTACGTAGTTATAATGTAGTTGATCGGGTATGCCCGATCAGGTTGGTAAATAACCAACCTCTCTTTGTATTTATTCATGCCTTCCCTCACAATAAATTCGCTCGTTTGCTATCAATTGTTCATCAGATTATTCAGAAAGATCATTAAATTTCTGCAAGTACCATTATTGCATGTCACATATATATATATTTCTAATTATATTTTACTTACTTCCCAATAATATTCTTGCTAATAATATTTATTCCAATAGATCTATTATTCTGATTTCTAATTCTCTTTATTTTCCAATCTGCTTGCTTGATGCCGTTCACCAAATGATTCCTCCTCCTTATATACTCTTCATGGTGGAGGAATAGTCACACCCTTTATTACAATTGCATCCCTTCCAAAGGATGCACCCCTTCCTTGATCGCTGTTTTAAATTCTTATAATTATTAATGATAGCTGTTTATTGCAAGTCACATGTCCTTAGTTAGGAATCGCTGCCCATAAAGTATCTCTGATCTTGATTAATTAATAGGTATCACTGCCTTATTTCCTTTGCCCAGTTTTAATAATTTTGCGATCCTATTCCTTGGCGGGGGCATGACACAATCCCAAATATGCCCACCACCTGCTGCCATGGTATGGCATGAGATGATAGCTAGCCATAGTATTTTATTAATTCCTAAAATACTGTAGAAGATGGAAAAAATTCTTCCTTGTTTGATTCCATGCTGATTTTTACTTGATAATAGATTGTGGTCTTTTGAACCTTGTAAGGAGATGTGATAAGTAATGCCTGAAACATAAATCACTAAGCGTATCGACCTTGTTAAGCTGTGCTGAAAATTTAGTATAGAATTCAAGGAGTTGAGCATAGCGTGGAAGTTTTAGAAGAATGTATGATATCCATTTGACCAGATGTCTGCTTTGCAATTCCTGATCTTCGCTAGTATAATGCCTACAAGCAAAATGATTGTGTACAAAGTGCATTGTATTTGTTAAAATGATGCCACATATTAAATGCAAGACAAGTTTTTGGAAAAATGCCTACATCTTGATTCAAAAACTAAACTAGTAGAAGGCTGAATACAAACCTTGTGTTGTACCCAAAATAAAAATTTTGGCATTCTGTATAAATTGAGCTAAATCTTGTTAAAATGCCATGTAAAGTCTGTTTTAGGTAAAACAAATCATAAAATCTTGGTGGGTTTCTGTCAAGGAACACATGTGCAAAATTCTGAAAAATTGAAAATTAGGGTTTTTACGCCCCTATTTTCAGGGAAACCCCCGAAAATAGGACCTTCCCAGAAATGATTGAAAATGATTTTGATAGGATTAAAAGGCTTCACGATCACATTGGTCAAGTCGGAATCATCAAAAGACATGTTTTACTCTGGTGGGTCTAGTTCTATTTTTCAGGAACAAAGTTAGGAGCTCCACAGCCATTAATGGCAGATTGGCCAGTACCAGGTGTTGAAAGCTAAGCTTCAAAAGCTTCAGCAACGCAATCATGGCGGAAAAGGTCTAAAATGATGATGTTTGATGAAGGAGATTCCTAAAAATGAAAAAGGTCAAAATTTGACTAACTCTGGAAACGTTACGAAGGAGAGACAGTTCACAATGCTGAAAAGAGCCTTTTTCAAGCAGGGGCGCCCATGATCTTTTAAGGTCAAATGCAGTCACCAAGATCTTCCAAGGCAGTCATTCTCAACGTTTGCTCGCTGGCGCAACAACGAAACAAACAGATAAATCATCTGAAGAGTGGATCATAAGCAGCTGCTAATGAAGCAAAAACGAAGCAGTTGAAGAAACATCAGGAAATGAATTACAAAGGTGAAAATCAAAGAAAAAGAGCCTTTTCAAAAGAAAGGCGCCTTTCTTTTTGGACCTCCAGATGCTGACAAACAACCAAAGGCTTCCCAGGTAACTTTCTCAGCCTAGGTAGATCTCAGCAACGCAACTGCAAGCACAATCATCTGATGAGGCAGTCAACAAATAATCAGAATCAAAGTAGACAGCTTTTCAGATGAAGATAACCACACTAAAGGACAAAAGCGCCCTTTTCAATGAGGGGCGCCCTTGAATAAAGAACCCCTAAAATGACTTTCAAGTTTTTTGACTTCAGTCATCTTCAACGAAATGGAGCTGACTACCTGGCAAGATATCAAGCGAAATCATCTGATTCTCCGATCAACGAGAAATCCAGATCAAAGCACGAGAGGTCATTTCAAAAGGCTGAAGAACGAAGATAGACAATTCACTAAGGCACAAGCAAAAGCGCCCTTTCTTTTGATGCCCTAAACTCAGCTTTTTACCATCATGCCTCCCAGGCACTTCTCTTCAAGTTGAATCCAACCCAGCAGTGAATGTGTCAACAACATCTCAGGATCGACAGATCAGGCTAGATTCAAGATCAAACTGAGGTCATTCAGGAGAGAAAATAATAAAAAAAAACTTGCAAAACTCAAAAGGGACGCCTAAAAGAAGTCAAAGGTCAAGTTGTTGACTAAAGTCAAGATATTTTGAGTTAAACTTGGCTAAAACACTCCACGATCAATGGAAATCACCTTTTTGAACTTAAGATCAAGCCAAAATCCCTTTTGATCATGAGTTAAGTTCCCAAACTTGTGGATCTAAGGCTTGAGTCTATGTAATCAAGGTATAGGCATCCCACTTCATTATTTCATTGCAGGTTGATGATCAAGAACAGCCATAAGCTCTCAAGGACGCTATTTACAGATCTGGCCAAGGTTTTCATCTGTTCTTCGATATTTCTTGTAGATTTGAAGCAGAAGGAGATTGCTAATCTGAGGTTGGATTCAGAGACAGATTTTCTCAAGGAGTCAAATATAAAAACTTCCAATCCATCTTCTGTCTACTTCTCTTCTTGTCTTAGGTTTTCTTGCATGTCACACAAGGCAACAGGCTACATCAGATCTGATCAACTAGGTAGATTCAACATAATTTTCCAGTAAAACCCATCTCGTCAGATTTTCCAAAATTAGCAAACTTGCTGCCCCTATTTTTGGGGTTTTTTTCCAAAAAGTTTCAGAATCAAAATTTTGAGGAACTGGACTTGTTCAGCATTGAAGCACGAACAAAACCCATGTGCCAAACTTTTTCCGGAAAAATACTTCTCGGCAGGGCGCTATTTTCAGGGGTTTTTCGGAAGTTGTCTAAACACATCCGTGTTTACAGTCAACAGGCGAGCTCTTCTTCACAGAATGACAATTTGGCATCCTTGGGCTCCAATTGAACAACCAGACCTTGCACCAGCAACTCTCCAACCAGATCTTACACACATTGCTGGAGAGAAAACGGACATCATCAACAGTCTACGAATCTTTATCTTTGAAAAGAATACATCTCCCACTTAGTAGAGAGCCGTAGCAATTACTCTGGACTAAGAAGAAAGAAAGGCTGATCTTGCAACAGAAAGACCAATATTACCACCTCCCGCGTGGCAGTAAGCACCTTGGCTTGCCAGCTGCGAAGAGGTCATTCCAAACACGGAGCCACCCAAGTTACCAAGAGCAATAGCTTGCGCAAGAAGAGATGTCATGTCATCAAAGCATTGACTATCCGGAAACGGAAGAAGTCAACACATGGATCAAGGAGCCATTGACCAAAAATGGTGAAGTGTGAAAAGACACCTAGGAAGGACATCCTACCTTTCCAATTGGCATTTATGATACTTGAAGTTGACTTGATGCCTCATTCCAAGTCAACTCAAGAAGGCATTAAATGAAGTTGGAGTTAACTTGATGTCCCTTTCCAAGTTAACTCCATATCCCTTAAATCATGCATTGTCAGATCCCACTGATTAAGGATGTCTAATCGACTTCCATGATTTGTGGATCTTAGATCTCCACTGAACGTGGATGTCTATTTTGGAGGGGTACTTACATTAAGGTTCACCTTTAGTTTACTTTCAGTCAACTGAAGTAGTTTCCAGTTAACTCTTTGTTTACTTTCAGTTAATTGAAGTAGTTTTCCAGTTAACTGCTTGTTCCCCCTTTTTAGGAATAAATCTTGTTAATTGATTGGCAAGAACTCATTGTTAACTCAAGGAGATTTTGGGGTTGCCCACTCTTTTGACTTCTATAAATAAGAGCCTTGGGCTCATTGTTTGTTTAACTTTTACTTGCTATGCAAAATTGTTGCGCCATTGTTGCCAACAGCTTTGAAAGCGGATATTTGTTCACTCTTGGATGAGAGTTCGTTGGTCGATTGTAATTGTGCATGATTTCGTGCCTTTGCTATCCCAACCTTTGTAATTCGTTGAAGAAGCTTGAAGAAGAATATCAAAAGGCGCTTGCATTTTGATCTACCTATTTGAGTTATTTCTGCGTCTTGTATTTAATAGCCTGTTGTTTCATTTCCCTCCTCGGATAGGGGTTCCTCCTCCTTGGATATTTGTCGTCAACAGTTATCGTTTGATGTTGTTTAATGTATTGTCCTCCAATCTATACTTCGGATAGGAGCTCCTCCTTCGTAGCAAGCTCGTTGGCCAAGACATCGTTAATTTGTTGTTTCTTGTAAACCATTTCCTAGCCCATACCTCGGATAGGAGTCTCTCCTCCTTGGCAGGTCTCAGATCTAGTTTACCGTTAAGAGTGTTTGCTTGTACCAACCCTATCCCAGTATATACCCGAGAGTTCAGAGCCTCGGTCATATTCTCAGGAGACGGCAAATTCAGGTGATCCAACCAACCCATTCCCGCTCCTTTACCCTCATGCTCTGTTTACCTTGAAGGTATTGGATAGATAAAAGCTAGAATAGTCGTAGTTAAGATCTACCGAAACCAGAGAAAAAGCTTAGCTACGGCGCATTGTGTTTGTGCACCCTTGTGTCCTACCGCTAAAGTACAAAAAGATAGGAACCTTAGTTAACCATTCCCTTACTTATGCATTGCTTTCAGCAGAGAGGGACTTCTCCTCTTTAAATAAGGAAGAAGTGTTGCAAAACATTTGAAATAGTTGAACGTTTACAATCAGCACTCCAAAGGTGCTAATTTAAACGCCAACACCTTGTTACCCTTATGTACTTGGGAGCCAAACGAAATCCATAATCTGAAAACTTTTCCATAATTGCAGTTGGTTTATAACCATATATTGGGTAATGGTCAACAATGTATCTTTCCAATAATAGGATTAAGCGTGTGGTCCCTAGTATGACTTAATTGACAGTCTATGTAGGGTTTTAAATGTTCCAATTGTCAAGCCAGTGAAACAACCACTTGTTCCAAGAATGCAATACAATAAGAGCACCTGACTATGTTATTTGGCCATTAGATGACCACCGCATGTTGTAACCAAGTCTGATACACATGTGGTCTAGCCATTTATCACCAATAGCATGCAGATGACAAATGCTAGGAGCTAATTGTTGTATCCTAGGGATTAGCTAACTATCATCAAAAGCATGCAGGTGATGGATACCAGGAGCTACCCACGATATGATAATGCTTTGTCGGCTTCAACAGTAGCATGCAAGTGAAAGATGCCAAGCACTACCCCATATCAGGTTGGGATGGCTTTCACCAATAGCATGCATGAGATAGATGCTAGATCCACTAACTCAAAAGTTTTAGCTGGTTGTGGAACATTATTAATAGTTGCATGTGTTGTTTGTTGTTACACTTACACCCTAGCCAGTAATGACTACAAGTAGTATGGGATGCTTGCCTTGTCATCGCAGCTAATAATGAACTATGGACAGCAAGGAGCAAAGGTGTAGTATGAGATGCACAGTCATTTCTCTTTCCAACCAGGATGTACTTAAGGGAGGGTTAAGTGTTAGTGAACCACGTAATAGGCAAAGTTATGCATTAGGGGTTGCATCCCCTTCCTATTTTCAACTGGTCACAGTGTATGAATGAGTCAAATCAATATTTGTATATATAATTATGGATGGTGGTGACCCAGTGAGCTTAAGTAACTAAGTAGAGTCACTCCCTCATGTACCCTAGTTCATCAGCATCCCTCACTTACAGGCTATCAAAGTCCACTCGGTAGGGGTGGATAGAGATTCTTATTCATGTGGTTGGGGTTGTACTTCACCCTTGAACCTAAAATTAGATCCAAACAGCCTTACCAAGGGAATTGTGCAACTCAAGTCATCATCCATCTCATACTACTTATCTGCATTGTCAATGTTTAAGCATATGGTACATGTTCACTGTTTTATACGTTTTATTGATAAAATGCAATGCTAATCTCATCAACTCTTGGATATATTGTAGCTAGATTCCTCACAACTTTTTAAACGATCAATGTTAAGGTTACTCTATTTGGTATTGCTGCTGTTATGAACTGATCATGATATCATAATATAATACTGGATGACCTACATTGATGAAACTTATTTACCTGTATGCTCCTGCAATAAGTTGTATGTATCTTTCATTTAGCTGTGATGATAATAGGGAATGGTCCCTTTTGTAGAATGTTAATGGTGATTGTATACAATCAAAAGGTAACACTTGTATTCAGCATTGTGAAAATTACGTTGGTTCAATATGATTTGTGAAAAAAAAAAAATTGCAATAAAAAGGGTTGGTTATTACATCGTCCGTATGTAGTTTAGCTTTGCAACAGGTAAACATGTTCTCAAATTTCTCCACGGGCATGTCAAGACAAGTGTCAGAGCTCTTGTCAATCCATTACAGATCAAGGGCATAAAATGGCATCAAGTGTGGGTGATGACAAGCATGGGTGGCTGCAGGGACAAATCAGTTATGCAGCTCAGGGCCAACGTACTAACCAATTGCTACCGTAGAACTATTGTCGTCCATGAAAATGCCATTAGCAAACAAATTATCAGGCAACAATGTCAGTGTCTCATGGTTGACAACAAATTGCAGCCAATTGAACTTGGAATCCACTTCTGGACTTTTTTATTAAATTTACTCACACCTATTATTTTTCCATTCTACTTCTTCTGCATGCTAAGTTTCCTCATCCCAAATTCATAATCAAAATTAAACACATAAAAGCAATTTTTTAAATTAAAAATATCAAAGCAGAGATAATTGGTCAAAAAAATAATGAAAGAAAACACAAAAAAGGAAACTTTGGAAAGGTGTCTTAGGTTTTAATTTTTAAATTAGAAAATATTTATTGATATTTATAAAAAAAAAAATTGATATGGCGGAATCAGCACTAGCAGAGACCCCATTTTCAAAGTCCTAATAATGTGGCCCCTATAACCTCAGACCACATGAGCTGCCCTTACTCATGCAGAAGTTGAAAGAGTGGATATGAACCTGCAACCATTATATGTTTCTTTCAAAAGCTTAACCATCTGGTCTATGCCCCATGGGCACTAATATTTATAATTTTTAAAACTATTATTTATATTTAATATATTTAAAAATATTTTATAATTTATAATTTAATATATTTAAAAGTATTTTATAATTTATAATTTAATATATTTAAAAATATTTTATAATTTACAATCTTAATATATTATTATTTATTAAAATAAATATTTATTATTTTATTTTATAAACTATTCCTAATACATAAAATTTTACAAAATTTTAATATTTTTATTTTAAATTTAATTAATATATTTGAAATCAAAAATAAAAATTAAAGATTTATATTATTCAAATTTCATTCCCATTTTTTTTTCCAATTTTTTTCTTCGCCAAACTCGAACATTAACCTTGTGACATAGGTTTTTTATAACACAAAACAGCACACAACTTAAAACAAAATCTACATATCTAAAGCGCAAAAGCATTAATAATAAGACAATCATAGAAATTTTGCACTCTGTGCAACCAACCAAAATTATGCCCTACCTAAGACTATAACAGAGGTGGTTCCATCACCTACTTCCTCATCTTGAGTGCGACTTAGCTCGATCATAGACTGAACAACACATAACAAATCACTGGTATTTTAGTTACATGATCTAAATCTAATATCAAATTTAAAACATTAAATTCTGCTGATTTCCAACATCAGAGAAAGAATATAATAAGAAAACATGTGACTACAAGATAGTAATACACTGACAAACCTTTGCAGCTGGAAGTGCCACATCCAACTCTCGCAAAATAGAATTGCCATCATTTGTAACCACAATACCTGTTTTAAACAACAATTAGCTAGTGCCATAAGCAAAAGACCTATTTTGAGTAGCACCAAGGAACTACAAAAAGTTTTAGAAACAAAAAATTATGCAGAAGAAAATTAGCATGTATGAGTAAAAATTACAACATAAGATGTAAGCATTGCTTAAGCTAAAAAAGAGTTAACAATTTAACATCAGAATAAATACAGTGTAAATTAAGAGAATCAAACAATTAATGACTCACTTACATCATTCAAGGTATCTTATTAAACAAATTATAGCTAACACATATAAAAATAAAATTACAAAACTTCACAGTAGACAATCAGCTCATACAAGAAAAAGATATATCAGAAATACACAATAACCAATACAGAGATATCACTGACCATTTAACATAAGTAAATGTTTCACATGAAAATCCATGCATAAAAAATTACATTAGAATGGAAGGTATGTTTCAAACTTTAATGTTCTGACTATCTAAGATCTCTCTAACAATAAACTTACTGGTCTGTTTCGTCGTTCCATATTTACTCCTCAATGTCACCAATTACATCAGCATCCCCAACCTATCATGATATATAATTATATCTAGGCAAAGGCCAACACTGTGTATAGAATTGATCTACTTATTTGGTTAACATGGCACGTCTAGACTGTGAGCTAGAGCCATAAGCAAAAGGTCATACTCTGATAGTACCAAGGACCTACAAGTAGTTTCACAAACAAATAATTGACTCAGATTTAACAATGACATGTGAGTCAAGCAGAAGAAAATTATCATTTCTGAGTGAAAATACAACATAAGATGTAAACATTGCTTAAGTTAAAAAAAATGTCTTTCTGAGTATTTGGCAGAGGAGACCAGCCAAGACTGTGCTATCGCCCTGGGGCATTGCAAACCCCCAAGTGTAACATTTCTAAAGCTGAGCTACATGCCTTCAAGAGGTTGGCAAGTGACAAAGACATCATCCTTGTCAAGTCTTAGAAAGGGAATGAACCTGCTATCATGAACAAGTAGGACTATATCTCCAAGATGCTTGACCACCTGTCCAATAGCCAGAGCAATAAAACTTTACCCCGCAACCCCATTTCCAAGATTGTGAAAAAAGTTACAAATGGCATTGCCCTTTCTTTGTTTGATGATAGCACCATGAAGCAGTTTATTTCGATTAAAGAGGTCACCCCTCACATTTATGGCATTCCAAAAATTTCCAAATCTAGCATTCCGTTTAGGTCAATTGTTGACACAATGAACCCTCTGACATACTAGTGGCCCACCTTTCTAAGATGATCTCCCACTAGTGAGCAAGTCTAGTTCCTTCATTAAGGATTCTGCCCATTTTGTTGAGTTCATCAAGGATAAAAAGGTCAAAGATGGTAACATAACTATAATGTTGTTTCCCTATTCACCAAAGTTCTAATTAATGACTCCACTGAAATAATTAGATGCAAGTCTACCAATGAGGTTGCTTTCATGGTGAATTGTGCCCACAATCCAATTTTTTACATACTAGGAGTGGTCTATGAACAGTCTAATGGGGTGGCCATGGGATCTTCACTAACCCTTATTATGGGTAACATTTGCATAGAGCATTTCAAAGAGTTGGCTCTCAACTTCTTCCCACTTAAGCCTAGATGATGGAAACACTATGTTGACACTATCCACATATGCTAGCCTTATACCCCAGAGATGTTAGAAGAATCCCACTTACAAAATATGCATTTCAGATTAGCCTAATAATGAATTTGAAGAAAAAGTTTTAAAAATTAGGCTAGTCGAAAATGGGGGTAACGACGCCATACTAAGTAGATTTGGAAATACTTGAATACCAGAATAAAGACTGTGGCTTACCATAAAATAAGTTAAAAAGCATGTCCTCCATCACCACACTTCATGCTGTCCAAACAACTTGCCCCTTGAAAGAAGTCCTCTTTCCTGTGACCCACTGATGGATTATAGACAATTCTGAGCATCATTTCTTCTTCTACAAATGTAAGCTTAATCTTTCTAGACCATATATTTTGTAGGAGGTAACCCAAGGGATACATATTGGTAATAATTGCATTAAACGCATCAAGAATCTCAACCTTCATGTGTTTCAGTTTACTTCCTAGATTCCATACTCTTATGAAAGGGGCATATTTGAACTCTTTCATCTTTCTGTGACACTTTCCATGATGATAACAATTCAAGCCATGATGTAGAGCGAACCAACAAATCTTTGATAACATAAATACAGTCAAAGTTCTTAAATTAATACCTCCATGCTTTTTCCAGTTCTACTCAAATTAGCTGCATACGGCTATATGCTTGGCCAAGCAATTGTAGACCATTGAAATAGATGGATTTATTTTATATTATTGCTCTCTGCCATATCCTAGTATCGATCATAGCATGTTCTAATATGATAGAAATGCATGTAGATATACTAGGCATGCACCAGATTCCATCCTGTACGTCGATTTCTTTTTGCTAAGCATCTTGTGCAAGGTCGGTGGTTCTTCATGTCAGGAAGAACTCTCTGGGGAAGCGTAAGCTTCAGGGTTGGGCAGAAAAAGTGTGTGGACCATGTTCTCGTCTACTGATTTGCAGATGACTATGAGAGAGTCGATGGCGATCAAAGACTTTAGTAATTACATCTCCACATTAATATTGACTTGTTCTTGGCATATGTACTTCCAGTTTGTACATCTACTAAATTGTGGATGATTCCAGTGTGTGTACAATGCTTGTATCTTCATTATATTATGATGACTTCTTGGCAATGGAATGCCTAAGTCGATTATTATATTACATTATCTCATGTACTTATGTTCATGTATGAAGGATATGTCATATGACGTCATGGCTTGTGTTGTGTTATTACTTTTGTACTGTTGTAATCATGATTATTTCTTGTTAAATTGATTAATATTGCTGAATAATTGGATTTTGTGATAAAATTGGAATCCATACATTACATTTGGTATCAAAGCTCTAGGTTAAACACTAGGATCTTGGCCTACTATGCCAAAATTCAAAACTTGATGCCAAGTAATTTCATAACCATTCTAGTACATGTATTGTCCTTGTGGATTTTAGCACTCGGTGCATGATCGTACAAGTACATGTCTTGGTAAGTCAATGTTTCACTCCTTGCATGGGTGCCTTGGGTGGCATTTAGTGAGTTCAATGTGAACCAACCTGTGTTGTGTATTTGATGAGAAAGATTGCCTCTTAGATCTTAATCCACTTGACAGGGATGGAAAGATACCCCTAGTTGACAGTCTCTTGAGTAGGGAATGATCACTCTTTGATTAGTTGATCGTTGTGTGAGAACTTTAGTTGGGTCTTTACATGTGTAATTATGATACTGGTAGCAATTATTGTTGCCAATTTTACCTAGTATGATATGATTGAGAAATGCTTTCTAGTGAAGGTTAATTAGACCCTTGAATATTCTGAAAAGTACTTACATGTACGATTGCTAACTTGATGTCTTGATTGATGTTAACTATGAATGTGTAGCGACCCTTGGGTGGTCCTAGTTATGTTATGTGTCCTTTCAGGATGTGTATATGGATGCAATGATTGGAATTGGTGTTAATGTTTTGGCTCATGATAGATTATTATGAAATGTCTTATGTGACTTATGTATCGAAATCAATGTGGATATGTCTTATGTCTAAATGTAAAAATGTGTCCTGGTAATATTGCTTATGATGCATTGTATATTGCATTCTTAGTGAAGTGACATCATATGTGTGAAGTGATCATATAAGTGCATTAACGGAAATGTTACATTGTCATAATAGAACATTTGGGTCAATGACTTGTGTCCCCAAATCATGTTGTCCTTGGGATTCTTGTGAGAACCTAGATAAGTATTTGGTATTGTTCCCTCTTGCATGAAATGCATTTTTAATTGTTAAAAGAAGTTATGCATATTAGTCCAGCATTATGGCAATATGTCCTAAGATTTCAATTGAAATGTTCCTTGTGAAAGACATAGATATCATGTTGTTTTACCATGTGGTAGTAATCTATGATGCGAGGAATATGTGTGTCCTAGCATGTAATTGTAAAATTCCTTGTTAAAGTGGTACTTAGGCAAAGACTTACTCTTATGTGGATAGAATTAGCGGATATCATAGTAAACTTTGCATTTGCCTTCTTGCATTATAATGTGATTATGGTGAGATGCAATGTATGAGTTAGTGTGGTTCTCATTAGGCATGGTTGAGTGAAAATGATGGATTATGTTGTATTGTGTTTAAGCATACTCTCTCTAACGCACTTTGGATGTAACGCCCCAAGGTGTCATGTAGCCGTCACTCCCTCAAATGTGGCTAACCTTAGTCACTCGGTTCACGTGATCATGTTTTCCAAAGTTTGATGCTTTATTTTGGTTATTGCGGAACTCTCTCATTTGTTGATTATGGATTGGCATTGACTTTTTAATTTTCTTATGAATGGACTAATCACCAAATTTTACATCTCTATTTTATGGCCCTTGGTCACACTTGACTTATTGTTTCATTGTGCACATTTTATCGTTTATTGTTGGAATTGATAATTCTCACTCTTGGGTTGTAATTTTATCTTTATGGTGGCTACTCCAAATGTTTGTAATTGTTGATTATGTTTTATGTTATGTTCTTTCCCTATCATGTTCATAACGAACCCCTGATAGAATATGCAAGGAAGTAGATGGCACAGAGTGCGCTAAGTCTTGGTGTTTGTAATAATTAGAATAAATTGCATCAAGAATATTTGTTGTTTGATATTTTAAAATTATTGTGAAATGCTTGTATTCATATGGTTTTTAGCTTGGAAGTGACTTCGATGTGTGCAAGCCTCCTTGTGCTTGGTAAGTAAAGTTTATTCAAATCTTTGTATGAAAGTGTTTATGGAATCATATAATCTCAGAGTGAATTTCAATATGTGGCTAATTGTGTTTGCAACGTGTCTGAATATGTGGTCTAGTAGATGGTTAGATGTGATTTAATTCAACAAATAGATGTACTCTTATTATGATGGAAAATACATCATATATATATATATGGGAGTTTGTCCTTGGTCATATAAATGGTGTTCCTAGTTTAAGGCTAGAAGTAGATGTAGTTCTATTTGAGGAATTGGATGTCTTGAGAAATCTTATTGGTTGAATCTTGTAGTGGTCATTGGTCATCTTTCCAATAATGAAATTTTTTTTATCTTGTTGGGTTGTTTAACCCATAGGCGAGTCATAGTGACCGTCATGATGTTAATGATTTAGCCGCTTCGGCAGTTCCTTCCAGCTCAGCTCTTTCGTGGAAACATAAATTGAATGATAGCCCTTGGCTATTCAATTTATATTCATTATTTTGTATTATACTCATTTCATATTATGGCCGACATGAAAGTATTCAAATTGATCTTTTATTAGAGAATATTTAATATTTCCTAGAGGCCGACTTTCATTTAAAAAGATTCGCAATTTCTTAAGAGGCCGACATGAAGGATTTGTCTCTCCATTCATTTGTATTTATACACCTTGATTTGTCCTTTGTAATCACCTAGCAGAGTTCGGTTATTCACATCAAGTGCGAATATATCAGTTCATCAAGTGCGAAGTTATCTGATGTTCAAGTGCGAATCTATCTAATAAGCAAGGTGCGAATTCAAGATACAGGGCGAACACACTCAGCGCCAAGTCCTTACTTAGTGCGAACTTTACACAGTGTGAAGATCATTCAGATTAAAGACCATTCAGTGCAAAGCGAACATTGCCAGATCTGTGTTCAGTCATTGCCAGGTGTGATTTAGTAGGTTGTCATCTGTCATTCCATATTGCCAGGTGCTATATATCGGTCTTGTGTTAGACCTCATTGTAATGTGTAAAATTGCCACTATTACATCAAATATAAGAGAGATCTTTGTTGCTAGGTTTTTCTCCCTCAAGAGGAGGGTTTTCCCAGGGTATATGCTATGTTATTTTGTCTGATTTTGAATTATTTTCTGTGCATTTAATCTATTCACATAAATTTAACATGGTATCAGAGCGGGTTTGAGGATCGTGATCAGATTATTGCACTCAGATTATCTCATTTGTTCAGTTTGTCAAGATGGTGTATGATTTGAAGGTTGAGGATTCAAGTGAATATCTGTCTCATTCAGCATTATCAAGCTGTGTACCTTCCGACACCAACACTTGGATAATCGACAGTGGTGCCTCTCGTCACATAACCGGCTTCAAGGAGCACTTATCGAGTTTGGTGGAGAAGGAATCTTCTGAACAAGTCATAATTGGAGATGATGCCAGCTACTCCGTAAAAGGAATTGGGACCTCCACACTTCACTTGGATTCCGGCATATCGTTTCAATTGGGTAATGTTCTTTATGTTCCCGGAATCAAGCGTAATCTTATTTCTATTTCAGCCTTGGAAGATAAAGGATATCAAGTTGCCTTCTCCAAAGGCAAAGTTCTAGTGTGGATGCAGAACTCTAGCTTCAAGGATGCTCAAGTAATTGGAGTTAGATATGATAACCTCTACAAGGTTTGCTCACATCCTCTTCAAGCGTTGGTTCATGACTCTTCTAATCTTTGTGATCTTTGGCATCGGAGATTGGCTCACTTACACTTCCGAGCCCTACCTATTATGGAGAAGATGGTGACGGGCCTTCCTAAATTCAACCAGGAGCACGAAGGTACATGCAAGGGCTGCGCATTAGGTAAGAATATAAAAGCCCCTTTTCATAGTAGAGAAAATAGATCTAAGTGTATTTTAGATCTAATTCATTCTGATTTATGTGGTCCTATGTCTGTTCCTTCTTCGAGTGGTTTTTTGTATTATGTTCTTTTCATTGATGATCACTCTAGGAAGACTTGGATTTATTTTTTGAAATCTAAAGAATCTGAGGAAGTATTGGATAGGTTTAAAGAGTTTAAAGCTTTGTAGAAAATCTTTCTGGTAAACGAATTAAGGTCCTCAGATCTGACAATGGTGGAGAATACACCTCTGGTAGTTTTCGAAATTTTTGTATTGATGCAGGGATTAAGAGGGAGCTCTGTGTTCCCTATAATCCTCAACAAAATGGTGTTGCAGAAAGAAAGAACAGAACGATTGTGGAAGCAGCAAAGGCCATGATCCATGATCAAGATTTGCAAACTTTCCTATGGGCAGAAGCTTCCAGGACAGCTGTATATGTTCAGAACAGAAGTCCTCATAAGATCTTGGAGAATATGACTCCAGAAGAAGCCTTTACAGGGAAGAAGCCTGAAGTTAGTCACTTGAGGATCTTTGGTTGTCCTGTCTATGTTCATGTTCCCAAAGAAAAGAGAACCAAGCTGGAACCTTCTGGCAAGAAGGGAATATTTGTGGGCTACAGTGAGACATCAAAAGCTTACAGAATTTACATTCCAGGTCAGAAGTTGATAGAATCAGTAGGGATGTCACATTCGAGGAAGATGTTGCATTCAGGAGATCCAGAGGGATTCATATGGAGATTGATAATGAAGAGTCTCCTCAGGACATGGAAGTTGACCATACTCCTGAGATTCAGAGGGAGACAATGGAACCAAAGGAAGATCTTGATCCAGTTGAACCCTTGGAACCTACTGATGGGCCTACTGACATTGTTATTGGGAGAAAGAGACCTCTATGGGCTAGTCGCACTATGCAAGAGGCTAAAAGCTTTGCAGCTCCTAGAGGCACATTCAAAGAAAGCAAAAGGCCACATAAGTTCTCCAGTTATGTTGCCTCGATGAGTCAGATTATAGAATCTGAGCCTTCCTGTGTTGAGGAAGCATCTAGTCTTCAAGTTTGGAGAGATGCTATGACAGAGGAGTATCAGTCAATTCTTAAAAATGAAGTTTGGGATATCGTTCCTAGACCCAAGGGCAAGTCTGTGGTATCTCCTAAATGGCTATTCAAGATTAAGCATGCTGCAGATGGAAGCATTGAGAAGTACAAGGCAAGATTTGTGGCTCGTGGGTTTTCTCAAAAAGAGGGAGTTGATTATGATGAGACTTTTGCTCCTGTTGCTCGCTACACTTCTGTCAGAACCATCATTGCTATTGCTGCATCTAGAGGATGGAAGATTCACCAGATGGATGTGAAGACAGCCTTTCTCAATGGAGTGATTGAGGAAGAGGTTTACATAGAGCAACCTGATGGATTTGAGATTCATGGGAAGGAGTCTCATGTTTGCAAGCTGAAGAAGGCCTTGTATGGTCTTAAGCAGGCTCCTCGTGCATGGTACGAAAGGATTGATCAGTATCTATCAAGCTTGGGTTTCTTGAAGAATGATGCTGATTCAAATCTCTACTTCAAGGTAATCAATGGTGATGCATTAATTTTGGTTTTATATGTTGATGATCTAATCCTCACTGGAGAAGATCACCTGATTCTTGAATGTAAGAAGGATTTAACTTCTGAATTTGAGATGAAGGACCTTGGGCTCATGCATTACTTCCTTGGTTTAGAAGTCTGGCAGAGGCCAGATGGTATGATTTTAAATCAAGGGAAGTACACCATTGATATACTTAAGAGATTTGGCATGATGGATTGCAAATCCATGTCTACTCCCATGGAGACCAATCTTCATAAATTGAAGGAGGCTGCAGCTAGTTCAGATTTGGTGGATCCTACGTTGTACAGACAGCTGATTGGATCCTTGATGTATCTAGTTAACACTAGACCTGATATTTGCTATGCAGTGAGTGCACTTAGCCAGTTTATGTGTGATCCGAGACAGATACATCTTGTTGCAGCTAAACATATCCCGAGATACTTGCGTGGCACGCTTGGATATGGGTTGAAGTATACTTCGATGCACTTGGAGTTACTTGGTTTCAATCTGATTGACAAGTTGTGTCACAGATCGGAAGAGCACCTCTGGCTGCTGTTTCAGCTTTGGGTTCTCGCTATGATTTCCTGGTGCAGCAGGAAGCAGTCTTTTGCATTGAGTACAGCAGAGGCTGAGTACATTGCAGCTTGCATGGCAACTCGGGAAGCGTGTGGCTTCCATAAGCTCCTTGCAGATTGTTTGGACAATCAATGAAGCCTACTATTATTCATTGTGATAATCAGAGTTGTGTGAAGCAATCAATCTTATGTTTCATGACGATCCAAGCATGTTGAGATCAAGTACCACTATATCAGAGACATGGTACGCGGGCTCAGGCTTGAGGTACATTAGACCGATGAGCGTGACGGCAGATATTCTCACCAAGCCTCTCGCCAGATAAAGTTTGTATACTTCCGAGATAAGCTTGGTATGGTGGAGAATCCAGCCTTGACTGAGTATGAGTCTCAGTATCAGTGAGCCTTCTTAATGCATTTTCTTCTGTGTCGGAAGAATTTGAGGTGAAAGCCCTTGTTTCCACCCTCCGAGCTGAGTCATGGTGGATGTCATGTGTGCGACTCCATGACATATGTTGTACTTGTGTTTCACCCTCTGGGAGAGCCATGGTGAAAGTCACGTTGAGTGACAACATCATGCAAGTGATGAACACTTGTACTTACTATTGCACTTTCTTCGTGACGGAAGAATTTGAGGTGAAAGCCCTCGTTTCCACCCTCTGAAATGAGTCATGGTGGATGTCATGTGTGTGACTCCATGACAACATCACGTGAGAGAATCCATGATGATTTTCTTGTACTTGTGTTTCACCCTCTAGGAGAGCCATGGTGAAAGTCACGTTGAGGTGACAACATCACGCAAGTGATGAACACTAGTACTTACCATTTGATGGTTGATATCGAGACGATATCTAATATCACGTTGAGGTGATATTCCTCTCTTTGTATCTGATTGCAGGCAATGATGGCAGATGAACCTCATATGGAGATGATTCGTATTATGCAGCTGGAAGTTCTCTCCCTAGTTGAGAGGGAGTGTTAATGATTTAGCAGCTTCGGCAGTTCCTTCCAGCTCAGCTCTTTCGTGGAAACATAAATTGAATGATAGCCCTTGGCTATTCAATTTATATTCATTATTTTGTATTATACTCATTTCATTTTATGGCCGACATGAAAGAATTCGAATTGATCTTTTATTAGAGAATATTTAATATTTCCTAGAGGCCGACTTTCATTTAAAAAGATTCGCAATTTCTTAAGAGGCCGACATGAAGGATTTGTCTTTCCATTCATTTGTATTTATACACCTTGATTCGTCCTTTGTAATCACCTAGCAGAGTTCGGTTATTCACATCAAGTGCGAATATATCAGTTCATCAAGTGCGAAGTTATCTGATGTTCAAGTGCGAATCTATCTAATAAGCAAGGTGCGAATTCAAGATACAGGGCGAACACACTCAGCGCCAAGTCCTTACTCAGTGCGAACTTTACATAGTGTGAAGATCATTCAGATTAAAGACCATTCAGTGCAAAGCGAACATTGCCAGATCTGTGTTCAGTCATTGCCAGGTGTGATTTAGCAGGTTGTCATCTGTCATTCCATATTGCCAGGTGCTATATATCGGTCTTGTGTTAGACCTCATTGTAATGTGTAAAATTGCCACTGTTACATCAAATATAAGAGAGATCTTTGTTGCTGGGTTTTTCTCCCTCAAGAGGAGGGTTTTCCCAGGGTATATGCTGTGTTATTTTGTCTGATTTTGAATTATTTTCTGTGCATTTAATCTGTTCACATAAATTTAACACATGATAGTGAAGATCTAAGTTTTACCCCTATGCTTATTTTCAACTGCTTCCTTGGTGGTTGTAGTGGGGGTTTCGAGGACTACCAGGCCTCAATGTTTGGGAGTGCTTGTGCCTTTCCAGAGATAGTTTCCGAGAATCTCGCCTCTAAGGAACCTTGCGTTGTTCTTAGTTTGGCTCATAGATGATTGGACCCAATTGTTGGTTCGTAACATTAGTTGTACGGGTAGCCAGTGAGGATAGTGTGGTGATTGCTAAAGTGGTTGAACACCTAATGATTGGTTCAAATGAATTTTTGGTTGAAGCATTTGCTACCCTTCTAGAGTTGCATGTATTATGTTGGTGCCTAGACTTGGTGAGAATATTGATTGAATATGTAATGCTTGTGAAAAATATGATTTAGATCAGATGTTATTTTTAATGCTTGAAATTTTAATTGAATTAGAAATTGAAATTGATGGTTAATCTGGATGCTTAGAAATGAAATCTAAATAGTTATCATATTATTACTATGAGCTTAATTTCTATATGCTTCGATTTTGGTTTATAGGCTAATGCTATTGATGAAAATTTAAGTACAAGTGTGTGCAAGTACATGGTTGAGGTAGGGCTGCTTTGCCAATTAACATCAGTGAGTATGATGCAAACTTGCACACACCACGTAGATTCATATGTTTCACATTTTGCATATAGTTTGGCCAAGTGTATTTTGTGAGTGTATGCTTTGTGGTTGTTATAATTTGAATAATGATTATACTTTAAGAAATTACTATGTTTCAAAAGATAAATGATTTAGGAAGTTAAAAATTATATTATGTGGTATTTTGTTTGCATACTATGACACTTGATTTTGTATACCAGGATACTTGTTTAGCATGTGGTGATACTCTAATTACTTCAATGTTTATTTAATAAGACATCAGGACGATGTCTCTTCCTGGTGGGGAAGGATGTCACATCTCATTTTCTTGCATAAGCTTAACAAATAAATCAATAAAAGTTAAATCATTAGGAAAATTAGAAATAGGCCTTTTCTATTACATTATTTTATTTCAAAAAAAAATGTTGTATGGTGAAAAGAAAATAAAAATAAAAATAAATGAGCTTATTTTGTTTATTATTATTATTGTTGTTGTTATTATTATTGTTATATATTTAAATATATAAAAGGTTTGTTTTTTTTTTTTTTGGCAAACTGCTACCAAAGAGGGTAGCGCTCTTTCATTAAATTCAAAAGAAATTACATAGATCAAACTTATGTGTGTACCGTCAGACTTTTGTCCCAGACTTTGCTGACCTTAATGTCATTGTAAGTTTGGGACAAGAAGGGGGCGATCGTTTCCTCTTTACTTTTGTCCAATCCCCATCATCCTTTTGGGTGATAACTTGTTCCTTGCACGATTCTTTCTTTGCGGATGCACCCTCTGCAGTCCTTGATGGAGGCTGCAAATCAGAAGACTGATCCAGTTTCCCGAAAGTTGGAGGTGCACCCAAAGAGCCACCTTCAGGAAATTCGTCATGAGGAACCACCGGAGCAAAGGAGGAAGGGGAGTTGGGATTCAGATTTTTTGTGGTATGTGGAGAAGGGGAATCAGCCTTCTCTTTGGGAGCAATTACATAATGGTTGGATTCAGCCCCTACACACCATGAGGGTTGATTTGGACTAGCATTTCCTCGAGACGATGCTTGCTTTTTATTACACTGGGAGGTAGCGTGAGCAATTGAGAAACAGTGTCTACATCTAAAAGCAATCTTTTCATAATCTATCGATTGACACCAACGCCTATTCCCCACCTTCAAAGAGATTTCAGTTGGAAAGCCTTTAGATAAATCAAATTCAACGCATAAGCGAGCAGTGATATTTGCCAATTCCCTTAGCGATTGCCACCAAACATTCGATCTCCCAAAATTGCGAAGGAAGGTAAGGCAATCTTACCCAAAGGAAAGACAAAGAAAAAGTCTCAATACGAGGGTCAAAAGAAGGAAACCATGGGTTGATGCATAAAAATCTCCTTGAAAAAACCAAGGACCAATGTTGAGAATCAGTGCTTTATCCTCCAATGATTCAAATTCCAATATGAAAAACCCTTTTGCACAAGGGTAGATGCTGATTTCTGCCTCCATATATTCTTCCCAGTTTTTGCTTATCCAAGAATGGAGGTCACACAATTTCGGCCAAACTTTCATATATTTGCATATAAGAGCGTGATCCTGTAAATAAACTTCTTTGTTAAATGCAGTAGAATCAAGACAGATCTCCAGGATTGAATCCAAGTGTTTGACGGAAAAGGGGAAACTCTGGGAGGCGCGAAAACAAGAGGACGCCGAATGAGATGGCTTTGAACCAGCCTCCAAGCGCCCGCTAGACAGATTAGAAGCCAGCGTAGTCTTATAGTTAGGGCGTCCATTTCCTAACAAACTGCCTGAGCCATGGAGACGAAAACCTAAGTCCCGTGATGCATCCATTCCTTGCGAATAAACCTTTTCAAATGCTTCGACTTGGCCCGCTGATACAGGATCACCATCCCATGTTGCAGAGGGAGGGGTGAGCGAGAATGCCAATGCAAGAATCCCAACGCCCTTCATAGGGTTTGCCACAGAGGATGAAAGAGCAAAGCGAGCCATTCTCTAAATAAACCCTATTCAAATATTTTTATATAAAAGGTTTGTTATTTAATAGTTTTTAAATTGATTTAATTAAAAGAAATTAAATAAATAAAAGTAATATTAAATTAAATAACTAAATGAATTAGTTCTAAATGAAAAAGAAAATTGATTAAAATTTTAATTAAAGATCTATTCTAAATCCATGCATAATTCATTTAAAATGTCAAGAAAGAGGGAGTTACTTTAAAAAGTAATGGTTTGCATGAGGGATATCTACCACAAAGGCCATGATGGAAGAGGGGAGCAAAGAGTGAATTAATGGGGGGGAATCTCAACCTCTGTCAAGGGCACCGAGGATGAATTTTCAACATGCCTTTTTGCTTTCGAGGAATACGCAGGGTGAGGATTTTGGGGGAGCAAAGCCGCAAGCCTTGTTGCATGTATGTCGGCCTTATTCATATGCAAGCCATCAAAATCTTAAGCTATAACTATAAGAGCAAAACATCAAACCATAAAAACTGTGAATCTAGACGAAGAGGCCAATCCAAGCCCAAACATAGGCCAAAGTATCTCTACATACACAAACCAAACTCGCTCTTGCCACATGCAGGCTAAATCTTCATTGTTGGAAGGTGAATCTTCAAGGATCGAGTGTAAAGGCCAAATCCCCAAACAGCAATTCCATTGGAAGGCTGAAACACATGAAACCTGCGACCAATCCATTAATTTCATAAGTTGATCATCATTGAAAATTAGGCGTAAAAACTGCATAACCGGCCGATATATACATATTGAGCATACCATCCGGTTTTGCATAAGTTGCATGGTTGGGTCTTTGAATGTTTTTTTAAGCATTGTTTGAAATATGGCAAGCATGATCTGTAGGTGCATGGCATGATTAGTTTTCATTACTACAAACCCCCTTTAAAAAGATTGCAACAAGATTTGTAATTTCACAAATGTCGATGGTCACAGTAACAGCAAGAACGGCAATGGTAATACTTAATCCAATAGATCTCTTAGAATTTATTCCTTTTCTTTCCAATCTACTGCTTTATCCAAATTTCTAATTGATTTCCATTCTGCCTTCACCAAATGATGCCTTCTTCTTTATATACCCTCCATGGTGGGGTGAATAGTCACACCCTTTATTACCATTGCATCCTTTACAAAGGATGAACCCCTTGCTTAATCGCTAACCTTTTTTGTTTGATCGCTAACCTTTTTTGTTTGACCTTTTAATTGTTGTGTTTTAATTAGTTAAGGTCTTCATTATGTAGCCCTGTCAAATTATATCTTCCTTTCTAAGTCACCACCCATATTATTTCTTTGGCCAGTAATTACTAATTATTCAAAACAGGCTCCACAATTCCCTTGAAATACAATCACACCTTTTGAACCGGGCGTTGGCTCTAATTCTGCTAGCTGACACTTATTTTCCTCCACGTCAACTTACACTTTCCCTGAGCTCCCATATTCTCAATGACTATCAAATGCAACAGCTAGAAGGAAGTTGGCGACTCATATCTTTACTTAGCTTACCTAATAACCCATCTAAAATTTTATGCAACTTCCTTTAAAGGTGTGGTTGAGTCGTCTGGGGGCAGGAGTCTTAATCAGTGCTTATCTATTATGAATCATGATATGCTTTTCATCCCCCTGCGAATTCCTTATAAATTAATTTTTGTGCAATAATAATCTGAGGGCATGACATGCAAATCCCCCAATTTTTGTGCACAAATTTTGATGCTTGAACAAGTGTGCTCATAGCAAGTTTTCAATAAAGGTTTTTGTGTTTTATTCGATAATAATCTTTTTTTTGTCTAGGAATTTGGTGCAAGGGCACCCACAAGTTCTCATGCCCAAGAGGGGTCAAAAGTTAATGTTTGTTTTGTTTGGGTCAATCGTATGTAATAAGGTCTTCTAAGACCATTTCATAGGTTTTTGAGTCGGTTTTGCGTCATTAGTTGTTGAGGTAGTGTGTCAATGCAAATATTGTCAAATGTTGTCAAGTTGCACAAAGCAACTCTTGCATTTTTAATGTCAAGTGGAAGTTGAACAGTTGGAAGCCGAAAATTAGTTTGTAACCGCTGGGAAATGATGGGAAATGTTTAAAAAGACATTGTAAGGTCAACACAAGTGGGGTTGATGAAGTTTTGAACAAAAACAATGAAATAACTCTGTTTTTCTGCATTTCCGAATGTGTTCTTTCCTGATTTGGTGAATAGTACGGTCTATACAGACCAGTAATGACTCTAAACTTGTTGGATAGGATTGGCAAGTGAATCCTCTAAATTTTGGTTTTTGTTTCATCAATTTTCATTAAGTTTTGTAGAAGTTACAAGCGTTTTTCTAAAAACAGTCCAAAATCCTAGGTAGGATCCCTAATGGACTTGTAAAATGTATTTCTTGCCATTCCCACAGTAGAAAATCCTAAAAATTGGTGTGATGGCTTATCATTGTATATATTTTCATTCCTCAAAATTGCAGGTTCCAGGGTTTTGGTTGGCATGTGTTTTGGTGATTCCCTAGGTCTAATCTTTTCATGTTTTAGGTCTAATTGGCAAAAGAACAGTCAATTTTTGAAGGGTTCTGTACAAAGCGACCACCCTTGAAGTTTTGGTATGTTGTATAAAGCCCAAATGGGTATCTAAAACTGTATTTACATTTTTCATATCATGTCTACAATGAAAGTTATGCCCAAAAAACCCAATTTGTTGCCCACATGTTTTAGGCTTTAAGGATTGAAGGCTTGTAAGGAAAAACCCACGAAGTGATGTTTTAGGGTTTCAAGATTGGTTGCTTTAGGTTGTTTTGAGTTGTCCACCCCTGCTCTGTATCAAATTGGTATCAAATCCCAAAGATCTAGGTGAGATAAGTTTTTGGAGTTTATGTGTTGTCTTTTTGCAGGTTAAAGGAAGAAACTTGATGCCAAAAGACTAGGCCAAAGGAAAACGAGGTCTAAGGTGAGGTATTACGAAGAAAAGAAGAAGCAAGGTGAAAGAGACTTGCTTGAAAAAGAAGAATGGAAGAGTTGAGGAGAAGAGACCCTAGAGACTTGCAGAGTAAGGAGGTACCAAGCAAGAGACCAGTGATGAGAAAAGAGAGAAATGAGATAAAGAAGAAGGATGAGAGGGAAAAGCAAATGGATATTGAACAAGAGATAATAGACTTGAGACAAGCCTTAGAGAAAATGAAAGAAATTCAAGAAAAGATGCAAGAGAGAATGGAACTTGAGATACAACAGTGTCTTGAGAAGACAGAACAAACAAGTGGTTGGCATTTTCCAATAAGAAAGAGGTTCAAATGGCCTATCAAGGAGATCATTCAAAAGAGAAGAATGCAAGAGAGGACAGCAAAACCAGACATTTGGGAGTCTTGGTTGATGAAGGAAGAGCAAAAGTCATCTGAGAAAGAGGAAGAGGTGGGTAATGCAATGGTAAGCAAACCTAGAACTATTTTGACATCAACAAGCATTGAAAAGTTGTCTTGGGAAGTTCAAGATGTATTGAAGGATCATGTAGACATAGTGGTTGATAAGTTTTCCGACTTTTTGCTTTCACGGAGAGATATTAGTCACCCTCTAGTTTTTGTGCTAAGGGTTGGTCTGTCAAACACAACAGCCTATGACAAACAAAATGAAGAATGTGATGTGTCTAAAGAAAGGGATGGTGTCAACACAAATAATGCACTTGTTTGGGAGGTTGTAAATGAAAGGAAATTGGATGATAAGGGCAAGAGGAATGTTGGGAAAGAGATTGCAGAGTTGAGCAAGCAATTTTGGAAGGGAAAAGGAAGTATAGAGTAGCATAATGAAGAAACTGAGTTGCAGATGGAAGATGGACAGTTAGACAAGCATCCACTACAAGTGGAGCAGCAAAAGAGAGTTGCAGATGTTAGTGACTATAATGCTAAAGGTACCAAGGTTAGTTATGATTCACTTCTTTTAGAAGAGGGCAGTAACACTGATCAAGAATCCATACTTGTTGACACGATGGTTAGAGGCAAAGAGAGAGGACAAAGTGCTCTTGATGAGATTGCAAACTTGATAGACAAGAAACCTAAGGTGAAAATGAAACAAGCCATTGAAGGGGAACAAGGTACTATTGGAGTGCATGACATCAATCAAGGAAAAAGTGATCAGTTACAAGGTAGAGGTGCAGATGCGAGACAGGTTTATTTTGACAAGTTCAAATGTATTTGTCAAATGTTCAAGAAACCTACAGTGAAGATGAAGCGAGCATGGAACTGTTTCAAAGAAGACAATGTGCAGGGATTTAAAGACATCAGACAAGAGTTTTCAAGCATGGTTCTCATATTGTTACCTTCTATTCAAGTGGAGGTTGAATCTTTTCTTCTCTAGGAGTATAGTGCAAGGGCACCCACAGGTTCTCATGCCCAAGAGGGGTCAAAAGTTAATGTTTTGTTTTGTTTTGTTTAGATCAATTGTATGTAATGAGGTCTTCTAAGACCATTTCATAGGTTTTTGAGTCAGTTTTGAGTCATTAATTGTTGAGGTAGTGTGCCAATGCAAATATTGTCAAATGTTGTCAAGTTGCACAAAGCAACTTTTGCATTTTTAATGTCAAGTGGAAGTTTAACAGTTGGAAGCTAAAAATTAGTTTGTAACCATTGGGAAATGATGGGAAATGTTTAAAAAAACATTGTAAGGTTGACACAAGCGGGGTTGATGAAGTTTTGAAGAAAAAGCAATGAAATAACTCTGTTTTTCTGCATTTCTGAACATGTTTTTTCCTAATCTAGTGAATAGTACGGTTTGTATGGACCAGTAATTACTCTAAACTTGTTGGATAGGATTGGCACATGAATCCTCTAAATTTTGGTTTTTGTTTCATCGATTTTCATTAAGTTTTGTAGAAGTTACAAGCGTTTTTCTAAAAACAGTCCAGAATCCTAGGTAGGGTCCCTAGTGGACTTGTAAAATGTATTTTTTGCCATTCCCACGGTAGAAAATCCTAAAAATTGGTGTGATGGCTTATCATTGTATATATTTTCATTCCTCAAAATTGCACGTTCCAGGGTTTTGGTTGGCATGTGTTTTGGTGATGCCCTAGGTCTAAGTTTTTCATGTTTTAGGTCTAATTGGCAAAAGAACAGTCAATTTTTGAAGGGTTTTGTACAAAGCGACCACCCCTGCAATTTTGGTATGTTGTATAAAGCCCAAATGGGTATCTAGAACTGTGTTTACATTTTTGATATCATGTCAGCAATGAAAGTTATGCCCAAAAAACCCAATTTGTTGCCCCCATGTTTTAGACTTTAATGATTGAAGGCTTGTGAGGAAAAACCCACGAAGTGATGTTTTAGGGTTTCAAAATTGTTTGTTTTAGGTTGTTTTGAGTTGTCCACCCTCACTCTACATCAGAATCCTTAATACCCACCAAAAGGAATGTTGAAACTTACATTAAATGCCAATATCTCCTAATTGGTACATGGTAGAAAGCGCACATGCCTGTTGTCGCCATTTTCCTTTGAATCATGCTCGAATTCGCGTCCACATGCACAAAAAGTTACTAAGGAGGTATGGAGGAAGATACTCGAAACCTACAACAAGTCCCACCATTAATGGCATGAAGATCTACAACCCCAAACCATAACTACCACATTAATGGCGGCTAGAGCATAATACCTAGCTCCCACAATAGGAAATACACATGGAGCTATGCCCTCCTTGCAAATAATGTTGTTACGATACCACAATTGAAGCCACATGTCAAGAATAAGCATTACAACGCACTAACATGTCAAGTGATAAGTGGGATGAACAATGAGAAATGGCAACAAGGGTAGTTGGAGTTAGGGTGTTGAGGATACCCCACAACTCATAGCATAAGTCAAGGACGAGGTCTGGAAGGAAGGCATGCTAGTCAAAGGAAGTCTAACTCTCAAACAAAGACTTGTGAAGGAGCAAGGTTTGGTAGAGAGGTATTATTACTACTCTAAAGTAATTCGTTTTATTAACAATGAGCAATGTGCTCAATAAATAATTTACAAAACGTACAAAAATCAGGAAGTTTCTAAAAAGAAACTTCAAATAAGATCAGAGACAATCTTATCTAAATAATTTACAATAAGATACAATATTGAGCATTAATAAATAAATAATAAATATTATTTTAATACCCTCCCTTAATGCTCAATCTGTCAACTACACCAAGATGCCCCTTGAATTTTACAAACTCATATGGATTGAGTGACTTGGTGAGAATATCCGTTGTCTACTCTGTCGAAACATACAGCAACTGAACTGATTTGTCTTCAACAAGCTTCCGAATGAAGTGACAATGAGTTTCCACATGCTTGGTTCTTTCATGGAAGACTGGATTCTTGGCAAGTTTGAGAACTCCATGATTATCACAGAACAAGGGAGTCAGACCTGCTTGAGATATTTGCATATCCGCGAGCATCCGGTGAAGCCAAACTGCCTCATAAGCTGCTTTAACTACTCCCCGATACTCTACTTCTGTCGAGGAGAGAACCACTACCTGCTGCTTCTTACTAGTCCATGTGAGTGCACAAAATCCCAAACTGAACACATAACCAAATGCTGATTTTTTGTCATCAACCGAAACTGCCCAATCTGAGTCTATGAAACCACTTAGTCTAGGATCGCAACTCTGAGTGTACAAGAGTCCATAATCAAAAGTGCCCTTCACAATACATAGCACACGCTTCGTTGCTACCCAATGATTAACCTTGGGGGCTGTCATGAAGCGTGAAATGTAGCTCATTGCAAAACTGAGGTCGGGCCTAGTGGCAGTGAGATATATGAGGCTGCCCACTAGTTGCCTGAACAATGATTCATCTACTACCTGTGAGTCTGACTTAGCTGACAACTTAAGCCCTTTTTCCATGGGTGTGGAGGCAGGTTTGCAATCCTGCATTTGGAACTTATCCAGTAGACTTCGAGCATATTTGGACTGGGAGATGAAGATACTGCTCTCAATCTGCCAAACCTCAACACCTAAACAGTAATGCAAAAGTCCCAAATCTGTCATGTCAATTGTGTTGCACAAATCTCGTTTGATCTCAATGATCAAATGTGTCGAGCTGCCAGTAATGATCAGGTCATCCACATAGACAACAACAATAAGTATATCACTACCAATATGTTTGACATACAGATTAGAGTCAAAGGGACTCCTCTAAAAGCCATGATCTATGAGGTACTTATCAATCTTTATGTACCAAGCCCGAGGAGCCTATTTTAGGCCATAGAGTGCTTTGACCAATCTGCACACCTTGTGTTCTTGACCGGCAACCTTGAACCCTGGAGGCTACGTCTTGTAGACTTCTTCCTTCAACTCTCCATTGAGGAAAGCACTCTTAACATCCATCTGATGGACTTTCCAACCAAACTGGGCTGCTAAGGCAAGGACGAGTCAAATGGAACTCATCTTGGATGTAGGAGCAAAAGTCTCCTCGTAGTCAATGCCTTTTTTTTGTGAGAAACCCCTTGTAACTAGACAAGCTTTGTATTTCACCTTGTACACCCATTTACAACTAATGGGCTTCATCCCTGGAGGAAGATCAGAAAGGACCCAAGTGTGATTTTTCTGAAGACTCTGGTATTCAGCTTCCATAGCCTTTTCCCACTCAGGAATTCCTTTAGCCTCTGAATATGTTTGAGGCTCATAGACACTGTGAATGTTGGCCATGAGAGCAAAGTTGATTGTATGTTGTTGATTGCTCTTCTTTCTGGATGATCTACCCTCAATGAGCTCATCATCAAGAAGATCACTGACAGTCTTAGCCCACCATTTAGGCTGGAGAGTATAAGTGCCAACATCGGATGTAATAGGAGGAGTTGGAACTAGTTGTGGATCTCAAACAGGTTCAACAGGTGGAATATCAATATCATTAGGAGCAAAATCAAGTTGAGCATCATCAAAGATAGAGTCTTCATCATCCCTCCCATCAGGTGAACCTAACGGAAGTCAAACACCCAAATCAAAAACCTTCAAGGGTTGATCCTTTGAATGCTGAATAGGCGAGGAATGGTGAAACGGTCCTCGTTCTTCATCAAAGACAACATCCCAACTGAAGATGAGACGACCAATGTCTGCATCAATCAACCGGTAAGCCTTATGGTTGTCACTATACCCTGTAACATAAGTTTTTGACTCTTGGGATCCAACTTGGAGCGCTTGGCATCTAGAATCCATACATATGCTAAAAAGCCAAAAAAATTCAAATGGCTGAACCTGGGTTTGCGACCAGTCCAAGCTTCCTCAAGAGTCTTTCCCTTAACAGCATGAGTAGGAGACCAATTAAGGAGATAGACAGCAATATAGACTACTTCTGCCCAAAATTTGTTAGGAACACTCATGTGTTGCAACATGGAGCGGGCCATCTCAACAATTGTACGATTGCGCCACTCTACAACACCATTTTGCTGAGGAGTGTAGGGTGTGGTTAACTAGCGTTTAATTCCATGTGTATCACAGAAGTTGGAGAATGCAACAGAACAGAATTCCCCCCCATTATCTAACCTAAGAGTAATTATGCAACAACCAAACTCTTTTTCTACCAAGGCCTTAAACTTTTGAACTACATTAAACACATCTGATTTTTGTTTAAGAAAGTACACCCACATTTTTCTACTAAATCATCAACAAAAAGCAAGAAATACTTGCAACCAATAACAAAAGGTGTATTCATTGGCCCACAAATATCAGCATGAACCAACTGTAGTACCTTAGAGGCTCGCCATGAGTCACCATCCACGAACGGGGTCCTATGCTGCTTCCCAGCCTGACAAGCTCCACAAACGCCATGATGCCAAGTCTGGATGTCAGCTAGACCAGCTACAAGTCCCTCCCGAGCAAGATGAGAGAGATAGTGCACATTTAAGTGCCCATACCACTGATGCCAAAGATTGGTGATAGTCGAGTTTCTGGCTGCCATGGCTAACTACAAAGAATCACCTGTATCCACAAGCCTGTAGAGGCCATGATCCTCAATACCAACAGCCATAGTAGTGTGAGTCTCCCAATCAACGATAGAACATTTGTGTATGTTGAATACTACATCCATCTAAGGAAAATGTCGCATGATCTGACTGACTGGGAGAAGGTTTAGTTCCATGTCAAGAACGTAGTACACATTGAGGAATATGAGATTCCTCCCACCAGACTGAATTTGAATAGTGCCCGTACCGACAACTGTGAACAAGTCAATGAGTCAATGCACAGAGAGAAGTCTGTGAACAAGTCACGCCGATGAGTACCAGGCAGAAGACTTCGCATGATTTGCAGGCCTTTTAGCCATAAGAGTGTAAAAGGAAGATTCCTTCTGCTCAAAGTGCTCGGCAACATTCGCTTTCTACTGAGACCTCCCTACTTCTTTTGTTTAGAAGCCAACCGAAGATGACAATCCTTCTTCATGTGTCCATACTTGTGGCAATAATTGTACTGAATGTTCTTTTTCTTAGGGCTGCTCAGAGGTTGACTAGAGCCTTTATGCTACAAAGGTTGACCTTTCCCTTTGTTCTTAGGCTGGGTTTTAACTACAAAGGCTTGCTCTGTAGAGGATGAGGATGCACTACTAGCAAACTGTTGTTTCCAGCGGTTCTACTACAAGAGGATAGTACAAAGCTCTAGAAACTTCAAGTCAACATTAGCAGACGTAATGTTGAGAGTCTCTATGAAATGTTCATAAGACTTAGGTAGACTTTTCAGAGTGATCACAACCATGTCTTCCTTCTCCATTTTTTGACCAATAGCCTCCAATTGATCTTGTTCACGTGCGCCTACAAAGTTGTCTTCTCATCCATGATGATAGAAAATAGCATATTTTTCAAGAAAAACACATGGCTTTTGTCGGAAATTTCATGCAAACCCTTCAAATGGTCCCAAATCTCCTTTGTTGATTTTCCAAGTGGAATCTGAGGTAGCTGATCATCTATCACTAAAAGCTTAATAAGCATCACGACTTCACGATTCTGCTCATCAAACTTTTCCTGAGTTTTATCTGTAGTGGTGGGACGAGTAACATTGTCGAGAATCATCTGATCAAGGCAATGATATTCAAAGATGGTCATCAATCGTTGCTTCCAGGTGTTATAATTTTTCTCGTTAAAACGTTGACTGCCTTCCAACATAATGTTGGTCAAACTCGCCATTTTCACACTTTTTGAGACACGGAAAATGAGGTACTAAGAAGAGGAAGAGGTTGATGCACGAAACTCAAGGCACGAATTCTAACATAGAAACAAAGGCAAATCAAGTGCAAACTTCAAAAAGTACGAAGTACAACTGGCACAAAAACCGAGGCACATAAAATGATACACCAAAAAAAATCCGAAGGCAACCCAAAAAAGGTCTCGAAAAACCCACAAAGAATCTATAATCAAAAAAAAAAAACGACTTCAAATGATTGGTCAAAACCCTAGTCAAACTTGCAAAAACCCTAGGTGGCAAGTGTTCTTCAAAAATTTGCAGAAAACAGCTTCCAAATCTCCAAAAAATTGTGGCAAAGAAGAGGCAAAAAAATGCGTTTGAGCTAGGACAGGAGATTCGTCCAAAATGAAGTCAAAAATGCAGGCAAACGAATCAGATAAAACGCGTTTTGCTAGGTCATAACCAGAGATAGCAAAAAAACGCGCTGAAACCCACAGATCACATACAGCAGAGAATGTGGATTCAAAACTAGGATCGCACGCAACAGAGGACGGGTTACGCGTCTTCAAGAGTCACGGAATTCTTTTTTTCTTCAAAAACGCAAGCTTAGAATATCTCAAAAACACGCCCAGGACAGGAAGAAAACGAGGCCAAAGAAGCTTCGATTTTCGATAAAAACACGGACTGAAAATTGCTCTAGGGTTTCAAACAGGAAAAAAAAACGCGTTTTTGAAAACAAATGCCCAGAATTCCGACTTAGAAAGAAATCGCGAGCATAGACAACCAGAAATCGCGCAACCAAAGACAAACGATTTTCAACGCCCAAAAAACCTCAAAATGCCACACAATTTTTCAAAAAAAAAGCCCTATGAAAAACCAGAAGAAAAGTCACAAATTTTTTTGAAAAATTTACAAACTGAAATAATTTCAAAAACGAAATTATTAAATTTTTTGGAAAAATATATTTTTACTACTCTGATACCATATTACTACTCTGAAGTAATTTGTTATATTAACAATGAGCAATGTGCTCAATAAATAATTTACAAAATGTACAAGTTCAATAGCCCAATAAGAGAAGGGAATGAAGGCGTGAGATGGTCATGAGGTATGCTTGAATGGAGAAATCTGAAACCCCAACAAAAGTATAGAAGAAAGCAGATGCTCTCAGGACCATTTTGTACTACTTTACCAGCACCCAGATGCTAGTTCAATCCCCTCAAAAATTGGACCATTTCCACCATAGTGCCCTTCATGGTGGATTGGAACTCCCTAGATTCTTTGACAAACTGTTGTCCATCATCTTCCTTGTCTCCCATTGCTTTCTTCTTCTCTCTGAGCTACTATCTCAGATCTCTATCGCTCATGACAGGGTACACAAGCTGGCAGGATGCCAAGCTCTGATACTATTGTAAGATGCTATACACAGTTTTGAACACAAATACTGAATCTCGAAATTTGTTAAATACAGATTCAACTCAAACACTACACACACATCCACTCAATCTATAACAGTCAACAACAAGGATGGCGTCTGATCGATTTGATAATAATAGACTGAATTGGATTAAGCAAATAATGTTCCACAATTGACAACTCACCGAACTCACAAACTCTACAAACTAATACAAACATACAGAATACACTAAACCCAGAGTTGCGTATAATTGCTAAGAGCAATGTCTGCACATAAAAACTCAAATAGGCAAGTAGATGTTACTTAGATCTAAAATTCTTTGAGATGCCTACTACACAAAGGCATTGATATTTGAAATTAGCGCACAATCAGAGAGATATATCGATATAGTCTTCCCGCTGCATGTGCAAGATCTTTGCCTGTTATAGTGAACAGGCCTTCGATCGCGTGATAATTCTATAACCTTGCGAAAACACCACTCCGTTATGACACTGCTTGAAAGATGCTCGATGATGAACAATGCCCGACGACTAAGAGAGCCTGCACGACCCAAGTCAAAGCCTCCTCACAAGCTCGTGCGGATGGGAGTGTGCGATTAGTCGAAATCATCTCTACCTCCAGCGGATGGCAGAACAACAATGCATGAGTTGAGTGACGGCTTAGAGGAGATGTCGGATGGCTTAGAAGGATTGTCGAAGTGAGAGAGGAAGACGGTAGTGCCGTGAGCTCGAGGCTACCACACCACATAGTCGCATGAACCCTCCTTCGTAATCGTTGTGAGATGCCTGTGACAAATCAAGCAATGAACAATTTCGCCTTACTTGAACTTGCTAACTAGATCGCTTCCACCTAGAATGATAGGAAGTGAATTGGCAATGAAACTGACAAAAGGAGAGTACTATCACAGTTGTTGGCAAGGGCTACGTCTTACCTAGCAAGGAATTCTTAGAGGTTTCCATCTCCAAAGGATTCACACAAACTCAATAGTCCAACCATGATGATCTCCCAATGAGCACGAATCCAGCATAAATAGGAAATGCAAGCGCCTACCTCAAGAGAGGTCGGCCAGAGTTTAAATTTAAATATTTATTTAATAATTTAAATTTACATTTAATATTATTATTTTATTCATACTTGACATTACTCTAAATATTATTATTAAAATATTAAATGCGAATGGGAGTGTTTAAAAACACTATTGCGTTTTCCCTCCAAAAATTCGTTCAAGTAATTTTGGGGACATGACATGTGTTGGCTGATAGGGATACGGAGGTGTGATATTATGATGGTTGCATCATTATAGAGAGTTCGTTGATGGTAGTGATGGTTGGATGTGTGGCACTTGTTGGCCTCATCCTACATCTTCTCCACTTTATGTTCTTGATTGTTTGGTTTATCACACTACAATGGCATCTTCTTCGTGGGAGAAGAAAGGCAAAAAGCAATTTGTTCAGGTAGTTGCAACGACGGCATCATTGGAAAGGGAAAAAAGAAAGCAATGGAAACGTAGAGTGTCAAGTGAGGAGATGATAGATGATTTCACTACTTATTTGGAAAAAAGAGATTTGGCATCTAGACTTGAGGTTGTGCATCCTACAAATTTGGGAGTTGGCCAAAGAGATGAATAGGGACCCATGTGTGGCCTTTCACTCAACCATGGCAAATTTACTAGTTGACAAGGAGATCATTAAGAATTTGAAGGTATTTCTCCCCTATGATGTTATTTCTATTGTTTCTAATTGTTGTGATACAAAGAATTCTAAGGAGGTAGTTGAGCTCAATTTGTCTAACCAAAAGAATATCTATAACAAATGTAATTTGGTTAATAGGGGCTCCCCAAAGCCTATGTAAATTTTTTTGGCTCTAGGTTTATTATTGAAACTGACTCTTGGATAATTTTGCAAAGGGGAGGCAAATTACAATGTATGCTTATGGAAGATGGCTTTTTGCCTGTTGGGTATAAGGTAACATAGTATGTTGTGGGGCTTGGATGTGTCTAGTCCATGTTATGCATTGTTATACACTTACAGATAAGGTGGTTTTGGTTCTTTGTGGTTGGTTACTTTGTTGTTTGGTTGAAGCCTCATCAGCCTTTTTGTTGTGGGTAGTTGAAGGATAAGCTCTCTCCTAGAGTTGAACTCTATATTACCAATATGTAGACTTTTCCCTTTTTTGTGGCTTATGGGCCTTAACCAAGTATAGTATCAAAAAAAAATGCGCTCTTTAACTGTTAATGAACAAAAGTTACCTACCAGATTTCCTTCACTATGAATGTAGCAAGGACCATGAGACTCAAAAAGTCAACTTTCAAAGTATAATTGAGCATTATATTAAAAAAGTATTGATCATTAATCTGAACCACAGAAGTAATTATCCTTCTTGGGAATTTCTCAAACAAAAAGATAAAGATATTTGTAATTTACTAAGTAAAATCAGGAAAAGAATGGTAAAATATTGAGTCTAGTGTTAGGGTTTGTGTTAGGGTTTGTGTTATGGAAAAATCAGAAAAAAATCAATGCAAATTTCAGAAAAAGAACCCTGATTCTATATTTTTTGGACACAAAACTCCAAAAAGTGTAAAAAATTGTGATTACTCACCAGAAAACATGTTTTTTAATAACACAATTTACCACATTTTGATTTTATTGGTGGTAAATTGGGTGAAAAATAAATAAAAAATGAGCAAAAATGCATTGACCTGTTAATTCAATTTCTTCCTAGTTTTTTGGCAATTTATGGATAGAGGCAGCAATAAAAGATTTATCAGGAGAAACCGTGATGAATTAAAGATATATAATATCTGCTGCCTCAGAAACAAAACTACACTTGATTCTTCAAAGAAAACAAATAAGAATACCTCCAGCTGCATCAAGAAGCATTTTCAACATGGATTGGGGACCCAATGTGGTCCGAATAATATCTGCTACAGCCTGTAAAATTTAAACAAATTTAACCCACAGTTAGCATAAATGAATAGCAGGATAAGAATAAGCATCTGATCTATTGATCAATTTGAACATTTCGTGTATTATTTTGCATTTCTCAAGAATGGGGTCAAAAGATATAACCTAAGTTACCAGTTTGAATTCTAGTTCAAAGTTTGGGTTTGCAATCAGGCAGATATTTTTTCCCCTGGGGTTTGGTCTCTGGTATGGCCATACAAATTATATATATATATATATATAAACATATTCATAATAATTATAAAAATTAAAATGAGTTAATATAATATACAAATATTATTACACATATTTTATTTTATTAACAAATATCGGTTCTACATTATATATTAATACATATCTTTTTCCTGGCTAAATATAATAATAGTAAATACTAATACATATTTGTATTAATAAGGTTGTACTTAAACTCACATATTAATATTCCCTACATATTAATCGATTAATATGTTTGCACTAATGTAATAGTAGATATCTTTAGCACATTGCAGATATATCAGGCGTAATAAATCTGTGAAATTTGGCGGAATAAATACCAGTTTAATACATTTATTTTTTATTTATTTTATAATACATATCTCCTCCCCATCTCAAAAAATCAGTGTCAACATTAGCCAGTGTTTGCTAAGCAAATTGCAAGAATTTATAAATGCCGTAGCAATTCAGAAAAATGTTGCAGAGATTCATTAAATGGGTGCCCTCATTTGGGATTCTGGGCCAGACCCTGAGCAAACCCAGGGCCATCCTGGACCTGAACCCATATCAGAACTGGATTTTTGCCCAAAGGCCTGTATAGGCAAACCCAGTAACATAGGCTATAACCAAGAGATTTTAACCACATCAACGAAAAATTACCAGTATAACAATGGTTGCATTAGTGTTCGGTCTTCCCAAAGTAAAATTGTTTTATGAAATCAGACGAGAAAATGGTAAATACATTTGCATTTTTAGAGAAATCAGAAAAGAAAATCTTGCCCAAATGTCAAAATCTTCCTTGTTGATTGCCACTAGGGAGAAAATCTTTCTTGGGCATGGATAATCACAATCAAATCCATTAAGTGTGAAAGTTCTTGACATAGTCAGCTAAATTATTGAATTGTAGTTTTCCCTCCTACATAAACAATTGAACATTCAGTAACAGATTATTCAAATAATTACTTTTATCAAGCAGTTGGATGTTATTAAAGTGATGTTTGTACAGTTTTGAAAATTCTGTAACAGGTTATTAAAATTATTGTTTTTGCCAAGATGTTGGCTATTATTATTTTGATATCATGTCCTTAAGGCTTAAACTATTGAATCATATCAGATATCATTTATGGATTACAATTTTCAAAGATTGTTACTAGTACAAAAACACAGGACATACAACAATTATTTAGAATGGTCACAAGCATGTAAAAAATCTCCAACAAGTATAAGTTTGAGCATCCATATCAAAATTAACAACTATCTACATGCAAGCATAAGTAAACATATGCACTTCATCTATAACCTTCACCAACGATAGCACCAATTGTGGAGATAGGAAGGTGCATAATTTTTAATCCCAGATAAAATAGAAGGAATCTCAATAACTATGTGTACATACACCAATTTTCATGGCAAGCTTAAAGGACTTCCCAACAGAACACTTTCTGCATTACTTCTTTTTTCCCTCCCTGACCAGGACAACCCCTCTATATCTCTTTTTATGAATTAATTTAAGAATAATTACATTTGAACTAATTTTCAATTGTGTCGATGTCATTATTATTAGTATATTGTCCCTTTGGCAAAGGACCAAATGCAGAAACAAGTAACATTTTAAGAACTTTGTGGCATGTTCATCAATTACAAAGAACATTAGATTTGCTTATATTAGATAGTTCGAGAAACACAAATAAGTAGAAAATCAAGCATTTGATCACATAATGTCACAGCTCCACTAGGAAAATTGTGTGAAAAGCATCTTTATTAAGGCCATTCCCCATAGAGATGGAAAATATTTTGTTTGAATAAGCACAAATTTGCTAAAGTATTTTTGACTCTACAACGAAGTAATCGACTTACCTATTGTTATAGCTATTGTGCTTGCAACAGTAAATTATACAGCCAAATTAATCATGACATGTTTCACTCAAATATCCTAATATCATACATCTAGAGAGTAACAAGTACAAATTTAACAAAAAAAAATTGATTGCAAATATTTAACAGTCTACGATTATCGCAGGTACATGTAGAAAATTACATTCCAACATTATTAACATGCATTGCATTTCACCTTTGATGCTTGAATATTGGCATGATGGACCTTCTTTCCCGTCTCCCGCTTCACACCTTCATCTGTCGAAAACAACATTTGCAACAAAATGAACATCAATGATTTGAATTAATCATAATATAGAAGGATCACACAACAACAAAATGACTTCCTACAAATAGAATGTAAAAAATCCCTACCATGTGTCACAAATATAAACTACTTTCTTCAATAATAACTTCCACAATGGATAATAATATACATTAAAGACATGGATAATAAATTAGATTAAAAATCTGCACTAACTCTTGTAATTGAACATCATGAACAGGAAATGACAGCAATGGATATTGTAACTGCAATAATAAACAGTGACATTGAGAGAATCCAAAAGGTCAACAATGTCAAACCCTGAACTTGTGATGCATTAGTAATGACAGATGAAAATGTGACCACTTTTTAAACAGAAAGAAAAAAAATCGTATTAATTTTAGAATGGATATTTTTGCAGGGTCATCCAGAATAAAACAATAGGACGAAAAAGCACAACAAATGAAATAACATTATAAAGCAAAAAAGAAGCTCCAATGAGAGGAGGAAATAGAGTGCTACGATTCCAGCCAAATTCGATAAGTATATGAAGGCTGTTGATTCAAAGGCGTAAAAGAAGACAGGTTATAAAAGTATAGCTTCAGCAGAATAAGCAAAGTAAAATAGTTCCTATAAAAACAGTTTAAAGACAAAAATGCAGGGATTTTTGCTACAATAAGATAGATTAAAAGACAAATAGGCATTGACCTTTTCCAAGAAAAGGAGAACTATAAATCTCTGTGGAGACATAGTCATATCAGAAACCTCATTGTAGTAAAAGAGGGCAATCACTGCAGCATGGACAGAACGATCGGCATTAATGATAGAAAATGTCGGAAGACAATAGGTGTAGACACACCGGCTACAAATGGAATCACAGAACCAGTTTTATGTTAAAATATGGGCAGCAAAGATATGAGAGACCATGGTGTTGAAATTTGTGAAAACAATAGATGTAGTTACACCGGCTACAAATGGAATCACAGAACCAGTTTTATGTTAAAATATGGGCAGCAAAGACATGAGAGACCATGGTGTTGAAATTTCTGAATTTTTTGTAACACGAATATTCACCTGTGACAAAATTGTTGGCTCAAACAGTGGTCCAGAGGTCCAAATGTCTACATAGAATTCAATGGCAACAATTTAAAAAGATTAGATGATTTTTTGCTATTAAGTGCGAACCTTGTCCTTGAAAGTAACATCAAATCTTGAATGCAGGTCCAAACGTTTTTGATGTTGAAATTTGTGAAAACAATAGGTGTAGAGACCATTGTTGGCTACAAATGAGAGACCATAGTGTTAAAATTTGTGAAAACAATAGGTGTAGATACACCGTCTACAAATGGAATCACAGAACTAGTTTTATGTTAAAATATGGGCAGCAAAGACATGAGAGACCATGGTGTTGAAATTTGTGAATTTTTTGTAACAAGAATATTCACCTGTGACAAAATTGTTGGCTCAAACAGTGGTCCAGTGGTCCAAATGTCTACATAGAATTCAATGGCAACAATTTAAAAAGATTAGATGATTTTTGCTATTAAGTGCAAACCTTGTCCTTGAAAGTAACATCAAATCTTGAATGCAACTCCAAACGTTTTTGGTGTAACAATAATAAGTGGTACTTGTAATAGCGTGACCCAGGTTCAAATCTCTCTTGCCAAAATAAAGGTGACCTATAAGCTCCATATGCGTTTGACTATGAGCTATGTTCACAAACATGACATATCAAATACTAACAAGGCTGACATTAACCTAAAATATCTTGCAGCCGCTGGGTTTTAAGTTTAAGCCTAACGGATCAAGACGCACACAAAAATTCTGCAAATGACTCCACCCCGAACAAAATAAAACACATTATACTATTCAAACCCGAATGAGTCGACAGTTTTTGAACCCAAACAAGAAATGAAGTACATATCCATGCCAAAATGCCAAAATGTCCTTACTCAGAACGAGGACCGGGGCGTGCATGGCTGCAGAAGCTGTCCAACAAAGGAATACCAACTATAAGTAGACCAAAAACTCGCCAAATCGCCGCGAAATTCCAAAGAAAAATCTCGAAGTGATCAGGAAAGCAAGCGCTGTGGGTACATTGTAGAAGCAAAATAAAACTTAGCTGAGGCCTTTAGGAGTCCGAGCTTCAAGGTTTACGCAATAAAACCCTCTGAATTTTTAAAAATAACAACGTACTATTTGGCCGCTTTGAAGCGAAAAAAATAGGTTTTGCTTTTAATTAAACTGTTATTGAATTGTTTTAAAGTACCTAATAACGGCACTTAAAAGTTGCTATTAAATGGAATATATTCACACATATTTATAATATTATTGTAGAGTATTTTTTTTATAAAGTTTCTCAGAATAAGATTATGAGTACAAGAATAAATTTTAAAAATAATATCTTATTATTATTTTTATATTATAATAAATTTATAACTAAATAATTTTATAAAAAAAAAAATTTTAAAAGTATATAAATTGGATACATTTTTTATTTTTAAAAGTATAATATTTAAGAAGAATATAGTTCTAAAGTAGTATCTACAAAATAAATTTTAAAAATAATATCTTATTATTATTTTTATATTATAATAAATTTATAACTAAATAATTTTATAAAAAAAAAAAAATTTAAAAGTATATAAATTGGATGCATTTTTTATTTTTAAAAGTAGAAAATTTAAGAAGAATATAGTTCTAAAGTAGCATCTATAAGATAGGAGTGGTAAAAATTTAGTTTGGGAGAGTAATATAGAGTATTAAAAGCAGTCCCTTTAAATATTTGTAAGTGTTTCATTCAAGCATTTTGAAACTATTTTGTTCTATAGATGTTAGAAATTGGGCACTTGGGAGCATTTTGGATTGTCCAAGAAAAATCTAGTAAGAAATTATTGTGTGAGCAAAACGTATTGGAAAAGAAACAACTAAAACAAAAAGTTAATCATTAATTTTCTAATTTCCAAATTCTTTCTTATTGTCAAATTCATGGGATGTTATTAACCTTTTCCACCAAAACTTAGGATTTCAAATTTAAAATTATTTATTGACCGCATTACAAAAACAAACATCAAGGTGTACGTGTAAACACTAATAATTTTGTTAAAACATACATCTTTATATATTAACAAATATTCCCCACAAAAATATATATCCAAGTGTACCTACTATTTCTAGAAGAATTCGCTATATAGTGGGCAAGTGTACAGACAATGTATTTCATCTCTCTAATGTAGTAGTTGTGCCAAAAATCATTATATAGTAGACAACTTATAAGGGAGAATGATTCATCTCCCTATGAAATAGTTGTGCCTATAATCATCATATAGCACATAAGTTCAAAGTGGATTGTGTTATGTCCTCTACTTCATTTAATAAGCTATGTTACTTTCATATGTTTCCCTACATATCAATACATTCAAGTGATAAATCTTTTTGTTATCCTATGTCAATATTAATTATTAGGGAGTGAGTTCAAAAGAACGATTTATGTAACTGAACTCTTTTTTGAATGTCAGTCCACAAGCCCTCCTTCTGTCTATCTAAGGAGGTCTCTAAAGGATTAGGCTTGAGTGGACATCCATGCCCTCTTAGAAAAGTATATAATATTTCATTAAGTGTCATTTTCAACCACATTAAAGTTATATTCCCTTCACAGTCTTCCCATAAAATTAATTAAAATTTGTAAAACATTACATATTTTAATTTTCGTAATTTTTTCAAATATATAAAAGTAGATCACTTTTAGATTTAAGACTCAATATTTGTAAACATTACATGTTGAAAATTGTCTACTTTATGTTTCCAAATATTATCAAAGTTTTACATCTTTGTAATTGGCATGTCTCATTTTAAGATTTCAACTATGAATTTCAAAAATCAAATTTGAGATTATGTATTTGTTTTTGTAATCCACAAGCATCAATTATTGCATGCTTCTATTTATTTGTGGTTTTCATGGTTGTATATCACATAGTCAAGATAGCCTCATATAGATACTTATAATTTGGTGTGAAGATATGTATATTTGTCATATATAGTTTGTGGATAAAACCATGGTTAAAGACCCAAGATGTGAATCTCTTAGGGAGGTCGTGGTGTTGTATTTTATTTCTCATAATTTGAATAATTGAATTGTTTTTCCAAACAAGTATGTCTAATGAAATTCCATATTTTTGTAGTATTTAGAAGAAACATCAATCATGATTTTACATCAACATGTATCTATTGACTTTACTTTTTTAGATGTTAATGCTCAATGGTGAGGAGACTCCACTATAGGATGAGGATTGTATTCCTATACTTGTATCTTTTCAGGACTATATATCTTTATAATATATGTGTAACCTTAATTTCTTTACTCTTGCCATGATATAAATTTTAATTTTTGATAAGAAGTCTGTCTTGTTATTATATTTTCCTATTCTTGAGGAACATGAACTAAATCAACATTGAAATCAAAGCTCGAACAAAAACATTATCAACTAAACATAATGAAGTAACCCTAAAGTTTATCCTTCATTGTTTTCATATCTAATACACAATCTAAACAATACATGGGTTATTTTATATTATAAAACAAGCTTATTTCTAGAATTCTTAACAAACAAAGGATAGTGATATTGCTATTAGGATTCAACAGTGTAGTTTTTGTGAGTCAAACTTATTGACCTATCAAAAACTACACGATTGAATCCTAATAGCAACATCACAATTTAACACATTGTGGAAAATATCTCCTACTCATCAAACAAAAGATAGAAAATAATATTTTGAACAATCTAAGAGGCACAAACACATAGAACCAACATTCAATTTAAAATTGATTCCATGTGATTATATGATATTTCTTTCTTTCTCACTTTTTCTATTCAATAAGGGTATTTTTGATCTAATTGTAGAGTTTTAAAGATTTTAGTGCAATATATAACTTGGGTTGTTTTCAATGTCTAAGAATTTTGTAATAAATAGTGATACCCTATATTTAACTAAAACATCAACTAAATTATAAATATATGTCAAAACTATGAACTATCAGAAGATTTATATTACTTGGAATTTTATTTTGAATTTAACAATTTCTGAACTTCAAATTTTGTAACAATTGAAAACAAAATTTGATCAAGGATGATATATAATATAGAAATTTCATAAATATTTTAAATAAATAGACAAGTAAACAAATTCATAATATTATGATGAAATGCTTTTAGATAAAACTTTACATTTTTAAAAAAAACAAACTTTGGCATTCTCTTTTTTAGGTCATAAACATTTAAGTACATATTTACACAAAATCAATTTAATGAAATAATTGTTTTTAAATTCATACAAAGTAATTCCAAAAATATGGGTTAGTAATTAAAGAAGTCCTAAAAACTTTAAACTATTGAAAACTTATAATAATACCTTTTAAAGTGTCATTATTGTGGCTCATGGAGTGGTTGTTGGGACTTATTGTAAGTTGAACCATCTATAACTTGTAAAAATTAATTCAGTGTAATTGATATTTTTTATTCACAACAAAACCCACCTAGCAACCTCCATGATAGTGTCATATAGTAGATTTAGTCCTACAAAATTCTTCCATGGCTAGAAAGTTGTTTCTATTTATAGGTAGGCAAGAATCTACTAAGCTTAATGTATACAAATTTAAGGAGCTTGTTCTTAGGATCTTGTCAATAGTTCTCAAACCCTCAATTATATCTATAGGTTGTGAAATTTAATAAAAACTAACAAAAAGATTGATTTTAATGTCTCTAGTCCCGAGATGGATCTCTCCCTTTGAGAAGGCACCTACAACTTAAAAAAAAAAAAAAATCTATTTTATGAAGAAACCATTGGAATACATTGAAATTGATAATTTGACATAAATCATCATGAACACAATGGTGATAACGGTGAAACTATGCCAAGATTATAATAACACTTCATATACTAAACATGTGTCTTTTTTAACTAAACCACTTTCCTAATTATGTGTTATTTTGATAGTACCATGGTAGAATAATGTGTTTATGCTAACAAAATTACATACAATGATTCAAAATATATCTTTTGATTGTAATTGATGTCACATCATCAACACCAATTCTTTGAGCAACTCTTTTCATATCTATTTCACCCTCTAATTTTCATCTTTTCATTTATCTTAATATATATTATAAATATATGACTGTCAAAAAAAATTATTCCTATCCACAACAAAAATATTAAATATTCATGATTAAAGAAACCATTGTTTTTTAATACATGTAATACTTGATAGCATATTCTTTTAACCCAAGTAGATTACAATTTGATTAAACCTAAATTCATGATCACCTTAACATAACATAATATGTCAAAGTTAATACTCATATTTATAGCTTGTAATAAAAGTATGAGGGTGATAATAGATTAAAAAATTATGGGTAGATATTTTGAAGCTAAGTTTGGATATTAAATGTTGAAAATAAAATAAAATAAAATCTTAGATACTATGAAGTTCAAATAAAAAGCATAGAACAACAATGAAATTAGTAATAAACATAAAAAATTAAATATTACAGAGATATTTTCTAATAATGTGAGAAAAAAACTAAGAATGATTCTTTTTAAAATAAGATCTAACCCAAAAATACTCCAAGTTAATAAAATTTGTAAAATTTGCAACATAGTAATAAATTTGAAGCGGAACCTCACTGTCTTTGAACTATCTAATAATAATGTGAGAATCAAATTCACTCTTTTCGTAACTCAAATGATTTCCATTATCTTTTCAACAAGGAATGCATCTTCGTTTTTTATATACAAATTGGTTTTGAAAGAAAGGAAGAAATGACATGGGAAATTATTGTTAACATTTAATAAACATAGCACTCTACCAACACCACTCTCAAATATGTATGGAACTTATTCCTCTTAGTGTAATAAATATTTGTGGCTTTGCTCTTTCTTCTTGATCTATGCTTTTCTTTCCTGCTTCTTGTTTGCTTTCATCATTCTTTGGTGAGCTCTCTTTTTTTTTGGTGGTTTCCTTTTGTTTCTTTCTCTTGGCTGCTGCCTTTTTCTGGCAACACTTTGGTATTTGCTTACTTCCTATTTTTCTCCTGTAAAGCTTTCTTTAGCTTCTACAATATGTAATATCTTGTTTTAATATGATATTATGCATTTTTTCCGAGGTAAAAAAAATAAATATTTGAGCAAATGTATATAAATACTTACATCGACCATGTCTTTTATCTATCTTTTGGGGCATTATCGATATTGTCAAGCTACATGATGGGGACCAACATATTTATGGAAAAATGAGTGTTATAGTTAGAGGGTTTCTAATGGTCTTAAGTTTGTGGTTTACACATTTTTTTTTTTGCTCTTTCGCATGCCCTTCACCCTTATTTAAAGTATGGCCTTCTATAATTATCTTTTGAAGAATAATATTTTCTCTCATGCAACTCTCAATATTCTTAAATATGAGACTTTTAATCATTTCTTTTAATATGTGAGTCCATGGTGCAGGAACATCAAAGGTGAAATGTCTATCTTGTGTTACCAAAAATATTGTGATTTTAATTGGTTTATTTTCAATAAGGGCTTAGAGGCTAGGTGAATAAATATTTTGATTTGTAACTTTGTAATTTCCCTTGGGATGAAATTGCAATTGTAATTTTGGTGGGAAATATGCCTTTATGAATATTTCCTAAGGAAAATATGGGAAAATACCCCTCTTGGGCGTCCAAAATCTTGGTGGGGGCCATTTGGGGTGCATGAGATTGCATGTTCAATTGCATGCCTTGCATGTTGTTGCATGACCGTATTTGGAGCCATTGGTGCCACTGGGAGTCAATGAAGGTGTCTTGATTGACCAAGATGATTGGTCAAAAGTTAGGCACCCATGTGAAGGTGGTGAATGCTATGAAATATTTTATATTTTATTTTCTTATCTCTCCTCAAGTTGGGTGTGGTATTTCTTGATGGTTTTGGAGGTTGTTTTGGGAAACCAATGGTGCTTTCTTCTCACACAATTTCTATATAATGATGTTTGCTCCTTTGGTGAGGGGGGCTTTTGGAGAAGTTATGGTTACATACCCAGACACTGCCAGAATGAAGCTAGATTGTTGAGTTGTAGATTTTTTTATGTGATAACCCCATGTTGTATGTGAGCATATGAGCTCCATGATTATGGAATTCATTTCCAGATTTGAATGTTGCAGATTTATCCTCCATTTCTATGTGTTTGAAGTTAATGTGTTGCCTTCTTACATAGTGTTGTATGTGTGTTTGTAATTAGATTTGAAGGGGAGAGTCTCCCTTTCCATCAATCCAATTTGGGTAAAGGAATTTCACAAGGCTAGCCATTTTTTATTTCCCAATACCTTTCATTAGCGATCTAAAAAGCTTCAAAGTTGGCAAAATCATCCCATAAAAGAAAATTTTCAAATTCTTCCAATTAATTTTACCATCACAAATTTGATTCGATGAGAGATCAACTATTACATAAAAATCCCTTTTTCAAAATGGTATAGTTGTTTTCTAGGCCCCGAAGAATAACACCAATGTCAAAATATATTTAGTAAATGTAATGTGCATAGATGGTAAAAGAATTATCATTTAGATAGATCTATTAATAATGTGTAGTTGTGAATAACAAATAATGAGGACAAATACAAGCATCCATTTATATATAGTATAGATCTTGAGAACATGAAAATATGAATATTCACTCACTAAAAAATAAGATGATGGAGAAATATATGAATAATTTCATTTGCCAATTTAGTAAGCACATAAATCAAATTCTTTTTGTAAGCATATTATGTAAAACATATGAAGAACCAATCGAGACAAATGACAACTTTTAAAAAATACCCTAAAAAGGATATAAAATCCCAACATAAGGCATTAATTTTTGTGGCGAATCTATGTCTTTTCTAAGGAAAATAATGATTTTTTTGGGGAATTTTTTACTTTGTCAACAATGTTAGTTTTTATTGGGAAATTATAAATATATTAAAAATAATATATAGTTAACGAATTATGGTCATATTCAAAAAATAAAATAATTGAAATGGAATATATATATATATATATCATTAATGGCCTTGGTAGGATTAATCCTATGTCAAATGCACATATAGAGCGAAATACAATTTGGAAAAAACTGGAGGAAGGTTGGGTTAAAATTAATTTTGATAGTGCCTCGAGGGGGAATCCAGGGAAGTCAAGTGTAGGGTGCATAGCCAAGGATGAGGATGGAAAAGTAATCACAAGGGCAATTCAAACGTTGCTAGATGGAATAAATAACTTAGCAGAAGTGCACACGGCTTGGTTGGCAGTGTTAATAGCGAAAAGATTAGCAGTGGCAAATTTGCATCTAGAAGGGGATTCAAAAAATTTCATAGATGCCATTGCCAAAGGGGCTTCCTCGTGCTGGCATATTAACCAATTAATCATAGTAATTGGACTCAAATTAAATTCCTTCCAAATTTTCAAAATCTCACATGTGATGCGAGAAGGGAACGCAGATGCAGATCAACTTTCAAATGAAGGATGTGATCTAGGCTTAAATGAAACTAAATGGTGGGGCGTTGTTGAAAATTAAAACTTTTTGTAAAAATGTAAAAGTGGGGAATTAAATCGACGAGTAGGCATGTGGAGTACAATCACCATTGTTAATAACCCCATGAGCATTTAAGCTCATACAAAGCCATCATAACTTGGAAGCAAATTTCTAGATTGATAGAAGTTTAAGGTGGGGGTGGCACGAGTGGAATGGATAGTCTGCATTATTTTGGGGCAAGGATTGGACTTTATGCATTTGGGAAGGATTGCTAATAGATAGTGCATGAAAAGCAAAAAGGAAGATATTTAGTGGTTAAATAAGTAGCTCGTGTAGTGTCTCTAGCGTGTGGGTGAAGAAAGCAAGATAATTTTCTGGGTTTTCAATCTTCAATTGATAGACGTTTGGCGATGGAGGCAAATTTTACCTTGGGAGAATTTCTGAGAAATGTTTGGCAGAGATTTTTAAATTAGATGACCCAATTTTCATAAATATCGTACAAATTGTTTTGGGAGAGGCCTTCTTGCAGTCGAAATTCCAGTATAGGATGAATGCGGACATCATCTCAATGGTCGTGGCTTGGGGGCTGACAATGGGAACGAAGGAAGAAGTGAACTGGGTTGCCAGGGCGTGTGTACCAGACCACTCCCTGTGTAGTTAGATCTCATTAATGGCGCAGGTGGTTGAAGGTAAATGTTTGAGGAGGCCATTTGGAGAAGAATCATGCCAGATGATCAACCGACGAAGTTTCATCCTTTTTTCCTGTGGAATGATGGGCAGACAAGAAGGCACGCATGGAGGAAACCCGGCTGGGGTGGGATCTCTTGAAAGGATTCCTCAGGGATCGAGAGAAAGCGATGAAGAAGGTGCGGGAGGAAAAAGTGAAGGAAACAGGTCTGAGTTGCAGCACAAAAGGTGGCGATGGCAATGATGGCCCAGGCAAGGGCAAGAAAAAAATTCAGTTTAAAAATGAGCTTTAGAGTCTTTTTAAACGTTTAGCATTTAGCATAAATAGTTACAATCTTTTTGTATGGTAATTGCATAGGAGTGAACCGTAAACTGTTTTGTGCACTTTCATGCTTGATGAAAGTTACAGTAGTTTTTAGTAGGTGGTTATAAGAGATAGACGTAAAGGTGGTCTTTAGTGGTTTTTGGTGTGGAGTTCAACCCTATTTTGTTCAAAGTTTTACAGACACCTGAATATGTAAACTTCTTATTTTGTTTTTAATATAATACAAAAATTTACCGATAAAAAAAAAAAAATTAATTAATTATTTGATAAAATTCCTAAAAATTTAAAAAAACATAATGGGGTTGGCAAAAATACTATACACTAAATTATAAGGATTAAGTCATTTGACAAACTTTTAGCTTTATAAAGATGACTTATTCGATAAGTTTTACATCAAATGAACATTGATCAATGAATTAAGTTTATTCCATGTCAAAGTTATGACACACTCAATTTGAAACTTAAAAAAAATTTAAAATAGGTCTTCGTAAGAGACAAGTGTCAATGAGTGAACGACACTTTTGTTAAAGTAATAGAAGAACTCGCTAAAGTAAGAATCTAACTAACAAGATCAAATACCTTCCACAAAAGAGATGGAATAGAAATAATTATTATATTACTAGAAAATAATAAATAAAATACTTATACAATAAAATAAGATGACTCTGCTATATAGGAGAGGACAAAACATAAGGACAAAGTAAGATCATGAAAAATTCCATAATACTGTGATATAAGACACAAAAATAAAATGAACCAAGTAAACTTAATTAACTAGATGTGAAAAAGTCCTAAAGTGAAACTCGCTAGATGATATACCATGTTACAACTCAAGGAGAATGATAAAACATGCAAATATGGGTCTTGGCTACAAGGCTAGATTAGGTACCCATGTGTAAACAAATCTCTCACAACTATAGTAAAGGACAAAAAAATCCATAAGAAAAACCCCTCCAAAAAAAGAAAAATGTGAATAAGTGAGGAAGGAAGGAGGCCTCAATATGACCCCCCAAGGACTAGTCTATCACCAAGATAAAATAGATGTCCTCAATACGATGGAAAATATGACAAAGGTGAAGATGCCTCCAAAATTGATTCTAGAAAGAGTAGGAACATGACTTGAACACCACTGAAGCAACAAGAAGGTACAAACAACTACCAAAAAAAATCATTATATTGTCATTCTAAAGAACCTCCTCTAGAATCGAGATGAAGATCATGATCAAAGAGACATAATTATGCATGAGTGACCCAAACAACACTACTAAAACAATGAACAAATAGAAAATGAGGTAATAATCTAATAATAATAAAATATAGATCTGTCGTGTCAATCTACATAAATGACTCCAATGACACTACTCAACCAAATATATAGATGGTGAATTCACAATACTATATTGCAACAAGGAAATAACCTAGTAGTTAAAAATATAGGTGTTAATAGTCTCATAACATTGATCAATTGAATATTAAAGTTCTCATCCATAAATAGGAATGTGAGAGTGTTTATATGGTATGTATTCCATATCATTAAAATGCATGGATAGCCAATTACTACATCTAATTCATATATAAAAATAAAAACTAGATACATAGCTCAGTCCAAAATAAAATCAAATAAGCATTAACACAAATAATAAGATACCCCCCATAGTTGCTAAAAAGGGAGAGTATGACAAATCCACTAAAATTATGTGTCATAATATGGTGCAAGAAGGTGAAGAAGCAAAATTTAAAAAGTACTAGATAGTACCTACAACTAAAAACAAGGTCTCTCTTATGTGTTGTTATAAAGGGTGTGCAAAAACAAGGCACACTCACATGAAGGTAGATAGGTTATGATTGCAAATAATAAGGTCCATACAACAAACCCTTATGGTACTTTATAAAGTAGTGTGAATACAATAATGACACATGACATGTGAAAGATCCTTAAATTACAAGTACAGTATGCGACTCTTTATTTAAGTACATTTACAATTCAAAAAATGTATTCAATAGATACTTACAATGTCTAAAAATGTCAACATGCTAAAATTACAATTCTACTAGAAAATGAAAGGAAACCTAAGAACCACTACAAAACATGTAAAAATATGTACTTTAAAAAATACACCCAAAAAAAGCACATATGCAAAGCTTATGGCCCCTAGCAGTTCCCAATATGAGAATTGTACAACATGATCACTAAGAAAACTAAAGTTCTACAAAGATAGAAATTTGAATTGAAAATAATTTACACCATCATGAAGAACATGAAATTTTATCTTGTTTCAAAAAAATATTCTAAATAAAGAGATCATATGAGTAAGAATAGAGCCTTTTAAGATGGGCTCCAAAAAATGAATTATCAATAGTGAAGGGGGCAAAGAAGCCAATACACTGCTGACATCATAATGATATCACTATCAAATCTAGTTAAACTATTACCAAATTTGGAGGTTTGCTAAATAAAGCTAGTGATAGTCAAAATAAGACCTCTAATAAATGTGGAAGCACAACTAAGTTTGGAGGAGTCACTAAATAAACCTCCAAAAAAGGTAAGTTATTGACTTTGAAGGTCTATATGGGTTACTATGTTGGTAATTTGTAAAAAAAAAATATTTTAAAATAAAATATTAAAAAGGTGAGGATAAAAGGGTTTGAACACCTCCTACCACTGTTGTGTAGGGGATAAGGCCCAAGGGGCCACTACCCTTTCCATAACTAAGATCCCCAAGATTTTTTCCCTATTGCATGGGACAAGACCAAAGGGACTTGTTATCCCTGGCATGGCAGGGCCATGTCCAGGACAAATACCCCATCTTTAATTTTTTAACAAAAAACTTATTTATTTATTTACAAAAATGCACCAGTGGCAATGACATATATGCATGATGCAAGATTGATTTTGAGATTCAAATTTTATAATAATGGTGATCAATAGTGTACTATGATGTATGACCATATGGAGTCATTCAAAATTTCACTACATAAATTTGTTACCCTAGAAAAATACTCAAAAAATTGTTGGTAGCAAATCTTATCATGTCATGTGTATTTATAAGTTTTTAGGCCTTTTGAGCACAACTATGAGGTTTGTTTTGCTTTAGGGGATAAAAGTAATTTTTCACAATAAAAACCTCAAAAAAATGAGAATGGATTTGTTGAATTAAAGTTTTGATACCATCTTGAAGTAACGGATAAGAACACAAACCTAACTAACAAAACCAAATACCTTCCACAAGAGAGATGTAATAGAGAAATTATAATATTGTAAAAAAAATGATCTATTTAGAGGTGTGATGGATTGAGAGAGGGTAGAATCCTCCTATCTCTTTTCATTTCAAAATTTGAAATGATATATTTAGAGTTTTGTGTAAATTTTGAGAAATTTCAAAATATAGGGTTACCATGCCCATTTTTTATAAAAATGATGAAAATGTGAATTTTCTAGCTTGAATAGGGTGTTGGGAATATTTGCACGAAAAGGGTATTCTTAGAATTTTGAATTTTTGATAAATTTCCATGGTGGAATTGGGTAATTTTATGGTTTTTACATTGTTGAAATATAAGAAAATTTGAAGTTTTATGTGAAAATGATTGAATTTGAATGTTTGGAAAAGATGAAACCTTGTGAAATGAGATGTTATGTAATGTGGGAAAATTCATTGAATTTTTAAAAAGTTGGATTTTTGCATTGGTTTTGTGTCACACTCATTGGAGGGTGTGATGACTATTTTGGAATGTTTTGATGAAGTTGTACTTCATGAAATGTGATGTTTTTGATTAACGATAAACAAGCTTTGAAGGGTTCATGAAACCTTGTAGAAAAAGGAACAGTGGCAGCAAAGATAAAGCAATAGGTTACCCACCCAAAGAAACAAAAAACAAGTTGATTACAAAGACATCAACACAAAACAACAACACACAACAAAATCAAAGAACAAAAAAAATGGCCATTAGATAAGTTCCTTAAGCATCCTATCCACTTCCAGGTCCTTGAAAATCATCCTGTCATGCAACTCCATGAATTCTTCCACATCCTGCCTAAGCACCGTTTTGCAATTCTTTGTTTTACTCCAAGTGTGAACAAAAACACTCAGCCTGACACCCATGTCCACGGTTTGCATCTCTTGTTAGCACTCTCCCCCATCTCCCTATTCACCTGCTCACTAAAAAAGAGATCTACCCATCCATTCTTTTTCCTTCTTATTGAGGAAAACAAGACCCTCAGCCGAGGCCTCCAACTTCTCCCTGATGATATTGATAATCATGTCCATGTCCATGCGCAATTGTCGGTAGTTCTTTTCCAAAAAATACATCCTCAAGCCATGAATGTGATGTTATGCATTATGAGAAAGTGTTATTTATTTTGGAAAGATTGTATTATTGCATTGGTTTTTGTGCCACATTCATTGGTGAGTGTGAAGAGCCCAGGATTAAGGTACTAGAAAGGGTTATGGGAGTGGCTCTCAACGTGTCCCTAGCCCAAAGTGGCAAGTAGGTTGATCATGGGTGGGGTGTTATTTAATCAAGTGATAATTAATGAAACATGAACAATTAATTTAACCAAGATAATAGATGCCCCTCTCATGCCTTGAGTGCTAGTACATACTAAGGATGTTTGGGAAGGCATGCCAACTCAAGGAGCTTGGGTCTTGTAAGATCAAGTATCCTCGTTTGTATGAGAGTACTAGATTATGCAGGTGTCATACCTTTGAGCACCATGATGAGACTCCCTAACTAGCTCTCTAGCATCTTACCCTCATGTCTTGTGTGTGTGTGATCCGCCATTAGTGAGTTGGCCCAATTACGATCCTTGTGATACCCTTCTAGTGAGTTATTCCATGTGTCATGCCCTTGGTGAGTTTTTCCAAGGATGGTTTCTTGTATGGAATTGGTGAGTTGGCCTAATATCGATTTGTGATGTGACATTGGTGAGTTTTCCCAATGTTGTTTATGCTACTCCATTTGTGATTATACCATGTGCTTAATTGTATTAGATTCAATGTTATTCGATTATTGGTTGTTCTTTCATGTGCATGTTAAGTTTATTCTTTGTTTATGGTGTGTGTGTAAGCCTTCTCCCCATGTGTTTAGCATGAGTGTTATGGTTGTGGCCCATGTGACTATATCCTAGCATGGTGGGAGTGGATCCTTTTGATTCTATGAGATCAGATGGCATGGTAACTATAAGTGTGGAAAAAGTAAAAAGTAAAACACTTCTTAATGAAACATTGTATCAAGATTAACATGAATTAAACTAATTTAAAACACTGAAAAACCTAAAGATGTCTCATTGTCTCCTATCTCCAAAGATTTATCAAGTTATAGAGGCTCTCTGATTTATAAGCACCGTAACTATTTAAAATGCCTATCTAGAGAACGAAATGGATGCTAAATGCAATGATGTGATGATTGCTAATAATTTCTAAATGATATGATGCTACTGTAAACTATCCTGACATGAAACTTGTTAAATGGAAGCTACAGTAAAAGCTAATGATGCTATCATGATTCTAAATCTACTGATGCCATGATGCTATGATGATACTAAAATGCTAATGCTTATGATTGCTTGGTTGCTTGGTTGTATTCCTGAAAAGTAAGTTTGCATAAATTGCGATTTCTCATATCATTTTCATGCTTCAGAAGGCTGTATATATAGATTCTCGGCAACATTTTTGCACAGGGGTAACACAACAGAGGCTGAGATTAAATCAGAAGATTTGAATGGTAAGAGATAAGAAGGTGAAGTTCATCATGGGGATTGTTCCTCCCCATGAAAACACCAGGCAAGATGAGAGGAAATATTTGAGGAAGATTGAGAGTATTGCCTACAGGTTTGTCCTCGAGGTTTTTCTCATGAATGTCAGTTGCATTAATTAGATTTGAAAAATCTAATTCTATTGGTGAGTGGATAGAGGGATTTGATTTATGCTTTTATTTAAATATTTTTGGTTTATTTAAATTAGCAAAATGAGAGATAAATAATTTAATAAAACAAACTATAAAAGTTGTTTATTAAGTTAAAATAGAAGGAATAGGATAATTAAATTAAAGATTTTAGGATATATTTATTTAATTAAGAAGAAAATATGATAAGATAATTAAATAACACAAACTATTGAAGTTGTGTATTTAATTTTAAGATAGAATTGATGGATAAAGTATAGAAGAAATAATAATGATAATAATTAAATAAAACAAAGTATTTAATTTTGTTTATTTAATTAAGAGGAAATAATGTGATAAAATAGAAGAATTAAAAGTGAACTTAATATAAATAAATATTTCTATTTATTTACTAAATAGATGAATTTAGGATTAATTAATCAAATAAATCATATTTAATTAATTAGATTCTCTAGACCATTTTTAGGTGTATACATTTTGCCCCTCTTTGAAGTGATGTGTCTACACATTGCTTCAAAGAAAATTTTGTGTTGTTGCTGCTACTATCAATGAATTTTTTTTCAAAATGCCCCAGACATGTTTTTCAGGTGATTGATGGATATATGCCCCCTCGGGAGATAAATTAATGAATTTTTTTATTTTTTTTTGGAATTTTTCAATTTTTATGATTTTCTGATGATTTGATGATAAAATAATTTATCTCCCAATAATTAATTAAGAAAGTGGTCTTGGATGAATTTCAATTAATCTCCCCTTTTTAAAAATTAAATCAATCTCATAAAATCCCCTTTTCAAATAACCTATAAAAGGTTAAAAAGGTCTTTTTCAAAATCATTTGTACATTGTGACTTTTGAAAACCTGCTGAGAGAGATTCTTATGCCACTTGGAGCAAGATGTCAATTCCATATCACACCCATTGTTTTGAGTGTGTTCAACGACATCAGCGGCTAGCCGCATTCAAACCTCCGATATGTCTATTTTTTCCTTGGTTTTTGTGCATTTCCTCATTTTTTTGTGTATTTTTCAGATTTTTGAATTTAAACTCCTTTTAGCGCTTTTAGAATCTGTTGTAGCACTTTGTAGTTTCGTTTTAGTGCTTCTATAATTTTAGCACTTAGGAGGTTTGTTTTAGCTCGTTAGTAGGTTAGGTTAGTGCTTTACAAAGTTTAGCACTTAGGATAGTTGTTGTAGCACTTTTGTAAGATACATTAGCGCTTTCATAACTTTAGTGCTTTGGTTAGATTTTGTAGTGCTTCGACCTCCTATTTTAGTGCGTTTAGAGTTTTAGCGCTTTTATAAAAAAATGTTAGTGCTTTGACCAAATAGAATGGCGCTTTTGATAAAATGGTGTTTTGTCCATTTGTAATAGCACTTTTATCTGATGAAATGGCGCATGTCATTGTTTTAGTGCTTTTAATGCCTTTTTGAGAGCATTTAAATCAAAGTGTTGTGATTTTTGTCAATTTCTTCTTGATGTTCTTGATTTCTGATTGTATCAGCTATTGGTTTGAAATGAATGATTTGTCTAATCAAATGCATAATTTTTTGACCTCATGATAAGTGAGGCTTGATATTTGTTTTGATGATAACTATCCTCATGATAAGTGAGGAATAATTACGACTAACATACCTCATGATAAGTGAGGAATAATTACGACTAACATACCTCATGATAAGCAAGGTTGATTTGATGCATTGATGATTGACCTCATAATAGGCGAGGTTGATTTGATGCATTGATGATTGACCTCATGATAGGTGAGGTTGATTTGATGCATTAATGATTGACCTCATGATAGGTGAGGTTCAATGATGTGTGCTCATGAGATTTGATCAAAATTCTCACCAAGATCTGATTTGATTTGATATGGTATATTGATGTTATTTGATAATTTACATGAATTTTTTGACTTTGATCTTGTTATGATAATAGAAGCGATTGGGGAACCTTCAGGTTCGAGAGCATTTCCCTTGGACATTTGATTTTATACCACAGTTGGCACAGCCTGAGATGACTATTATCACACGTTGTGGATTGTATCCTCTTCTATATATGCCCCAGATTAGGATTAATCAAGGTTTGTTGACAACGATAGCCGAGAGGTGGCATAGCGAGCACAACACCTTTCACCTTCCTACTGGTGAGATGACAATCACTCTAAAGGATGTCTGGTGGATTCTACAACTTCCGATTGTTGGAGATGTTGTCATATATGATTCAACAGAGTAGGGTGGGACAGATGCCCTTCGTAGAGTGTTCCAAGATGATCTTATTGTCACAGAGTGGATTCCATGGCATGAGATGGTTGATGCATATGCCACTTTGCCTAGAGTACTTGTTGGTTTCATCAGAGGATTCCTTAGTCCTAATCATAGGTCTAAGGGATTCTCAATTGGTTGGCATAGGGTTTTGGAGAGTATGGTTGTTCATGGCACCAGATTTGCTTAAGGCATGTGTATGCTTTCCCATTTATATCATGATTTACATTCATTTGTGTATCTTAGTGGTCAGAGTTTATCGGACGACGTTACTTTGCTTCAGGTATGGGTGTGGGAGCACATAGTTGTCACACATCTAGTTCCAGTTAGACAAAGGCCACCCATGAGACCTTATGTGTTCAGATATGCTGGCCAGCTTACTTAGTCTAAACTGGGTAAGTTAGAGTATTGGAGGAGAGTTATTAACAACATAGAGCATGTGACATGGCATCCCTACCTAGATTGTGATAATTGGGATGATGATGATATTCAGCTACCATTTCTTTATCAGTTGATGATCCTGATTGGCTGTGCTCGTCAGGTATTGGAGAGATTCTTGATCAAATAGGTTTATAGATAGTATGGGATGGTACAGGGTATGCCTCAAGGTGTTGCTCATTACACTTGTCGTTAGTCAGATACCACAAATTGGGGCCCTTGTTTGTCATATGCTGCTGCAATTCAAGAGTTCTAGGATTTACAACCATTTGAGTGGGACATTCGGCCAGATATTGTCGAGCCTCCAGTTACAGCAGATTATGTTGAGTTTTTTGCTTTGCATCCGTTTCCACGCCTTACCATTCCAGATGAGCCTGCCCCATTACCTGCAGAGGAGGACTTTCCCATTGCGCATGGTCGGAGATGGAGGAGAGAGGATGTTGGAGGGGTTGAGGCAGAGGATGTTGGTGTGGTTGGTGAGATAGATGTCAAGCCTGAGGAGGATGTTGGGGTAGAGGAGGATGTTGGTGGCAAGAGCAGCAAAGATGAGAGCGACAGAGATGAGAGATTTGATAGTGGAGAGGCTACAAGTGGGTCGGGCCTTGCTTTAGATTTGTCTAGTGAGACTATTCCTTGCAAGAGGTAGGCTGTGGGAGGTGTTTCAGAGTGGTTGCAGATAGCAGATCTTTAGGTTCAATTAGAGACCGTTCAAAAGCAACTTATTCATGCTTAGATGCAGGCACAGGCTAAGTTGCATGCAAAGACTCTATCATCAGTGCAAGCTCAGTTAGTCATAGCTCAGTCACAGATTGTAGCATTGACAACTAAGAGGGATGCGACTAAATAAATAGCCGAGGCAGCCTGAGCTCATATTACTTGACTGACAGCTATGAGGGATGTAGCCAGGTTTGTAGCAGAGGGTGCTCAGACTTCTGCTGATAGATTATAGAGATTGGCAGATGGTACCTCCCTGGTAGATTACATGCGAGAGGTTGCTTGTATTGGCGAGGAGATTGAGTTTTATAGAGCGAGATATTATGAAACAGTTCCTTCTAAGTAGAGAGTTAGCTATGCCAGGTCACGATCCAAGACTGTTAGTCCAGGTGTTACCCAACCTCTACCTAGAGATCCCAAGAATCCCGATTCCTCCAGTGGTAGGGGTCTTGATCATGCTATGCCTACACCATCTGGAGCCAACAACACTTGATTTGTTGTCTATGTTATATTTGAGATGTGATGTTCACTTTGATTATTTTGATATCCAACCATTTTTGATGTTATATCTTTCTTCATTTCAAACATCATTGTATACTTGACATTGTGATTTTGTTATATATGAGATTGAATTCTTCTGTCTATTATGTGTTCTATATGATTCTCTGGTTGATGCATTTTCTTCGATGTTCTATATGCTATGTGATGGTTTTATTATTATGATGGTATGTTTTGATATGATGTTGTTCTATCTATGATGCACATAATGGTAATGTATGGATGCATGTTATATGGAAATGTGATGTATGTGGATTCATGATATATGGATATGATGTGTTTAAATGATATACTATATGTGATACAAATAAATGATGTAATAAAATGGATGGAAATGTTGAATGATATATGATGCAATAAATTTGATGGTCTTTATGATCAAATGGATGGATTATATATGGGTATGTGATATAAAAAATGGATGGATTTAATGAGTTATGATAATGATGTATGTTTGTGAAATTGGAATGACATAGATATATGTGTGTTGAGATTTTTGTTATGATATGATGAGAATGTAAAATGATTTGATTGAAATGTATGAATGATGAAATGATGATGTGAACACTTTTAATGTATGTAAATGAATATGATGATGCAACTATATGATCATGGGGATGTTTTTTTTGTTAATGTCAAGTATACTCAATCTATTATGATAAAAGATAATTGTTTAGTGAATGATTTACCAATTTTATAACAAATAATTTATAGATGTAAAACTATTATGGATGCAATCTACTTTTACCATGCAAATATACATGTAAACATAGGCATTTTAATAGTACTTTTGTGCTTTGTATCATCGTTGAGCTTTTAAAATGTTGAAAGTGAGTACAAGCATCAAAGGTATAATGTAAATCGATGATGACCTGAGCACTACTTTCATGATTTTTGATATTGCAAGTTAACACAAGCATCGAGGTATAATTAAACCGAGATGACCTAAGTATTTTTTGTGTAAACAAACAAGAATTAACCACTTTCCTATGTGAATTGGAATGTCATCCATGATACTTTGTAGAGAATTTCCCGTGATGATTCACACAGTAATTATGATTAATTTACAGACAATAGATAGAGAAAAATACAATTTCTTCTTCCTGGCTTCTCTAGTTCAATACATCATTGAGTTGCTCCAAAGAAATGATAACAATGATCAAAGTACAACTTATCCAAATTTTGCTTAAAGTATTTCAATCATTATTCAGATTAGATCATCCATCTTGATTTTGTGATGTTTTGTGTTTTTGAGATTTTGGATCAAATTTAACCTAAAGACCTATCCTAGGGGCCTCAGGGGCTGATCAAAGATTAGCCTTGCCTACGCTATACACGCAAAGACCACATAGTTCGACTGACACAGACTCATGTTTTTGACTTTTTGAGACTAACTTTTTGACTTGTTTCTGGATTTTCTGTTATGATATGGATGTCCAATGTGTTTTTGATGGTGATTGATGTTTGATGTTGGGTTGTGTTTCAAACATTGTTTCTGTTTTGTTTGTCTTCCTATTGTTTGTCCATTTTGTTAAGCTCAAAATTTATGTTGTCCCCAATGATTTTTAGATGTTGCTCCCAAGCTAGGGTGAGACATGACCATGTGATACGATTGATAATAGATGTAAAATGATGGTGGAAGTAACGACCATGACATGTGTCCAAATAGATGGGAGAGTTGATTCGAATCACAAATAGCACCTGTTTCCAGGTTTTCACTATATGTTTTTATTGCGACTTTTCATTCTTTTCTTTTTTTGTATTTTTGTATTTTTAATTTTTTTCTATTTTTTTTATTTTTTTGTATTTTTTTGTCACCAGGATGCCTGTTTGCCAAGTTTTCATCAAGGTAACCATTTTCAAAAACCAATTCATGCACTAAGTGATTTAGGTATAGAACTTTCTGAAATGGATATTGTTGATAGGTTCATCAAACAAATCCCCTTATGGTGTAGACAATTGATATGCTCCTGATCCATACACTGATATGATTACAAAGGGACCTAACCAATTAGGTTCAAACTTCCCTTTCTTTTCTCTATCCTGCTGATTCCTAGGGTTTTCCTTTAGGACCAAACCTCCAATTTGAAAGACTTTAGGTTTTACCCTATGATTGTAACTCCTTGGCATTCTTTGTTGGTTAGCCTTCAAATGATTGACCGCTTGTTGACGACATTCGTCCAATAATTCCAGTTCCTGTAGCCTTGAAACTCGATAATCATCATCTATAATGATACCTTTTAGTGAGACAGAGTGATGGTATTTCTACATTAATTGGTAGAATGGCCTATGATCCATACACCAAGGCGTATGGTGTAGCTCTTGTTGGTATTTTGATGCTAGTTATGTAGGCCCATAGTGCAGGATTTAACTGAACATGCCAATCAAGTCCAACATCATTCACCGTCTTCTTTAGTATTTTTAGGATTGTCTTGTTTGAGGCTTCAACTTGGCCATTTCCCTATGGATAGTATAGTGTTGAAAAATGATGTTGAATATGGAATTTTTCACATAATTCTTGGATGTCCTAATTTTTAAAAGGCCTACCATTGTTTGTGATAATGGATTGAGGTGCCCTGTACTGAAAGATGAGGTAGTTGAGTATGAAAGATGAAATCTGTTTTCCAGTGACAATTGTCAAAGGAACTGCTTCTATCCACTTTGTGAAATACTTTGTTGTTGTGATGATGAACTTGTGCCCATTAGATGAAGGAGGATTTATTTTCCCTACTAGGTCTAGTCCCCATTGACAAAAGGGTCGTGTGGATGTGAAAGGTTGTAATTCTTGCGTTGGCACATGAATTAGATTACCATGAATCTAACATTTCTGACACTTTTTAACATATTGATATGTCTCCCTCTCCATGTTCGGCCAGTAATACCCTAAACAGAGGATTTTCTTAGCTAGGGTTAGCCCATTTGAATGAGTCCCACAAATACCTTCATGGACCTCTCGTAAGGATGTTTTAGATTCATGATGCTCTAGACACTGGAGAAGAGTACCATCTAGACCTCAACGATAAAGGATGTCAGCGATTAATGTATGTCTTGCCGATTGATGGATAAAGTTATGCTTTTGGTTTCTAGAGAGATCAAGAGGAGGAATGTTATCTTTGAGGTAAGTATAGATCTCTCCATCTTGTGAGGGCTGAGTGTTGGTTATGTGGCTTATGGTCTATGAATCAGGATTATCATATGCAGGAATAGATACTTGTTCAACAATAAACTCATATCGTCCTTTCTTTTCTAATAATTGCAAAAGGGAGGAAATTGTTGCCATGGCATTTGCAGCTTTGTTTTCTACCCTTGGTGTCTGCTCAAACTTGATATCCATGAAGTACTTTTTTAGATCATCTATCATTTGCTTATAAGGCATGAGCTTCTCATCCTTTGTTTGATACTCATCATTTACTTGATAAATGACAAGCTGCGAGTCCCCATACTCTTGCATTTTTGTGATTTTCCATTCAATAGCTATTTTGATGCCGATAATCAATGCTTCATACTCAGCTATATTGTCTATACATGGAAACATTAACCTATAGGATCTTGGAATGGTGTGTCCTTGAGGTGTGACAAATTGAATTCTTGCACCAACTCCTCTTTGTGTATATGATCCATCAAAATAAAGCCTCCATTGTTGTGTTGTTACATTCATGATGTCGGCATCTGGAAATTCAATGTTCATTGGATGATGATCCTGTAATGGAGCTTCAACTAGTTGATTTGTTATTACCTATCCTTTGATGGCTCTCTTGTTGACATATTGGATGTCAAACTCACTTAAGATCATGACCCATTTTGCAAGTCTTCTTGATAGAGCAGCTTTACCAAGTGGGTATTTCAATGGGTCTACTTTTGCTATGAGCCTGACTATATGAGTCAACATGTAGTGTCGCAACTGCTAGGTTGCAAATACTACTACCAAACAAGCCTTTTCTATGAATGTATAGTTTATTTCATATCCGTTGAGAGTCTTGCTGATGTAGTAAACTACTTGTTCCTCTCCTTCAAAATCCTCTTGTGCTAATAGAGCTCCTAAAGATATGTCAGTAGTTGCAATATACAGTAATAGTGGTCTTTCTGTTACGGGTGGCATGAGTATTAGAGGTGACACCAACTACTGCTTTATCTAACTAAAAGTTGTTTCATAGTTATGATCCCATTTTAATGAAACATTTTTATGAAGTAGATGATTAAATGGGTGACTCTTATTTGCTAGCTGGGAGATAAATCTCTTGATGGATTATAACCTGCCTTGTAGGGATCATAATTGACTAATATTTTTAGGTGGCGACATCTCCATTATTGCTTTAACCTTAGATGGATCCACTTCATTACCTTTTTTTGACACTATGTAACCAAGAAGTTTTGTTGATGTCACCCTGAAGACACATTTCTTTAGATTCAAGCTTACCTTAAATTTTTCCAATCTAGTGAAGATTTTATCAAGTATATCCAAATGTCCTTCCTTGGTGTGTGAATTTTGTAATATTTCATCCACATAATCTTCCATGAAAGTATGCATCACGTCATGGAAAATTGTGGTCATTTCCCGCTGATATGTCACACATGCATTTTTCAATCTGAAGGGCATGACATTCCAGCATAATGTACCCCAAAGGCAAGTGAATGTCATCTTTTCTTGATCTTTAGGTGCTATATTTATTTGATTATATCTTGAGAAGCCATCCATTATAGATAACATGGCATGTCCTACTATTAGATCAACAATTATGTCAATACTGGGCAAAGGAAAATCATCCTCTGGGAATGCCTTGTTTAAATGCCTAAAATATGTGTATATTCTGATGCTATTATTAGGTTTGGATACTGGCACAGTGTTTGAGATCCATTCTGCATAATCTATGGACCTAATGAAACCTGCATCCAATAATTTTGTCAGTTCAGCTTTAACCATAAGGGCAATGTGGGGATGCATCTTTCTCAATTTATGTTTGACCGATTTGATTCCCTTTGGCAGTGATAGATGATGCATTAGGAGTTATGGATCCAATCCTAACATGTCAGAATAAGACCATGCAAAATTTATGTGTCACTACTCAAAGAATCTAGTGAATGCAGGCTTCTCCTATTTTGTCATGGATGTTGCTAGATGTAAGATCTTTTCCTTTTTAGTTGTTCCTGGATTTATAGACTATGTCGGCTCTACCAGTATTGATGATCTATCATGGTAATGCTCTGGGAGAGTGTCAAATCTTCCATACTTCAGCACCTCATAAAGGTTTTCACTATTGGATATGTTCTTTATTTTTCTCTTTTCAAAGTCTAATGCTACCTATGAGAGGTTTTCATCATTAGATTTATTTTTCCTGTTATTATTTTGCAACTAAAAGATTTGGCACCCTTCTACTGTAAAACATCGATATGAGTGTTATGGATAATACTTGTATCAATTTCATCACTATAAAGATAATTTATGATGGCATCATCATTTGAAAAGACTGGTATGAGAATAGGTTTGGTAGGTTCCCAGTCAATAAGTTCAAGGTGTATTAAAGGTAACAAGTCATCGGTTTGAATAAGGTCCACTGTTGTAAGTGTCATGATATCTAGGTGATCAAAGTTATTGGTAGGAAGTTTGAGGTCTATGATAGTACTTACCTCCAAGTTTTCTAACTCACTCTATGTATGATCATCCTCGCTTGAGTCATCAATATTTGTTGATTGCATAACAAATGTTATATTTCCTGAACTTTGTCCCTCCTCTCGTAAGGGTGTATATACTTGGATAACATCAACCTCTTTATCAGTATAAGATGTAGCAAATATATGATCCCATTCATATTTGTTGGAGTCTGTGTCAGAGCCATCTCTCATTTGTAGTATCCTTTCCATTGCTTTTTGGGTTTCTTCCTCTTTTTGTTCAATTATGTAGCCTAATCCTATTTTGTCTTTAGGCTGTAATGTTAGAGGTTGAATGGGTTCAATAATACCATTCCTTCTCTTGCCAATTGGTCCTTGACCTTTGTAACCCATTTTATCTAAAATGGCCTTCCCTTTTCCATACTGATCTATTTTGATGCTGACATTCGCTGATGTTGATGCTTCCTTGTCTTTGTATAGCCAACTGAGAATCGCTTTGTCTTTTGACTCATCTTCGAGTGTACCTGCTTTTATAAACCTTTCATTTAGAGTTGTGATGGGTTGCGATGAGCTTGGAGTATTTAATATGGGTTGTCCATATATTTTTGGTGATGGTAGCAACTGTGATAGGCACAAAGATTGCTCAAGAGAATATTCTCCTAAACCCTTTTCCTTTATCTAAACCTTTTTTTGAAAGTTGTGATAATTCGTTTATAGGACCTTTGGTGTTTGTTGTGTCTGTGATAGTTGTTTCTTTCTCTAGATTCTTCTTCTCAACCCATTTAGATATGAAATTGGATTGCTATCAATAGTGGATGAAGTAGAAGTATTGACTTCTCTGTTATGAGGTACCAAAGTGTCTTGAGTTGCTTTTAACATGTTGCAAGTCTATGGATTATTGTTGTCAGTTGACATAGTGTCCTCCTGTCCATTTACTAGAAATTTTAGACATTGATGGTATGTTGAAGGTACCGCTTGCATGTCATGGATCCATGGATGACCCAATAGTATGTTGTATGTTAGATCTTTGTCTAACACTTGACAAACAATGTTTTTGACAATTGGACCTACTTGAATTGGGAGTATGATAAACCCTTTGGAAGACCTTTCCTCTTCATCATACACCTTTATTGTTATTTTTCTCCTTGTGTCAATGGTGTTGTCAGAATAGCCTAGTGCATGAATCAGTTTCAAGGTACAAATATTTAAACCAGCTCCTCCATCTATTAGAACACGTTTAACACGGTATTTATGGATCAAAACTTCTATATGCAAGGCTACATTGTGGGGGTGATTAAAAGATACATCATCTTGTTCAAAGAACAACAAACAATGAGGTGTGGTGAGATGTCCCACCATGGCTTGGAATTGAAAAACATCCAAATTATTAGGGATCGTTGGGCTACTAAAGCTTGTTCTAAAACTTCTTTGTGTGATGGTGAAATTTTGAGAAGTTCTAGAATGGATATTTGTGGGGGTATCTTTTGTAATTGGTCTATCATATTGTATTGATGTGATGGGGAGCATTGTTTTTGGAGGAAATTCCTTTCAGTATTACTTTGGGCTGCCCCCTTGTCGTTATATTGACTTGTGGATGGTCTTGTGTTTCCCTGATCTTTAGGACATTGATTTGATTATTAATTGTGTTTGTGCTTGGCATTATGTTCAAGGATTCAATGTCATTGATGTTTGTGTCATCTTTTTGAGCATCAATGTCATTTTTCTCTACCTCAAAAGGCAAAGAATGGTGGTGCCATAGACATAGTTTATACTTTTTCCCTTACCACTAGAAGAAGACTCCTTTTTCATAGTTGGGTAATGGATTGGTAAATGCAGTATGATCATTGTTTGTTTGATGCCCTTCAACAACCACCTTATTGGCTTTGATCAAGTCTTGTATTAGGTTTTTTAGTTGCATACAGTTGTTTGTTTTATGTACTTTATTCTTATGGAAATTACAATAATTTGCATCATTCTGCCATGATGGTTTTACCTTTGGCTTCCAATTTCGAGCTTCTAGTAAAGTAATAAATATGTTTGTAATGAGTTCTCTCATTGCTAATTCCAATGTTTGTCCTAATGGGGTGAATTTTTGTTGATTGGATTGTCTTTGGTATGACAGTCATGATTCTCCATTGTTGGTGTTATTGTTTTGAATAGTGCCTTGACTATTGTTTTGGTTTTCATTTTTATTTGCTTTGGCAGTTGATGCTAACAAATTGAATACTAGTTTTATATTGTTAGTTGTAGGTTCATTGCTTCTAGTATTTCTATTTTTCTACCAAAATTTTGGCTTGTCATTGTTCCCAGAGTGATTTGCGTTGTTGGATGTTTCACTGTAGTGCTTAATCACTCCTCGTTTTACTAGGGCTTCTTCGATTTTGAGCCCATTCTTAATTACTTTTTCAAATGTTGGGGGACATTGCAATTCAAGTCTATAACTCATATGATCATTTAAGTTGTCTATAAATAATTCAATCTTCTTCTCTTCAGGTATAGATCGAGGATATCTAGCGAACAACTTTCTCCATCGTTGTAAGAATGATAAGAATGTCTCACCATTTTTTCTATATCAGATTATAGAGATCCTTTATGGTTATGTCATGTGTTATCTTGAAGGAGAATTGAGAAATGAATTTGTTGACCAATTCTTCGAAGGATCTAATCCCTGGTTGTAATTTTGAGAACCATTTGATACAATGGGCCCCTAAACTCCTAGGAAATAATCTCATAAGGTATGTATCCCCTTGTACAAATTTGAGGCTCATTGTTATGAATTCTCGTACATGGTCAATCGAGTCTGATTTTCCATTGTATTTGTCATATTTAGGAAACTCACAATGCCTTGGAAAGGGTATCATATCCACACATGGATGAAAAGGGTAAGGATAAATGTCCTTTAATAAATATGTTTTTGTGGTTCCTATTTGCATGTTTTGAATTTGTCACTATGGGGTTTGCATTTGAACTATCAAAGCAACCACTTGATTCGTATCCTAGCTGTGGTTTGGTTTCATCTCATTGGTTCTAGGTATTTCCTTCAGCTGATTGGTGTCAAAATCTTTCAAAAGTTTGGCACCTAATTCTGCTAACATCAAGAGGTATTTCTCCATGTCTTGTTCTAAGACCTTTTCCATAAATTTATTAAAATTTGGGTCTTGTTGGGCATGTTGTATATCTTCTTGTGTTAGTTCATTGTTCTCATTTTGTTGGTAACAAAAAAAAGAGTTTTCTTCAGTCATGTTTAGATTTTTAGTTTCTTTCTCTCTGAGATTTTGTCTTTGCAACCTTGTTAAGATTGGCATACAAGTTTTGTTTGTTTTCCCCTAAACTTAGATCTTCTATGTGTTGTTAGTGTCAATTTTTTAAAGAATCCCAATAGAATGATGTATTCTATTTGATACGGCTAAGTTAAAATTCCTTATTACTGAGGTTTTGTTTCGTGATGGTAGGATGTCAAAATCCTGATGAAGAAACTTGGCTCAATAATCTAAGTTTTGTTTTGATAATTGGACACTTTGTATTTTGTCAAATCTGGTGTTTTTTATGAAAATTTTTTAACTTGTAAGAACCTACTTTGTTTTAGGTTTTTAGGACACTGTCTGATCTATAAAATATTTCTGACTGGTAAAAAAACCTATGTTTTTGATGTCAAAATGTTTGACAGTTGTTTCAGAAGACTCTATTTTTCTATTTTGTGGAAGTGTTGATACAGAGGGTAGAAACGCTATAACATAATGCAAAAGCACTAGAATTTATGATAAAAGCATTGTAAAGTAGTGTAGAAGTGCTAGGATAGAGCGCAAAAGTGCCAAAAGATTGACTGATAATTGACACTAGTATGTTTGATAATGACAGAGTGCTATAATATTAATCAAAAGCATTGAAATAGACATGAGAAGCACTATGTTTAACCATGGAAGTGCTAGAATAGTGTGATTGAAATTTTGACAGTTTGGTTTGTTGTGGCAGAAGCGTTGTAAGATTATTCAGAAGCGTTAAAACAAAGGGTTGAAGTGCTAAAATAGAGTTCAGATGCACTATAGTTTGTATAAGAAGTGTTATAGTTTCTATTTAATGCTAAGCAATGGGTGGCAATATGGGTCTCTCAGCTGCTATGTCTGCTTTTTCTTCTTCTTTGTCCAAGACTATGGAAGCTATGAGGAATTGATGGGGTGTTTCGTTCTTTTCAAAAATAAATGTTCTCAAGCTACTGATAATGTCAGTTTGAGTGCCTTCAATGTGCACATTACTAGGCTAAAATATTGGTGTGGTTAGCCCTAGTTGTTGAACGGGAGCTGTAGGTTGCCAAATGGTCATAAGGTATGATGTCTAATGATTTCAATACCTTACTGTAATGTTATTCATTACCTATTCCCAGATAGGAGGTAGTAACATGGGTCTTCCTACTGCTATGTTTATTTTTTCTTCTTCTTCATTTAGAACGATGGATGTTGTAAGAAACTAATGGGGTGTTTTTTTTTCCTCAAAAATAAATGCCCTCAAGCTACTGATAATGTCAGTTTGGCCATTTTCAAGATGTATAAGGCTAGGTTGTATCATAGGTGGTATAAGGCCTGGTTGTTGAATGGGAGTTGTAGGTCACCAAATGGTCATAAGGTGGTAACTCCTTGATTTTGGATGTCAACCTAGGTTTCCAAAGATTTATCTATCGTAAAAATTGATCAGGTTTGGTGGAGTATTCTATGGTGGGTTGTGGAATGGAGGATTGATGAATACATTGACTATGGTTAGATTCCTGTGAAAGAGCACTTCTCTGAATATAGGCTTGTGAATTCAAAGGTTCTACAACATAATCATCAGTGTAACCCCTATCAAAATCATGAAACCTATGGAGGAAAGTTCTATGATGAAGCAAAGTCTTCCTATTCTGATACAAGAAATGTTGTCTTTGTAAAAGATGTATGCAACTAAGTGGTACCTTGGGTTTTCTAATTCTCTTGGCGAGAGATTTTCTAGCAAACTTAGTGGTTTTCCATTCTCTAATCATATGTTCTCAGTTTTGATTTTTTTTTTATTTATTTGTATTTTTCAAGATGATCTTTTATCTGAATTTTAATGATTTTGGAATACATAGCACTTAAATGAAGATAGTTGTTTTTAAGAGTTTGTAATCTAAATAAATAGTGTATGTTCAAAAGAACCACGCATGGTCCTAATTTCACTGGTTTGATAAAAATAAAGCACTTCAGATAGACTCACTCTTAATAGTCAAAAGGTCATCGTTATACTCAACAACCCACATCTTAAAATTGTGTTGACTCACACAGTCGTGTCGCCCCCTAAAGGGCGCCTGTGTTTTTGTATTTTCCAAGCGTGTACTCAAAGTTAGATTTCTTGATCTCTGAGTAAACGGTCCTTGGAAATTATATGGTGAGTGTCTTGGGGGAAGATTCTTCCCTCCCCTTGCACTGCGAGTATTACAATGTCTGGTTATTGACTCAGCTAGATACTACACTAGGTTCTTAGAAAGGGTTTCCATTCAGAGCGGCAATAATAAACTCCCTCAAGAGACCTCCCAACCTTTAGAACAAAGGTTTTAGGGATGGTTATCTTGCACACTTTCGGCAAAAGTGGGTTTCCCTAGATTTGCTTTAAATTTTATAGTGGGGTGGAAAAACCTGGCTTTGGTTTGAACCCACTTAGGTCATTCTCATAGGGTGAGTACTTTTTCCCACTATGGAAGGCCTTCTAAAGGATGTAATAAAATTTGAAGAATGCATAAAAAGGATGAGTCTGGATTTTTGGATTACCTAGTTAAGGGGAGAGCATATGCCTATCAACCATACAAACACAAAAATCACTTGTTCAATTTTGGAGCCCAAACAGAAATTTTCTAATCTATGTGAAGATGTTGCTTCACAAAAAGACATGGTGTTCATTTTTAAATTCCAAATTGAAAATTCTGGTGACTACTTTAGATTAATAAATTTTTAATCCAAATGAAAATGTGACTATGATCGGGTGAAAATACATGTTAGAAAATGAGCAGCAAACAAAAGAGTGCAAATAACCAATATAAACACCCTACACCTCAAGATTGGCCTAGTTGGATTTAAAAACAAAGTAAAGATAACAAATGGAGCTGATTTACCTTGTCTTGAATCGATCCTTTGGCTGACCCTTCAATTTTTGATGTTGTATGCTCCTTTGATGGAAAAAGATGCAAGTTGTGAGATGCAATGGGGATGGAAAATAGGTGAGGATGGATGCAAGTGCAAGTATTTGGCTAAGTATCGCTCAATAGAAAAAAATGTAAGAGTTTGGCTAGCACAAATGATCTCCTGAAAATGAGAGAAAAAATGGGGTATTTATAAAAAAAATTGAATTCTCTAAAGAAATGGATGGTTGAGATTAAACCAACAAGGCCAAGATGTAGGACTATGGTGAGTTGAGGACTCACAATCCCTCACATCTTGACATGTGGCATGTGAAGTGGCTTGAGAAAGATGATGTGTAAATGAGTTGAAAGGAGAGTACATGACATGGAGGTACTACATAGTACCTTGGGATTGGACAAGATCTCCTCATAAATGAGGTCCTTGTCCCCATGTGGGTGAAAGGACATGTGAAGAATTAAAAATTTCTCAAATATCCACATGGGAATGAGAGAAGGCATTTAAAATTCTTTGAAATGCATTGGGGGATTAAATGTGAATTAAAAATTCACATGGGGAAAGGGGTGCCTTCTCCAAAAGGAGAAAGTCTTTAATAAGGTTGACTTAGGACACATTTCCTAAATGACATTGAGATTAGGTTGACCTAATTAAGTGATTAAGGTTGTGCAAGTACCTGATTAGCCAAATTAATGACATATTAGAGGCAAGTGGGAAATTAGGAAGAGTTCACATGTGACTTGATGTGACAAGTCAAAGATCACATGGGGAAGAGAAAAAAAGAATTTAATATTCCTTGGAAGGATAAAAGGAATTAAAAATTCCTTGAGAGGTTGATTAGGCTAGTTAATGAAGATTAGAAGGAGGGTTAGGTGGCTAAGAGAGATTAGAGGGCAATTTGCAAAAATTGGAGGATGTGACACATCCTAATCAAGGATTAGGCATGTGCACATCCCTAATAATGAGATTAGGAGAATAATTAGGATTAAGAAAGGGATGTGACATGTAAGAAATTAAATAAATATCATATTTATTTAATTCATTTGATGAAAGGGGAAGGTATTTAATTATTTAACTAGATACCTTAGGGATTAGAAGAACTTTAGAGGTATTAATTAAATAATAATGATATTATTTAATTAATGCGGATAAGGGTATGTTTAGATGAAAGGGGATAAATTTGGATAAATTAAGTGTCCAAATTTAGGTGTCTATAGTGACTATTCTAGGATTGATTCATTTTTAAACCAACTGAAGAAGTGTCTATCCTAGATTGATTCTTTTTAATCCAACTGAAGAAATGAAATTTACTGGCCACGGACGCGTCAGATCCAGAAAATGAATTACACAAAAGCACTATGACAGTGGTCAAAAGTGCTATAGAAATATCTAGAAGTGCTATAGAAATAGCTCTAAGCGCTATAGAAATAGCCTAAAGTGCTATAGGATTTTAGAAATGCGCTAAAACAGATGCTGGATGTTATTGTCGGCCTGTGCTGGATTGTAGGATCAAAGCGCTAAAATAGTCCTTCAAAGCGTTATACTTTTCCTTGGAAGCGCTAGAACTGAATTCCGATGTGCTATAGTTTGTCTTAGAAGTGCTATAGAATCTTCCAATCGTGCTAAAACAATTTACGCCATATTTATGTATGAAAACTTTCCAAAAAACTTGTTAAAAACATGGGATACGGCCCCACGGTGGGCGCCAAAATGTAAGTGTGAAAAAGTAAAAAGTAAAAGAACAACTAAATGAAACATTGTATCAAGATTAACATGAATTAAACTAATTTAAAACACTGAAAAATCTTGAAAACGTCTCATTGTCTCCTATCTCCAAAGATTTATCAAGTTATAGAGGCTCTCAGATTTGTAAGCACCGTAACTATTTAAAATGCCTATCTAGAGAATGGAATGGATGCTAAATGCAATGATGTGATGATTGCTAATGATTTCTAAATGATATGATGCTACTGTAAACTATCCTAACATGAAACTTGCTAAATGAAAGCTATAGTAAAAACTATTGATGCTACCATGATTCTAAATCTACTGATGCCATGGTGCTATGATGATACTAAAATGCTAATGCTTATGATTGCTTGGTTTCTTGGTTGTATTCCTGTAAAGTAAGTTTGCATAAATTAGGATTTCTCGGATCATTTTCATGCTTCAGAAGGCTGTATATATAGATTCCTGACAACAGTTTTGCACAGGGGTAACACAACAGAGGCTGAGATTAAATCTGGAGATTTGAATGATAAGAGATGAGAAAGTGGAGCTAATCATGGGGATTGTTCCTCCCCATGAAAACACCAAGCAAGATGAGAGGAAATATTTGAGGAAGAAGATTGAGAGGATTGCCTGCAAGTTTGTCCCCGAGGTTTTTCCCATGAATGTCAGTTGCATTAATTAGATTTAAAAAATCTAATTTTATTGGTGAGTGAATAGAGGGATTTGATTTATGCTTTTATTTAAATATTTTTGGTTTATTTAAATTAGCAAAAGGAGAGATAAATAATTCAATAAAACAAACTATAAAAGTTGTTTCTTAAATTAAAATAGAAGGAATAGGATAATTAAATTAAAGATTTTAGGATATCTTTATTTAATTAAGAAGAAAATATGATAAGATAATTAAATAACACAAACTATTGAAGCCATGTATTTAATTTTAAGATAGAATTCATGGATAAAGTATAGAAGAAATAATAATGATAATAATTAAATAAAATAAAGTATTTATTTTTCTTTATTTAATTAAGAGGAAATAATGTGATAAAATAGAAGAATTAAAAGTGAACTTAATATAAATAAATATTTCTATTTATTTACTAAGTAGATGAATTTAGGATTAATTAATCAAATAAATCATATTTAATTAATTAGATTCTCTAGACCATTTTTAGGTGTATACAGTAACCAGTGTTGGGGACCTGAGGCTTGTGGCCTAAGGAAAAACATGGATATTGGTATTTGCAAATCTTCCAATGTACATTAATGTATAATATTTCTTATAGTGTAAAATTATTGAATTGGAACCTCTCTTCAGAGATGATTTTCAAATCATAAATGAAAAGAACATTTGGTTTGTTTACATGTCTCAATGTTGGTTTTGGGCATGACACCTTTTTCGTTTATTCTCATGATGATGTTTAAGTGTTAATTCAAATATAGGAACATTTATTTTGGTGATTAAAACGAACCTAACTATGCAAATTCATAGTTGGGTATCTTGGTCCTGTACCTAGGCTTCCCTATCATACAACTGATTGAACCCAAGACCTCAAAAAAATTCCTAACACTATTGGGGTGCCCTAGTGGAAGTATGGGCAACCTAGTTTGATAGGCCTAAAAATCCAAAAAGTTATAATTTTTCCAAAGGCTGTTGGGGCAACCTAGTCCTTTGTAGGGGTGACCTCGTCGCGATACAAAAAACAAAGAGTGAATCCTCTCAACAATTGATAGGTAAGGGTTTCTAATTCCTTTGAACTTTTCAAATATTATGAATTATACTTTCCCCATTCTGACTATTTTAGTCATTTGAAACCTTCAAACCTCATCAAAATTTCTCTCTTAACTTGAACTTTCCTTGTTTTTTTGAGAGTTCATTTGGGAAAACTTTGTGAATTAAAGTTGTTCACCATATTCCCAAGGTATTGGTAGTATTTTGACCTATTTCTCAAGTTCCATCATTGAGTACTTACATTATATCTTGCATTTTTTTACATGCAACCTTTCGATATGACCTAGTTGTTAAACCTAGGGAACCTTGGTGAGATTATTCTTCTAGTCTTGTGAAGTATTACAAATGTCATAAGAATTTTTGGATCTTCTTTTGAGTGTCCTAAAAAATCATCATAGTTTATGGGGTGTTGTGGAGTATTTTCTTCCCTTGGGTGATGTTGCTTTGTGGTGAGATGTCTTGGGAAGTGTGAGGTTGTCTAGAAATGACTTGTCATTCTAATTTATGGTGACTTGTGCATCTTGGTTAGGAAACCTCTTGTGAAGGTTTTCCTTTGTGCTTAGATTAATTAAGTATATTTAGATTTGGATTGTAGGTTGATGAATCCCACGTCCTATCCTAGTGTGTTGTTGTGAGAGAACACAATTGTGGTTTAATAACTAATTGTCATGTATGGTTATTCTCTCTCTCTCTATCATTTGTTCATCATGGTGGATTTATCTCACATTTGGTTAGTCTTCCATTGTTTCCACCTTGTTTATGCAATGGTGAAGTGCCTTGAACTGTCTCTAGTATTGTTTCATTGTGACACTTGTGTGCACATCGATCGTGTAAGTGCGACATGTCAATGTTGCATTATTAGTGTTAATATCCTTGTTTGAAAAAAATGTTGTTCCATCAGGTTTTGTTCTAAGCTTGTCAGCTTGGAACATTACACAATATATGAAAGTCCTCAACTTAAACTATCAATATTTGGTATGAAATTATGACCTTTATTATTTGTGATTCTTTATATCATACCTTTTCCCCTTTGATATGTTGCCTTAAATTATGTCTTCTATCCTTCTAAAGGACTGTCCTAGACAATCATGATTTATCCTCTCTTTATATTACCCTATTTCTTATGATACATGTCTTTGTCCTCTATCAAGTTTGTAAATCTTATGGTATTGCAACAAGAACACTAAATATTCTTTGAGTAAAAAAGACTTCATTTGGTTGTGATGAAGAAACATGAGTAGTATAGACTCTTTTTATATCTTCAACTGACCTTGCACAATACTCTATATCATGTATAAGAAAATTCAAGCTCTCTATATAGAGAAAAACCATATGCTACAGTCATTTTCCTTCATTACCATCATGTCCATGGCTATCTATCTTTACATGTATATCATCTTCTTGACTAAAAAATACTTCTAAATATAAACATTATTCATTGTGTTTGGTGAATGTGTGTTGCCCATGGACTATCTTCTATAAGTTTGTTTCTTAATATCTACTCACTAACTCCATCCCATGGTACCTCCATCATTATGGTTTCTAAAATTGACCATCCTCTTCTTGGTGAATTTTGACTATTGGTTGGCCTTAAAAACTTATATCTCTTCATTTTCATTTACCTTGTTAATGAAGTGTTAAGTTTGTTGTCCCTTTCTTAGTGATTTATTAACACTTGTAATAAATCCATCTTCATACTTGAAAATACACTGATACCATGTCTTCAAAATGTAATCCTCATACATACTATCATTATGGAGGACTATCGTGTGATTAGTTATCTTGAACATTTCATCTTTATAGCACGAACCTTGCTCCACTATGACACTCAGATGAAGATACAAACCTGAGGTTTTATAATAAACCCTACTGGTGTAGGGAATTCTTATTTTTGCTCTCAATCAAGCCAAACACATGAAGATTCCCAAAGAAAATTTCAAAACTAATGCATGTTACAATGGTAGGCTCAAGATCTTCCCTGGGGTGGATTCTACACCATTTTGATAACTATTTGCCATTTATAGAATATCATTATCATTATGAATTTGAATATGGTTCTCTAAAACCCTAGATTATTTTGAAAGGTCTCAATACATCCTTGTTAAAAATTAACATCGACCTAATAGATATTCATACAACAGATAGGTTTACAGGTGTAAGGAGCATACCATTTAAAACCCGCATCTTTTGGGGCCTTGAATGCATGGAGGAAGTGTAAAAAAACTCCTATATATCTTCTTTCATCTTCTTTCTACATGTCAAAACTCTTGAATCCCCTCTTTCCACGTGGTGTTTCCTTGTTGAAAAAATGATTTCCTTCTATTCTTGGTGCCTAGACTTAGTCAATATTTAACTTTCCATTTCTTTTGAAACTCAAATCAAACCTTTCAATTTTGCTTTAAATTTTCAATTTGCATGAGATTTTACCATTCAAAATGGAAAAAAATAAAATAGATAATAATATATTAACAATATAATTGCAAGAGCCATGACTTGTACCATATTTTCTATAGAGTTCTACCTAAATCTTTTGTACTTTTGAGTGGTCCAAACATCTTAAATAATTTCCATAAAAATTCTTTCTATATAGCACTCACTAATCTCCTTTGATTAGTATTCAAATTTTCTTGGCACTAGCTATTCAAAAGATAGAACACAATGTACTTGTACCATTCATCATTTATAATGACACACACAGTGTATTGTTGGAAACTAATTTGGGGTGTCAAACTTTTCCATGGTCTAGGATAGCCCTTGTCCTCTAAAAAATTTGATAGGGTAAATTTATAAATTGGACTCCTATAATATATCCATCTACTTGTCACACCTTTCTCCAAGTTTATTCTGGATTAACAATGCCTTAACAACAATATTTGGAACAATGACAAACACTTTACTCAAAATATGATGTTAAAATTTCTTAACTATCATTAACAAAATGAATGCCTATTTTTCTTTAAATGTAAAAGAGTATATGTAGAAAGGTAGTGTATAATATAGAATGATCAAGACAGGTGCTTCTAAAATGTACTTTTAAATTTCTTTGAAAGGCTATATTTCTTCAGTATTTTACTTGAGTTTTGCATCCTTTTCAACATATCATTTAATGGCTTTAATTTATTTCCTCTACCCTATTTGTATGTGTGAAAACACCTCTTTCTGATATCACATGTCCTAAGATTTTACCTTTAGTCACTTTGAAAATATATATTTTTAGGTTTAAATAAATACCATGATCTTTGCAATGTTGGAGTGTCTTCCAAACATCTACCACTTGATCAACTCTATTCTTTAAGAACATTATCAAATCATTCATATGAATAATAATACATTTACCAACCAAACCTTTAAATTTAATATCCATGGATCTTTCAAACATTACTCTAGCATTAATTAACTTCCAAATATCATCCTTCTATATGTAAATGTTCCCAATTTTGTGGTAAATGTGATCTTCAATTTGTCTTCCTATTTGATCAACACCTAATTATAGCTCGAGTAACCATTAGGAAAGGACATCATTTGAGAACCATTAGCAATCTAAAGAACTTCATCAAGAGAGGGTAGTGGATAGTTGTTTAAATTTCATAAGCTTTATTAAAATTTCTAAAATCTACATAAAGCCAAGGTTTTCCATTCTTCTTTATAATTAGTATTGTATTTGTAACCTATGTTGAATGTCTAATTTGGAAAATGGTCTTGGTTGAATTTGTAAATCAAAGGCTCCAATAAGTCATTAACGCACCTCTATTTTTGTCTAAAGAACTTCATATTTGGCTTTAAAGGGACATATGAGTGATGATGGATGTTTCAAATTCTTTTAGATCCTCATAGCCCAAAGTAATAACTTCCTTGAAATCATTTAACACATGAATAATATATTATTTCTATTTAAGAGTGGAGTATTTTACAATAAAAACATGATTTGCTTGTTGATCATTTCCCATATTGTAAGGTTCACATTTTCCACCTTCTGAGTTTGAAGGTATCCTTTATTTGGCTCTAGGCTCTAAATCAAATATTTTCTCCAAAGCAACCATGCCTTTTTAAATTTTTTCATATTTAGATTGATTATACCTTCTTCATCTCATTCCATTGGATTTTTATTATGATTCATCAATAATATAATTTTAGAAGACTCCAAAATTGCTTATGAATTCTAAAATATGTTTATAATCTTTGAAAACTTGGAAATGTTTTACATTGTTAAGGATTGTTAGAATGTGAGCCAACTATAGAAAGAATCTCTTTAAGTTGGAGTGACTTATTGGGTCCAAATTAGTTTTTTCAAGAGATAGTACATTTGAGATGCAAATCTCTCTTCTAGGAATATGTTTAATATTGAAAGCATCAAATATTCAATCAAATTCCAAACTTGAATCCTATAAGAAGCTAATCTTTTAACATGGCATGAATATATAATATATACATATTTCACTATTAACTTAAAATCTCCTTGCACCTACAAGAATTTCATTGTCTTCTTGTGCACTAGCAAAAGTATGTGTATCAAAGTTTCATATTCTTCCATGTTGTTTGTGCAAATAGATTGCAATGTAAGAGGTTAGAATAGATTTTACTTTTGGATTAATCAATTCTATCCCTACACCACTCCCCTGCTTATAATTTGATCCATCAAACTTAAAATACACATGATATTTATTGGAAGTCCTATAATTTTTCTTAGATTTTTGGCCATGTTTTTGGAGGTGTAGATTTTCCCTTGTCAAAGTAATTCTGTCAAATTTTAATTTCTAGGGGTGTTGATGTAATGTCACTATTCTCCCAAGTTTTTAAATTATTAGCAATGAATTTAATAGATTATTAGAGTTAAAATAATAAATACAAGTTGCAATATTATTAAAATAGATGTGAGTAACCAATGCAAAAGTAAATATGTGATAATTTAGTAAGAATTCCAAAATAAATAGTTAACTTGATAAATTGAATAAAACACATATATAATTCATATATATTAACACCAAAATCATATATATAATATTCTCAATATATTTTAGAATCAATGGTTTTTTCATACTTTTTTGAATCACAAGACTTGGAAAAGCCACTCTCACCCTAGGAAGATGTCGGTGGTATTGACTCTCACTATGGAATAATCTAGGAAGAAATAATTCATTTCAAAATATAATACACGATTGTGCTCTATACAAGTGTTGGTTCAACGTAACAATGCTCAACACAAGTGCACACCATGATCCATAATGATTACTCAACATGTATACAACATGCTCTAAAGTAATTACTCAACATATATACAACATGCTCCAAAGTAATTGCTCAACATGTATATAACACGCTTCATGGTAACTACTCAACATACACAATAGCCTTGGCCAAGACAATCTTTAGTGTACTTTGTACCCTGAGTTGGACACACTTTGTGTGCCCCCTTCTCTGATTCCCATAGCTCACCAAACCATTTTCTTCTTCCTTGAATGTTCATCATGCCTTTTTTCCAAGTCTCACATGAATTCCTTATATATCTTTTCAAGGGGTGTTTTCCAAACCATCACACTATTTTACAATAATTTATTCCCCCTTTTAAAAGAGTTGTGATACATATTCTTTATTAATCTCTCTTTTAACCAAATGATCCTCATATACTTTATTTTTCTATCTCCCTTTTAATTCTAAAGGGTTATTTCATAGTTTTCTCTTCTCTTGGAGAAAAATTCACAGAATATTTCTCCCCTTGTAAATTAGTTCCTATCCTTAATAGCATGAGATGCATCTGCATCATAACTCAAAAAAACATATAATCAATAATTAAAGAAATTGATATTGAATATATTTATTCTTTATGTTTTGTTGAAGAAACCAAAGAATAAGAGAATTAGTCTATATATATTTTCTTCATCTACATCATTTTCTTCTTTTAATTCGTATATCTCTCTTTTTAAAATTTTATTTTAAATTTAACAAGTAATTTCAAGAGAACCATTTTTTCAATTAAAATTATGACAAGAACTATGCACACATACATATAAGGAATTTGCAATCAAAGAAACTAATGGTATTCTGTATATGTGATTTAATCACATATATTTCAACTTTGTCAAATTTCTCTCATGTAACCCATTTTATTTAATATAGTTGTAACTTCAACATTAAATTTATATAATTATTATTGAATATGTTGACATAACATTACATAGTGAATGACATGCATATATCCCATACTATGTAGTCACTCATCATTGAACTACATATAATCTATATATTCAAAATATATTCTAAGATGATAATCATGCATTCTGGACTACATGAGTATCCTCTTTTTCTATATGCCAAGTATAATTGAATAGAAACAAGTACAAATTACCCTAAAAAGATTTCATATATTTTCTACACTTGATAAGGCACATGTACAAAGTTACTGGGTTGGTCAAGTCCAATAACATAGAATAGTAAATATGGTAATCTTTCTATGCATCTTAACATGATTAGAACAATAGTAAATTATTAACATGCATAGAGCACTTTAGAGAGAAACATTAGGTTTGATATTTCCTTGATTTTAATACAAGAGTAGAGATTGGTTTAATTAAAATGATGATTTGAATAGAACAATGATGATTTACATGGATTCATGTCCTATGATATGAGACTCAACAAGGCCATTGAGACCTCCAAATGATGGCTAGAGATTGTTGGAAATTACAAGGTGAAACTTGTAGCAATAGAACTTAATAGAGTGTGCAAATTTGAAATTATGTATCTAATATTACCATAAAGTGATTATGTGATTAACTATTCCAAACATGAAAGAAAAATCAGAAATACCACAAGTTTTCAAACACAAGTGACACAAGATATACCTAGAAAAAACCTTGCAGAAAAAACTCCACGCCTAAAGAGATCTAATGTTTGTATTAATCTTCACCAGAGATACGTCAATACAACAATCCTCTCTAAATTATGGCAGCACTTTGTCACTCTGACAACCTACAAACAAACTCTTACAATCCACTATCTTAAGGCTCCAATATATAGAAGTTTGTGAGAGAGAATACCACAAATGGTATCCCAAAACAACAAGAAAAACCACCTGGAAAAACCCACGGCCCCCTTAGTGGATAAATGATAAACACGACATAAAATATTAAATAATTACATGGCCTTCACATGGGCGCCTAACCCACAACCAATCAGAATTGGTCAATATTGAGTGCTCCATAACTCTTTGATGGCTCCAATGACTTCATGCAAGAACATGCACCAATATGAAAACTTGGGCACCCAACTATGCAAGAGCATACGAAACATACAAATAACATGCCAAAGTGGTCTCCACTCACAAAGTTGGACGTCCAAGAGGAATATTATTCTAGGATGCCCTATAACCATCACCATATAGGGTCCACCTCTTTGAATGTAATTACAACTTGTCATAGGAAAGTAAATAATAAATATTTTGTCTCTCATGTCCTCTAGAACACTTTCCAAAGAATGTGGAGGAACACAATTATCAACTTAGGATAACAATTATAATGTTACCTATCTTAACATTCTCCCACTTAACATTATACATTATAATTACATCCATGAGACAAATATAATAAAGTATAGTGATCAACCAGACCATGGCCTTCCTGCACCAAGAGAACTTATATGTGGTCATTGGCTTCATGAGAGAAGATCTAAAACATTATCCAAAGTGTCAACCTTCTCAATCAAAACCTTACCATTCTCAAACATTTCTTGCACAAAGTGATACTAAATATCAACATGTTTAGTACAAGCATGATACATAGGATTTTTGGCTAAACATATCTCACTCTGACTATCACATCCAATCCTCATAGTCCTACAATCAAAACCAATACCTTTACCAAGTCTCTATAACCAAAATGCCTCCTTAGAGGCATGTGGATCAACCATATACTCTACTTTGGTGGTGGATAATACAACTATAGGCTACCTCTTACTCATCCAGCTCACTAAACCTCCAAACAAAGTAGAAACATAGCTACTAGTGGACCTTTGACTATCCAAGTCACCTACCCAATCTACATCAACAAAACCCTGTATGTCCAATGTCTTAACCACATAATCAGTACCATGATAAACCAAATAATAATTTGAAGTACCCTAAAAATATCTAAACACCCTCTTAACATTTAAGTCCAATGCTCTCTACTAGGGTTAAGCATAAACCTGCTTAAGACTTCCACTGCTTGGGCTTTATCTGGTCTAGTGCAAACCATTGCATACATCAAAATACCAACAACACTAGCATAAGGAATGTTGAAACTTCTTCAAAATCATCATCAAAATTAGGACACATGTCTAAACTCAACTTAGTACCAACCAAAAATGGAATATGTATTGGTTTACAATCATGCATATTAAACCTTTGCAAAATGGTATCACCATACTTACTTTGACTTAACCAAAGCTTTCTATGAACCCGATCTTTACTAATCTCCATCCCAAGGATATATTTTGCAACCCCCAAATCCTTCATATCAAATGTGCTAGAAAGTTGAGTCTTAAGCTCCTTAATCATCACCTTGTTGTTACCCATAAACAACATGTCATCAACATACAAGACAATGATTAGTATCTAATCATCAATAACCTTAACATAAACACAATGATCCTCCTCACTCCTAACAAAACCCAAATTCAATGCAAAGGCATCAAACTTCTGGTACCACATCTTGGGTAACTATTTCAAACCATATAAAGATCTCTTTAACCTACAAACCAAGTGTTCTTTTTCTTTCACAAAAAAACCATCAAGTTGTCAAATATAAATCTCTTCCTCAAGATCCCCATGCAAGAAAGTAGTTTTCACATCCATTTTCTCTATTTCAAAATCATAAGCAGCAACAATAGATAATAGGAACCTAATAGAGGTTAACTTAGCAACAGGAGAAAAAATTTCACCAAAATCAATTCCCTCTCTCTGGGAGTAGCCCTTGGCCTCCAATCTAGTCTTGTACTACTCTAACTGACCATCTGCTCTAAATTTATTTTTAAATACCCAGTTGCAACCAATGGGATTCCTTTGGGAAAACTCACAAGATCCCAAGTATCACACTATCCAAAGCCATCATATCCTCCTACATGGACTGCATCAAAGACTCACTTTCTTTTGAAGAAAGAGCCTCCCTATAGGATCTAGGTTTGTTTTTAGTACTCACACAAAGCAAATACACAAAAAAAAATGGATGGGTTATATCTATCAACTGGATTTCGTTGCCTTGTGGATCTTCTCAAGGTAGGAGTAAGGGGTTCTTGTTGCTCTTCTTCTTCTATATGCTCATCCTACACATCATCTGAACTCTCTAAACCCTCTTCTTCTCCATCTTATAATCCATTTGGCTGTTCTTCCACATGTGCATCTTCCTGCTTCTCAATATTTGTCTCAAAGTGCATTGTTTTTGTCTTATCTTTCTCCTTTGGTTGTTCTTCACCTAAGTAAGCTCTAAACTCCCTAAAAATCACATCTCTAGAGAAATCCATTTTATGGGTTAGTAGATTCCAAAGCTTATAACATTTTACATTCTCATCATAGCCAACAAAGATGCATTTATGTGCTTTTGGATCCAATTTAGAATGCTTCTCTTGAGGCACATGAACAAAATCCTCACAACCAAAGACCATTAAATGTGAAACAAAAGGCTTTCTACCTATCCAAACTTCATAAGGAGTTTTATCAACAAAAGTTGAACAAGGAGATCCATTAACCAAATAACATGCAATACTAACAACTTCTACCCAAAAGCATCTATCAAGCTTAGCACCACTCAACATGCTCCTAGCTCTTTCCATCAAGGTTTGGTTCATTCTTTCTACTACCCCATTTTTTTGGGATGTATATGGAGTAGTCTTTTATCAAACAATACTTGCATTCTTAGAAAACTCATCAAATTCCCTAGAACAATATTCACTCCCATTGTCAGATCTCAACGCCCTTATCTTATAATCCATTTGCTTCTCAAGTAAGACTTTAAATTCCTTGAACTTAGTGAAAACTCCAGAGTTTGCATGCATAAAATAAATACAAGTGTATCTTGACACATCATCAATGAAAGTAACATAGCAATGAGATTTCCCAAAAGAGTCAACATCCACTAGTCCAAACACATGCGAATGAATGATCTCTAATAATCTCTTATCTTTATTAGTCCCATTAGGAAATGATGATCTATTCTATTTACCAAAGATACAATGCTTATAAAAATTATTTTTTCCAATAGAATAATTAGAAATATAGTCAACCAAAATTTTATTCAAAATGGTCTTTAGACCCTTTTCACTTATGTGACCCAATCTATGGTGCCACAACATACATGCATTTTTAGTGCCCGTTACATTGATAAAGTTACAAAAAGTGGAAGCATTAAGCCTAAATAAAGTCCTTATCCAAGATCCTTTATCAATCACTAAACTCCCTCTTACCAACCTACAACTAGACTTGTCAAATGTCACATGCATTCCATAATCATTCAACTTGGATACTGAAAGTAAATTTCTTATGAGTCTTGGAATATGTAAAACATTATCAAGGGTTTTAACCCTTCCATCATTGAAACACAGCTCTTTACCTTTCCCTCACCAACAATCTTCTTCATTTTGTTATCACCAAGGAACAAATATCCCCCATCATAAGTTGAATATGAAGTAAACTACTCCTTGTGAGGAGTCATATGGTAGGAGCAACCTAAATCAATAAGCCAAGCATCATCACTAATAGTGATAGCAAAAATAAATAAAGCATCAGAATCACCATCTTCCAAGTACTTTTCTGTGGAAGTATTTGGACTATTTTTCTTATTTCTACACTCCTTCATAGTCCTCTCTTATCACAATTCCAACACTTTTCTCTTCCTAAGGGTTTTAGAACGTCATTTAGACAAGTGTCTCTCTTTTTGTCCCCTTTAGGCTCTTCTTTTTCATTGGACCTTCCTCGCACATGCAAGGCATCTTGGGAGCCCACATTCATGGACTTTCTTCTCATCTCCTTTGAAATAAGTATAGAAATAAGACTATCCATATTTGGTTTTGTACCACCACCACTTATGGCAATAATTAGATTTTCCCAAGATTCAGGTAAAGAATAAAGCAACAAAATACATTTATCTTCTTCTTCTATATTAACATCTACATATGCAAGATGACTTATAATCATATTAAAAGCATTTAATTTTTTTGTAATAAAATCACCATCCTTCATTTTCAAATAATACAAATGTATTTTGAGATATTAATTTATTTGTTAGACTTTTAGTTTGGTAAATTTCACCTATCCTCCACAACTTGAATGCAGTAGATTCTTCTGAAACATTCTTGAGGATGAAATTTGCAAGACACATTCAAATAGTTTTTGATAAGGAAAATCAGGTTTTGAAGGGGCCCCAAAACCCTTTACAATGACAACAAGTTGCAAGAAAGAATAAGCAAATAAAACCCATAGCCTAAAAAACCAAAATGTTGACAACAAAAATAACCAAAGAAACCCATCAGCAAACCAACAACATAAAACATCAACACCTAAGATGATCAAACAAAAGAGTAAAAAAAAACTACAACATCTTTTCTAGAACATTGACCGAGGCCATATTTTCCTCAATGACCCCCTCATGCATCTCCATAACATCTTTGAGCTCATCAAATGATACAGATGCCCTCTTCTTCATCTTACTCCTTTTCCTCAAACGCAGTCTAAACTCCACATCCTCATTCGAATATTTCCTCATGCCTTCTTGTCCATTTGCTTTCAATCTTCATCAAACATTGATTATGGTTTCTTTTCACTTGAAATTTCCAACCACTGATCTCTCTCTTCAAGGAGATACTCCATCTTCAACTTTCACATTTGGTAACCAATACCATTAAATCTTTGAATATCTAAACATGATGTAGAAGCCATGGTTTACAATCTTCTTCAAAAATCTACAAAACAACAATGCATAAGCTACCACTACAACCAAAAGACCTTCAACACTTAAAAGAAAGGCGCGAGTCTCTTAAAATTGTTAGCTCTGATACCAAATGTTGGAAATTACAAGGTGAAACTTGCAACAATAGAACTTAATAGGGTGTTTGTAAATCTGAAATTGTGTATCTAATATTACCATAAAGTGATTATGTGATTAAAAATTCCAAACATGAAATAAAAATCAGCAATATCACAAGTTTCCAAACACAATGGAGAAACCCTTGCGGGAAAAAAATCCACACCCTAAGAGATCCAATGTTTGTATTAATCTTCAAAAGAGATACATCAATACAATACTCCTCTAAATTTTGGCAGCACTTCGTCGCTTTGACAACTTGCAAACAAACTCTTACAAACCACCATATCAAGGCTCCAATATATAGAAGTTAGTGTGAGAGAAAACCACAAATGGTATCCCAAAACGACAAGAAAAACCACTTGAAAAAACCCACGCCCCCTTAGTGGACAACCCATAAATATGGCTTAAAATATTGAATGATCACATGGCCTTCACATGGGTCCCTAACCCATAACCAATCAGAATTGGTCAATACCGAGCGCTCCATAACTCTTCGACGACTCTAACAGCTTCATGCAAGAACATGCACCAACATGCAAACCTGGGCACCCAACTATGAAGAGCATGCAAAACATGCAAATAACATGCAAGGACATGCACACCAAAGTGGTCCCCACTCACAAAGTTGGACGTGCAAGAGGATTATTCTTTTGAGATGCCCTATAACCATCAACATAGAGGGTCCACCTCTTTGAATGCAATTACAATTTTTCATAGGAAAGTATATAATAAATATTTTATTCCTCATGTCCTCTAGAACACTTTCCAAAGAACAATGGGACACACAATTATCAACTTAGGATAGCAATTATAATGTCACCTATCCTAACAAAGATATTTTTGTTTTACAAGAAAACAACAAAAACCATTCAATAATTTCTTTCATTGTATCATTCTTCATGTAAGGAGGTTTAACACAAGAAAGCTCTATAGTTGTTATATCTTTCATTATTTCATTCACAATATAGTCTAATATTTTTTAATTTGATTATGCTACCATTATCTACCAAAATATGATTAGCCTTGAGATTTTAAATGAATCCTTACTTGTGAAGATAAGTCAAGGCTTTCCTTACATATTTTAATATTGTTGCATCATCAAATGAAGTTTTAAATATATTTGATCACTTTAGCCCACATATATGACATAACTATGTACATAACCATTTTCCACTATGAAAATGTGTATTTAAAAAAAATAGTGGTGGTTTCTCCCCTTGTAAAAATTTGGCATGTCCTTATGTCTAAGGCTAATAGAAACATTTAGTTCCTTGTTATATAAAAAATTGTATTATTTTTAACTAATGTATTCTAATAGCTTAATATTTTACCAATTAAAAAAAATCCCTAGCACCTGTGGGTTATGGGCCTACAACATAACCTAGGTTAGAATTAGGTAACCTGGATGTTGATTTGTGAAAAATGAGTATATTATTACTATCCTTGAAATTCACCTTCCAACTTTACGAAATAAACGTAGACGCAAAAACTAAAGGTCTTAGTTTTTAAATCTATCTCAAGATTACAACTATAAAGACCTTAACATAGATATAAAAAATATATTGAATACAAATGACCTATAGACTTCTTTGAATATGTATCTCAACACAACAATGTTACTTTATAGCCTTGACTACAAATATAAATCCTGTAATTTTAATCCAAAAGAAATTCTTATGCACTAAAAGCTACTTCTTGATAAATTTAGGCAATATATCCTTCAATTAGATGATAGATTTATTTAAAACTTGACATATAGAACTCACATGTACAAGTAGGATCATAATGATATGAGTCAACTTAATAATTAGATTCATAACTCAAAAACATATTAAATAACTTTTCAATAAACTTGAGACATAACAATCATGACCAAACATTATATTACCTAGAAAAATGCTCCAACCTAATTTAACTCAACTAATATATAGAATATATGCACAATTGCCCTTATAGTTGTGCTAAAAATAGATGGTTTTGGGTGTCTCCATCTTCAGTAATTATAAGGATTGCATTTTGTGGTGTCTTCATATTTAGTGCTCATAAATAAGTATTTTAATTTATGTTCTTTATACATGAATAATAAAATTAAAAAGATAAAAATGTGTAATCATTGTAGTTGGCTTTTGGTGCCCACTCGTTTCCTCAACACTCTTCCTCCACTGTCTTATTCATAAGCATCCTTTGGTTGATAAGAAAACTATAGGTTGGTTTAGCCCATAGATGTTAATGACACACTAGTCAATTAATTCATGTAGTTATTTGTTGACTCCTCTTTTCTATGCCCATAGATCTCTTTGTAAATGCTTGTGACAAGCTTAATCAACCAAGCTAGAAATGGCTTGCATATTGAAAGTGGACGAGCAAAGTGTATAAAATGCTACACCATGACCTTAAGTTTTCCTTTGTAGGGTTTGAACTTATGGCTTGAATCATCTACATCTTTATGAGGCTAGTCTATGGCTTTGCCATGTCTTTCCTATGTAGAATACATTTAGAATGAGCTAGCCAAAAATTAGGTTGTTACTACATCCATGTATGTGGTGATTATATCCTAAATAAAAAAGGCAAGAACATACATATTAGTGCCCCAAACATGCATGTTAAGCCTAATCAAACATTAAGTCAGAGCATGCAACAGTTTTTTTATAGACTTCCTACTAATTTAGCTATCGACCTGGAATCCTTTCCCTATACATAGTACACACATGAAAGAAAATATGCAAGTGGAGAGTTTATCCTCTACCAATATTCTTTGGAAGAGAATAACATCAATCAAGTGGATGGGATTCGTCCTTATATTTAAGGAAGACTATAAAATTAAATAGATAAGTGTATTGTCGGAAGTTATTTGCACATGTCACAACCATTCATTTTTTCTTATTGATTTTTTGTTTAGGAATCCCAACCATACTTAGGAATGCGACCTTTACATTAAAATATATAAAATTTCAATAAAATTTGAGACATTTGAGATTTAATTTTCTTCCTTTTGTAAGAGTTTATACAATTATTAAAAATCTATATATGCATTATCTTTCCTTAAATAATAATTAATAATATTTTACTTAGCATTGCATTATTTCTATCCATGAGTACAAGTCAATCTTCCCATTTTAGCTAACAAGAAATAATATATCTAAAAGATTATGAAATATTTCTCTGAGTCATAGTTTGTTATCATAAATGTATATGCTAAAAATTAGCATTGTATTTCATAATAATAATTATAAATGCATAATAGAATTTATATTCATATTAACTTGGCTCAAAGCAATTCAGGAAATCATTATTCAAGTGAGAGATCACTTATATTACCAACCTTGTCAAACCACAATCTAGCACAAAATAATCATAGAAATAATGTTGATAGTGGATGCAATATTAAACTTTGCCACTTTCCATAGAACTAATATCAGGAAAAATAAGAGTCTCCTTCTAGATGTCAAAAGCAATAGAATCATCATTAGGAAGAGGTTGTGTTACAACACTAAGGGAGTTATTATACAATAGAGACGTCAAAAGAGGATCTGCATCAATATGATCCATTAAATTTAAATTTATTTACTTCTTCTTCTTGTACTAATTTTCTAGGAAATGAATTCTAGGATATTAAAAATGCTCTCATGGATGAAGTATGCTCTAGGAAATAATATATGCTCTAGGAAATAATAGGCTTATCCCTACTCATAGAATTGGAGTAGATAGAGAATATTAAAACAACAAGTAGATCAAGTTTAAACTACATAGACCTTCTCACAACTCATTTTAAAAATGGTTAAATTTTTAGGAAGGACATTTCCCTTAATTACAGTCAATATTGATATCGGTAGTCAAAATAATATGTTATGTCATTCCTTACCCTCACTTCCACTCAACCTCATTGATACACATCACTTCCTTCAATTGGTCACATTTGGTGGAGAGTAGAGTAATACCCCCAATGCCATATCAACGCTTTTCAATACCTCTTCTTAACTTTTCGATGGATCTATGGTGTATATGTACTTTGAGTATGTGGATGTCAAGGACTTAAAGACTTTAAATTCCAATTGAATAGATAAAAGTGGTTAGAAAAATATCATAGATCTAAAGATTCAATTCTAGCTTTGATCTTGTAAATTAAGGTAATGAAGATGAAACCAGAATGCTTCCATCCAAAAGAGGACATTCTCTTTAAAGTGATGTATCAAGTGAAATATACATACTGGATTGCAAGAAAAGTGTCTGTGGAAAAGCCTTGAATCATAGACCTATGATACAAAGGTCACAAGTTCAAGTTATAGAAATAAATTTATGATCTATCTAGTGAGCATTTTTTTATCTCATATTCTATTTAGATTGTAAAATAGTCTTGATTTCTAGGTTTGGCATTACTTTATGTTGATTTATAGGCTTTTTCCTTGCTAGATGCTTTACTGAGTTTTTGGCCCTCATTGGGATTTACAAGTAGTGAAAATTAGTTTCTCCAAATTGTGTGGTAAACATTTACAAAAATATAGGTCAAATAATCAAATTGTGAAGTTGAAGGTCCATATGGATAAGTAATGAGAAAAATTGAATCACAAATTCATGTACTAAATATTTAAATATATTTTTGTATACAACATGCCAATTGTAATAAGAAGACCTTAGGTTGTATTTTAATGTGAATGTAGCATGAAATCACAAACAAGATCTATATAAGGTCCTGTATAGAACAAGGTGAAGGTGGGATGACCATAGTGTTCAACCCTAATTCTAATTCTTTAAATTTGTATATATGTAAGTCTAATTTGGTATGAGTATCACAAGTTATTTGTGGTAGGTAAGGGTGATTGTGGAGGTAGAATATGAGAATAGGATGGAGAATGAGGGATTGTATGTTGTGAATAATAGATTGGAAAATATGGTAACTCATAAGGTATATAGAATGAGGGAAGTGATAAAAGAATTGGTGGTAGAATATATATATCACAATAGGATAAAATAAGGGATAGAGAAAGCGTAGGTATAATCATGAGGAATATTTGGTGGGATACTTGATGAATTATCATGTGGAGTGTTGGGGAGGATTGTGATAAGATATAATGGGTGAAAGATAAGGTTATTCTCAATGGAGGATGAGAATTGGAAGAATATGGGTATTGGATTAAAGTTAGTAGCTAATGTTTAGGTTATCCCATAATTATAAGTTATATCACTAAAGGTGTCAAAAGATATAGTCATGGGTAATGATAGGATTATTTGGAGCAATGGTGGGATGAATGATAGTATTAACCAATGAATTTGAATAAATAAAGGAAAGTATTGTTGGTGTGAATATGGTATTTTACCTATCTAGTCCACTAGTAGGCCCTATTCACATGTTAAGTTTACTTAGGTCCTAGGAATATTTCTAGAAGTCTTAGTTGTCATTTAGATCTGATACTATCTTATGCCATTTACTTCTTGCGTCCTAGGTCATTTAATATTTGTTAAGTTAGTTATGTCATATTATAGGATTTGTATTGCCAAAAATTGTATACTCTTAGAGAAGGAGACAATTTTGCGATAAAACTAAGTCCTAGTTTAGGTACCTTCAATCAATCAATCCTTAAAATTACATTTATAGGCCCCTAATACTCATAATTTTGAACTTTGAGGCCTAATTCATCCATGAAACACTTAAATCCTAACAAATATCATTAAAACCACTCAAATTTTGTGAAACCCACCAAAAATATTCTTGGTGGGACTAAGTCGCCCAAGGTGGTGACACAGTCCCTTTTGGGGTATTTTCCACTTTTAAGCGAGAATTTCATTAACTCAAATTAATTTCTCAATGGATGTAGGCCTCTTAGGTCTAAATAACAGGAAAATTAGGTGTTGATGGTTATAAATACAAATTTTAAGTCATTTTTCACATCTCCTAGTCATTTTCATAAAGCAAAAATTAAAAGTCAAGAGCAAGAGTGTCTTACACAAGAAGATTCAATAGCATTTTGCAGCAAAGTTGAAGCTTTAGGGCAATAAACTAAGGTTTTTGTAGGTCTTCAAGCTCACTTTCTATTCAAGATCTCACATTGCAAAAGATTGATCATGGATTCCTATGGTGAATCATGGAGAAATCTAGGTTGAAGAGATGCAACTAGCCATCAAATCACATCTAATGACTTGTTTTTGAAGCGATTCCATCTTCCATGTTCTTCTTATCTTCAGACTTAAGGTTTGCATCTCATTTCTTCATGCCATTTGCATTCATTTGAAGGTTGTAGGGTTTCTTGCGTTGAAGTCTTGCATCTCTCAAATGCCATTTATTCACCTCATTCTAGCACATTCGAATAGGGTTTTCTCTCATTTTCAACCTTTCCTAGTCTTAGACACAATTAAGGTTAGGGTTTATGTAGATTTCATTTTATACAAAGTTTAAATACCAACTAGGGGTTTAACCAAGGAAAACCCCCCATTAGAAATAAATTTATCTTCTATTTTGTAGGGTTTTTCAAAGATTCAGATCCAGATTTCTATCAAAGAGCTAAGTGTAGATTATGGGCTCCCATTTCCACTTTCGGATTTACAGAAAATCCAAAGTGGACTAAGTTTCCCATAGGGGTGACTCAATCCCACTGCACTGCTTTTTCATAAATTTTTAAAATTTTTGACACCCTTTTAGCAAAAACAATTTTTTGGGCAAATTCCCTGTTTTGGGACTAAGTCGCCCAGACTAGCCTAAGTGTCTCGATTGCCTAAAAAGTCAAAATTTCCAAGATTTATGTGGTTCCTAAAACTTACAATCTATTCATCTTCAGTTTATAGGTGCAAAGTTCCTGTTTTACATCCTCATTTGATCATTTATTGCATTTGTTTTACTTTTTTGCATATCACACTATGTTTTCAAACAAGTTCATTTTCTTAGGTTTTATGTCATTAGATCACTTCAATTTAAGATTAGTGAATTTGTACATATTAATTAGGAATAATACATATTCTTGAGTGTAAACCCTTGCATTTTGGTACCCCTTTCCATCCCCTTTCTCCTTTTAGGTGAAAAACCCTAAGAGGAGCAAAGCATTGTGAAAGGGTAAACCAAAATCATTCTTTACAAGATTTAGACACATGCCATGATCTTGTTTAATCATATCCCCCACCCTATCTATTTAAACAATGCTTTTATACATTTTTATTTCATATCATATCAAGCAAGCTATTATCTTTCCATACTCTCTTGTGGAAGGTTATCCCTTTTTTTGCAGGCGATCATGGGGTGTGAGATATTTTTTAACTCCTGCATGGTATTAGAGCTCCAACGTTGCAAATACCTTGTTATATCTGAGGGTGATTTTTTTCATGACTTATTACTAGATTGAAAATCATGGTGGATGTTGAAAAATTTAATATGCTCTTCTCTTGCATCATATGAGGAGCTAGAGGATAAAAATACTAGATTTTGGGATTTTCTCTTTTTAGCTTTATATTGTAGGTTAATTGTGGTGTAGTTGATGCAAATATTATTCCACCATTGAGTTTGAGGAGTCCAATAAAGTAATTTTTCCTTTTGTTTTTTTCTAAATTGGATATGTGAGGACATATCTATGAGGGTTTGAAGTTGGAAATTGGTCACTAGATCCTGGAGGTAGTTACAATTTTGGAGCATTTTTGGTCAAAATAGACCTTTCCATCACATCTAGGAGCCCCAAAAACCCTAAGTTGATTGTTAATTCATCTAAATCAGAGAAATTTTACCCAATATCTTAGAGGAATTTTCATACCTGCACTATTGTTTTATCCATATGAATTACATAAATTATAGATCCATATTGTAGAGTCCATATACAAGTGTCATCAGTCACAAGATAGAGTTAGCAAATAGGAATATTCATTGAAATAATTATCTTTGATGACATATTTTGTGCTTGTGTAGACTCTGCATCATCGTCTGTGTAATCTTGTATAGGCAGGAGTATAGTTGGAAGTGTTAGAGTAATTATGCATTAGTTAATAGTTAATTGATCTTTAATTGACTATTAGTCTAATTTATTCTCATGCACTTAAGCTAAACTAAGGAGTGATTTACTATGTTCACTAGAGAGCTATTTTTAGATCATTATGTATCATTACATGAGATGTTGACACTTGTCATTATCTAATCCCTTTCTCATTTAGGGTTGCTCCTATATAGCACTCAACCATCATTGTATTATAATGCCTTTGATAGAACTCTTAACCTTTGAGGACTCTTATTTTCCTTGAAGTCTCTTGAGGTTCATTATGTAGCTTTTTCTTGTTGAGGAATATAGAAATTTTTTATTTACAGATCTCTTGCATGGAAGGTTATTGGAATTTTGTGTTTTCATTTATGTTAATAGATCTATGTTGTTGCATTGATGTCAACCTATGGTGATTCTTTGATTGGTTGCATTATGTTGTCATTAGTAGTCTCACTGATGTCAATCTCTAGTGTTTCCTTGATGAGCATATGTTTGTGGATGTTCAACCTCTTATGTGGTTGAGATGATAAGAGGAGTGTTGTAGATGTTGAGATGGTGTTTGTGGTTCTTGGTTTCCAAGTGATTTTGAGAAAATTTGAATAAAAGAGGAAACAATGTGGTAAAGAGTGCTTAGTGTGGCAGAGTGGTTCAATTTCTTGCTCCACATTTCTTCATGGTTGAAGATCTACTTGTGTGGTTTGGATATTTTTATCAGAGGTTTTTAGAGGTGTTATATCTCGAGTTTCCTATTTTGGATCATTCGACAAAAGAAGTTGTGTTCACCAATGTGTGAACTGTGGTGTAGTGGTGTCTAGGAGAAATGGTTTTTCTCCACATTTCTCCATGTTGTGGTTTCTTGTATTGCAAATCTGAGAGTGTTCTTGCAATGGCCATATCTATCTTCATCCTGAGTTGTTTATGTTTTGGTGCTCCACAAAGTTGGATTCATATGTTACAGTGTGTGGAAGGATAATTGGGTGTACATGATGACTATGTTCTTCAAGTGTATGTTCTTGCAAAGTATTTTTTGGATTTCAAGGTGTTGATGGAATATTCTAGATTATGTTTAAGTGTTGTGTGTGGTCCACAAGTCATCTTTTGATTTGAGGAAGCATGTGCTTAAATTTTTAATGGTGTTAACATAGGTTCAACCGACCTTGGGTATTTACACTAATTACAGATATGCTTCAATGTTTGGGGAACCGTGGTGTGACATGCATATGTGGATTTAGGTCAGAGTTAAGTTGTGATGTGTTCTTCCTTCATTCCTCTCCACCATAGGAATGTTTTGGTGCCAATCTAATTTGAATTTGTATGTTTGAGATACATAACTGACCTTGTAGATTATTTTCAAGGTTGAGGATGATATATATGTGTGATGAATTGATGGAGGAAGAGGTCTAAGGTATGTGAAGCAAAGTGTTGAGATGTAAAGTGTGAAAGTGAGAAATGTAGTGTGATTTTTAATGCCTAAGACTACTAGAAGCAATGAGCAGAAGGTGTCTACATTCTACAGAGAGTGTGAATGTTCTAGTGAAGCAGTGGTAGACCTTTTCTATTGCTCTAATATGGATTTAGCATTATAGTAATCTTATATCTCTTTCTTTCTAATTTTGATGTGAGCCCTTCTTTCTTTTGGGAAATGAGCCCTCTAATAATGAGCCTATTGTATTTGGTGTCGTAATTTCCTTATATTGTGAGCTAATCCTCACTGTGGTTTTTCCCTTCTTGGTTTTTCCACATAAATCTAGTGTTTTTATGTGTATGGATGTGTTTGCATTATTGTTGCTCAAGTTTATATTTTTTTAATTCATGATAAGGGTTTAAAGGTTGTCAAGGGTTTAAGGATTAATGTAGATCTAAATGTTAATGAGGGTTTTGATGTTTTAATGTACAAATGATTCACCCCCCTCTTAGTTTTCTTATGCATTCAATGATTGGTATTAGAGAAAGGTTCCTTAGAAGAAAGATTAACTGCTTGAGGTAGATTTGAGATGGCATACAAGAAGGAGGCTCTTTTTTTTATGGATCAGATTATGCATTTTGGAAGACCAGGATGAAAGGTTTTCCTCTTTATCTAGGGTTTGGAGTTTGTAAGTCTGTTAAAACTGGATATGCAATACCTATAAATGGTTGGAGTATTTATGATGAGATCAAGGCATATGAGAACAATGGTAAAGAAAGGTATACTCTTTTGAGTGGTATTTCTAATTTAGAACTTGTGAATGTTATGAGTCTTAAAACTACTGGTGAGATTTGGAAAAATATAGAAAGTATCTTTGAAGGAGATGATAAGGTCAAGCAAGCAAAGATGCAAAATATGAAGACTAAGTTTGAAACCCTAAGGATGATAAGAGATGGAGATATTATAGGCTACATGCATAGAGTGGAAAAAGTTGGCAATTCCATCAAAGACCTTGGTGGAAAACTTGAAGAATATGAGGTGGTAAAGAAGGTATTAAGAACTCTTCCTAAATCTTATAGTCATAAGGTTTATGCTATTGAAGAAGCTTAGAATTCAGATAATTATTCTAGAGATCAGTTGTTTGGCACTTTAACTACTTTTGAATTGAGAGAGTTTGGTCCAAGTGATTCAAGAAAAGATTTTTCTTTAAAAGTTGGTAAAGCAGAGAAGAATGAGGAATCTAACCTAGATGAATTTGATGAGCTAGAAGCAAACTTTGTGAGGAGATTAAAAAAGGGCACTGGAAAATATAGAGGTAAGTTACCTTTCAAATATTTCAATTGTGGAAAGATAGGTCATTATGCTCCAAGATTTCTAGTCAAAGCTTCAAATGGCAGATTTAAGGAGAAAAAAGGTAAATCAATTAGGAAAAGTTATTATGTTAAAGAAGATGCCATTATATCTGATGATGAATCTAATTACCCAGATGATGAAAATGATGAATGCTTGTTCATGGCTCTAAATGTTGGAACTGATTCTGCTAACTCTAAGAGATGTATGAAGGAATTTGATCTGAAAGCAATTCATAATGGAACTATGGCAACTGCTTTTCATGCTAGAGAGGACAAAAACTAGTAGATTGTTGACAATGGATGCTCAAGTCACATGATAGGTGATAAGAGTAATTTTTTTAAACTTGAGAAGTTTGAAGGTGTTCTTGTTAAGTTTGGAGATGATACATCTACTAAGATATGTGGAAAAGGCTTAATTAGTTTTTATGGAAAGCATAATACATATGATGTTCTTTATGTTAAGGGCCTCTGACATAATCTTGTAAGTGTAGGAAAAATGTGTAGTAAATGATATATTATTGTATTTCAGGATGGTGGTTGTGAGATCAAGAAAGGCTCTGAAACTTTGGTTGCTACAGGAAGGTGGACAGATGGAAAGGTTTACCAGCTTAAGGGTGCTAATGGTATGTGCTTTATGACTCAAATCAATGAAAACTGGCTATGACATAGAAGAATGTGTCACATTAATTTTGATAGCCTAGTTAGAAACAACTTTTCTCAAGCTATGAGAGATCTACCAAATATTACAAAGCCTATAAATGTAGTTTATAAGGAATGCCAAGTTGGGAAGCAAACAAGAAAAAGGTTCAATATCAAAGAATATTCTACCACAAGACCTTTCGAGTTGGTGCATACAAACCTTTGTGGGCCTACAAAAACAAGATTTTTTCAAGGTGACAGGTATTTCATGATATTTATTAATGATTACTCTAGAATGAGTTAAATTTTCTAAAAAAAACTAGAAGCTCTAGATAAGTTCAAGGCATTTAAAGCTATGGTTGAGAATGAAATGGATATGAAAATCAATTTTTTAAGATCTTACAAAGGTGGAGAGTTCACCTTCAATAAGTTTAACAATTTTTGTGAAGATCATGGAATAAAGAGACATTTTTCAGCTCTTAGGACTCCTCAACAGAATAGAGTAGTGGAAAGGAAGAATAAAACTATTTAGGAAGCAGTAAGGACAATGCTGAAGGAAGAAAATCTACCAGATATCTACTGGAAAGAAGAAATTCATATTGCAATCTACATAATTAATAGAGTGTAATCAAGGACAAACAATTCAAAGACTCCCTATGATTTGTGGTATAGAAGAACCCCTATTGTCAAATATTTCATAGTGTTTGGAAGCAAGTGCTATATTAAAAGAGAAGAAGAGAACTTGGGAAAGTTTTATGCTAGATCTAATGAAAGAATCTTCCTTGGATACTCTACAAAGAGCAAGGCTTACTGATGCTACAATAAGAGGCTAAAAAGGATTGTTAAAAGAGTAAATGTCAAAGTGGATGAAGACTTACATAAAAGCTTAGTGTTGATAAAAGGATATGAATTAGATGAGTCCTTTTGTATAAAAGAAGAGAAAGATGATGGTAAGTAAAAAGAAGTGCAAGTTGAAGAGGAAGAAGCTCTATAAAGGATCCGTAAGACTCCTAAGTATGTGCAAAAGAATAATTCTGAAGATTAGATCATTGGTGACAAAAGCAGAGGTGTATTGACAAGAAGAAAGGCTGTTATGATAGGAGAACAAGTAAATTTATGTTTACTTTCCAAAGTTGAACCTAAAATAGTGATAGAGGCATGCAAGATGAATTTTGGATTAAGGCTATGGAGGAAGAAACAATGCAGTTTGAGAAGAGTTGGACTTGGGAAATTGTCCCAAGACTAGCAAACAAGAATGTGATTCAAACTAAGTGGGTATTCCAGAACAAGCTGAATGAGCATGGAGAAGTTGTTAGGAACAAGGAAAGGCTTGTGTGTAAAGACTACTCACAAGTAGAAGGAATATAATTTGAAGAGATATTTTCTCTAGTGGTAAGGATGGAGGCTATTAGGATGTTTTTGGCTTTTGTAACACATAAGGATTTCAAAGTTTATTTGATGGATGTGACGTTTGTATTTTTGAATGGTGACTTGGAAGAAGAAGTTTATATTGAACAACTAGAAGGTTTTTAGTTGTCAAAAGATCTTAATATGGTCTGTAGATTGAAGAAGGCATTATATGGACTCAAGCAAGCTCCTAGAGCTTGGTATTGAAGATTAGATAAGCACTTGTTACAACAAGGATTCAATAAAGGTACTGTAGATAACAATCTTTATTTTAAAAGATTAAATATTGATTATGGTTGTGTATGTTGATGATATAATATTTGGAGGAAATAAAAATATGTGCAAGAGATTTGCAAAACAAATGTAGAGTGAGTTTGAGATGTTTATGTTTGGGGAGATGAATTTCTTCCTTGGACTACAAATCAATTAGACAAAAAAAAGTATATTCATTTCAAAATCAAATTATGTAAAGAAGATGCAAAATAAATTTGGAATGGAAGACTCTAAACCAGTATGTACCCCTATGGTTACTAGTTGCAAGTTGAGTAAGAATGAAGAATCTCCTGAAGCTAATCAGAGCAAGTATAGATAAATGATTGGAGGATTGCTATACCTAATTGCTACTAGACTGAATATCATGCATGTAGTTTATCTTTGCAAGAAGATCCCAAAGAGTCACATGTGGCAGTAGTAAAAAGGATATTTAGATACTTGAAGGGCACTCTAAAACATGGTTTATAGTATCCAAAGGATATTGATTTCTCTCTAAGTGCTTATAAAAATGTAAATTGGGTAGGTTGTGTGGATGATAGGAGAAGTACAAGTGGTGGTGTTTTCTTTATTGGAAGCAGGTTGGTGTCTTGGTCAAGCAAGGAGTAGGATTCAATGTCATTATCTACTACAGAGGAAAAATACGTTGTTGCAACATCATGCTACACACATATGACAAATCAATTTATATCTTATGTGATAATATAAGTGCTATCAATATTTCAAAGAATCTAGTAATTCATTCAAGTACAAAGCATACCTCAATCCGATATCACTTTCTAAGGGAAAAGGTTGTAGAAAATGAGGTGAAGTTGGAGTATGTTCCTACTAGATATTAGGTTGCAAATATCTTCACAAGGGCCATTCCTAAGGATACTTTTGAGTATCTCTAAGAGAAGTTAGAGGTTATTGCCCCTCATTTCATTTAGATGCATAAGGTTATGCATTAGTCCAGTGGATTTCAAGATTCATTACTTGTTATGGATTGATGTTGGTGGCTACCTCTTAAGGGGAGTAGGTGGTGGCATTTTTGGTTATTATAGTTAGGGGGAGTAAGTGTTGTCATTATGTTGGTGTTGTCAAAGGAAGTGAAAGCTAAGGTTGCAAAGCAATTATTGTCCGTTGCCCTTGGGTGAGAGAAAGTATATGTGATTGATGTCAAAAGGGAAGCAAAGAAAAGAAAATATGTGTTGTCCTTTTCCATTGATGTCAAAGGGGAGAGATCTAACTAAAAAAATATATGAAGAAAGGGGGAGAGAAGTCTCGTAAAAGAGAAAGTTTTGGAAAGAGTTGATGCTTGTGTAAGGGGGAACAGTGTGCACTAGTGTGTAGTATATATGTAAGTGATCAGAGTTGTGGGTTGTTGTTGATGGTTTTTCATATTATGTGTTGCCATCAATGACAAAGGGGGATATTGTTGGAATTTTGTGTTGTCATTGATATCAAAAAATCTTTTTTGTTACATTGATGTCAACCTATGGGGATTCTTTGATTGGTTGCATTATGTTGTCATTAGTAGTCTCACTGATGTCAACCTCTAGTGTTGCCTTGATGAGCATATATTTGTGGATAGTCAACCTCTTGTGTGGTTGATATGTTAAGAGGAGTGTTGCAGATGTTGAGATGGTGTCTGTGGTGCTTGGTTTTCAAGTTCTTTTGAAAAAAATTGAATAAAAGAGGAAACTGTGTGGTAAATAGTATTCAGTGTGGCAGAGTGGTGTTCAATTTCTTGCTCCACATTTCTTCATGGTTGAAGATTTGTTTGTGTGGTTCAAATATGTTTATTAGAGGTTTTTAGAGGTGTTATATCCAAAGTTTCATGTTCTAGATTGTTCGACAAAAGAATTTGTGTTCACCAGTGAGTGAATTATGGTGCAGTGGTGTTTGGGAGAAATGGTTTTGCTCTACATTTCTCTGCATTGTGGTTTCTAGTCTTATGGATATGGAAGTGTGCTTGCAGTCTATATATATCTTCAATCTATTTTTTTTGTGTTTCGGTGCTCCACAAGGTTAGATTCATATGTTATAGTGTGTGGAAGGTTAACTGGGTACATATAGAACAAGTATGTTCTTCAAGTATACATTGTTGTGAAGGATTTGTTGGATTTAAAGGTGTTGATGGAATATTCTAGATTGTGTTTAATTGTTGTGTGTGGTCCACGAGTCATCTTTGGATTTGAGGAAGCATGTATTTAAATGTTTAATGGTGTTACCATAGGTTTGACCAACCTTGGGTTTTTACACTAATTACGGATATGCTTCGGTGTTTATGGAAGCATGGCGTGCCATGCATATGTGGATTTAGGTCCAAGTTAAGGTGTGATGTGGTTTTCCTTCATTCCTCTCCACCATGAGAATGTTTTGGTGTTGACCTAATTTGAATTTACACATTTGAGGTGCATAGTTGACCTTGTAGATTGTTTTCAAGGTTGAGGATGATATGTATGTGTGATGAATTGATGGAAGAAGAGGTGTAAGGTATGTGATGTGAAGTGTTGAGATGTAAAGTGAGAAAGTGATAAATGCAGTGTGAACTTTAATACCTAAGACTATTGGAAGCAGTGAGTAGAAGGTGTCTACATTCTATAGAGAGAGTGTGAATGTTTTGGTGAAGCAGTAGTGGATCTTTTCTGTTGTTCTGAGATTGATTTCTCATTGTAACAATCTTCTATCTTCTTTTTAATTTGGTAGTGAGCCCTTCTTTCTTTTGGGTAATGAGCCCTCTGGTAGTGAGCCTATTGTATTTGATGTTGCAATTTCTTTATATTGTGAGCTAACCCTCACCCTAGTTTTTCCCTTCTTGGGTTTTCAATGTAAATCTAGTGTTCTCATATGTATGGATGTGTTTGCATTATTGTTTCTCATGTTTATATTCTAATAATGCATGATAAGGGTTTAAAGGTTTTTAAGGGTTTAAGGATTAACGTAGATCTGAATGTTAATGAGAGTTTGATCTTTTAATGTACAACTGATTCATCCCCCCTTAGTTGTCTTGTACATTCAACAAAAGTATCTTTGTTCCTTGTTTGATCATGTGGCTTATGTTTGTCACAATTTTAACATGGTATCAGAGCCTCGATTCAACAAACCCCTTCTTGATTGATGGGATTTTTTTCTTCAACAAGGTTTATAGGCTTCAAATCTAGAATCCCCTTTGCTTTTTTTTGCAAATTTTGGAGGTGGACAAAATTTTGGCACATATGGAACCAAAATAGAGTCTTCCATTGGATTTAGAGCTATCGAGATAGTTAGTTTTGCTTTTCACTTAGCCTGATTTGGGATCCTGAGGTCATATTTGCAAGGGTTTGAATAATTTTTTTTTGGATCTGGAAAGTAGCTACGATTTCAAAGCATTTTGGCATGAAAAGACCTTGATGGTTGCATTTAAGAGGCCGATTGGATGAACTTTGACTATAAATTTGCTCTATTTTGATGTTGGGAGCTTTTGAGGCAATATTTTTTTGTATAGGGGTCATATGGCCCCTATACGGTCGCCTGTGCACATGTTTCAAAAAAAATCTTTAAAAAAAGTGGAATTATAAGGTCAATGTATTTTTTATAATTTTTTTTCAAAATTTTAAAAAAAGTGTAGAGTATTTAAAAAAAAGGAGGGCAATTTATTTATGAGGGTGACATTGATCTTTGGCACCTAAAGGGTACCTACAATATGCAGGCCCTACGAGCCCATGTACTTGCAAGCAACAAGTGTGGGCTGGCCAATGACCTATATTGCCACCAGTGGTGGCCACATAGTCGTCTAGCAACCCCCAAATACCCAGATGGTTTATGCTTGATGGCCCTTTACTTCAACAAGCGGCCTTAAATTTTTCTCCACTAGCCTCAAAAATTCATGGTAGATGTTCTCTATTTTTTGATAGCTATATTATTTTTTTGACCACTTTCAAAATTTTCCTAGTAAGTTCTATAGTGGCGACAAAGTGGAATATTCTAAGGTCAAATGACATATTCCGTTCATCGACTTTTTGCCAAGGGATCATTTTTTTTTGGAAATAGGGAATATTACCTAAATATTTCGCTAATGTCATGCTAACATCAACAGTGTGATCAACGAGGCAGGTCCCTTCAAGACCCTCTTTAGCTTTTAGGGAGCTATTTTTTTCTTTTGGCCATAACTTGGGCATATAATATTGAATTTTTGGTGAATGAGATATCATTGAAAAGCCAGTTTTTCCAAATTTCCAATGGTGTGGGTCTCATCACTTTTTTTTGCTACTGGTACATTTGATAGCCTATTGAAGTCAAAGGTGTTGTTTTCCATCTCAAGCTCATAATTATTGACCAATTTCTTCAGTTTATTCTAGCACCGTTGGGATGGTCTTCTAGAGCTCTTCACAACCATCCATGCACTTTTTCCAAATTTCCCTCCAAGTACATTTTATTCAATTTTTTGTGTTTTCACATTTTGGTGAATTACTTGGCCATATTAGCTCTTGGAAACTTTTTGTTTGTGTGGGATGACTCATTTTTGGCTTTTCTACATGTATTTCGAGTATTCTATCCTATTTGAGCATTGTAGACATTGTTTTCATGTACATTCTCTTTTGTAGATGCACTAAAATAAATTGCCATTTTGGTGTATATTTTCTAATGATTTTGTACATCCTGAAGTGCCTTTTGTACTCACACTATGATATAAAGTGCCTTGGGAAGGAAATGTTTGCCTATGGTTTTCCATCACACCTTTGTCAAGTGAGTGTCCCTTCCATGATAAAAGTGAATCCCACTCATTCTTGCCTCATGCATGTGTGCCTTAGTTTGCACACCCTTTTATTTGTAGGTTTTTTCTCCTTCATGCACTTCTTGATTTCACACAGTTTGAGTGTACCTATCATGACTCTCCCTTATCAGCATTGTAGAGTCTAAGTTAATTTTTTGTAAACTTGGTGAAAGTAACTCAATTCAAAGGATTAACAAACTGAATAGTCCACTTGACATTGCTTAAGACTACATTAGATTATTGACCAAGGAGCGTAAGGTTATGATAGTGCAACAAGATATATGCCTTCATGGACTCAAACTAACCTACTTAAGTTATTCTAGTTGTTGGAAATTCATAAAAACTAGAAAACAGTAAAAGTAAAACTGAACCTTAGTTGCTACAGGTATCTACAACAATGACTACAACTGAACTATTTTTAATGAAAGTAAATTGAAAACCTATTTAAGATTAATACAATGTCTAAACTATTCTCTGGGGTATTATTAACATTATTAACAATTATTCCATGCATGTTCCTGGGCATTCACTAGTAATAAACAAGAGATAGAATCTATAATGCATAAGTAACAATAGACTAATATTAACTACCAACAAAAATAAATAATTGAATGATGAAGTGAAGAACAATACCTTGAGTGGATTGCTCAAGTAACTATTCCCACTTAATTGAACACAATCTAACTAGTAGATCTCACACACATCTCATGAACTGAACTTCATTTATTGCATAAAGTAAAGGATTACAAAACTCTCACAAACTAGATTTAACCATTCTATAGATTCATGTTTCAATTGGAAAATAACAAATAGTACAAACTTGTAAGAACCAACTAACTAAACTACAGACTTGACCATCAGTTATATATAGGCTGAGGGAGTCTTTATTGAAAGTAACAGCTAAAACTGAAATCAATAATTCCACTTCTAGATATCTAGAACATGGTTTTAAGATATGGACTTCTTTAATCTATAACTGAAAGAGAATCCTAAAAAGAACAAAACTCTGGCAAGCAGATTTCATTAAGTTATGCGTCCATCTGTCAAAGTTCTAAATCAAAGAAGACCTCTTCTCCAACATTTATTAACTATCATGACAACACTTGCTCTTCCCTCATGAATTCCTTTGACCAATAACAACCACATTCAATTATTTATGTAGCATCCCCCATTCTGGTATTTAGCTCTCCTTTTGCTATGGGTTCATCCTACAACAACTGCACATCATGGTTCCTCTTTTTGCTACAAATAGGTTAGTTCCATAGAATATGTACATAAAGATAACCATTAGATTAAAGCATGACTTTCCATCAAAATTTCCATGCACATATTCATATAAACCACTTAATGCTAATATATTAAACTATAATTCCATCATTCATGCTTTTAGGTCTTAGGTCCGTATAATAGATATAAAAAGGGATAATATAATATGGACTATAGTTAGGAAGTATGTTCAAAAGTATCTTAAAGTCTAATAAAACCAAAGGAAAATAAAATATTATTGGACCTATCATTTTCCCCCCAACTTAACTTTTTGCTTGTCCCCAAGCAAAAACACTAGAAGGATCTTGATTATTCTACAAAGCGGTTTGCTTCAGGTCCATAATTGTATTAACACCTTGATCCTATTGTAGATAGAAACTTTGATATGATGAAAGTTTCCTCATTTTGATAGCTTCCTCCCTTTCCAATTCATCACCCCTATTTCCAGTCCAATGTGTAATTGGACAAAGGAGAATGGGTGGCTAAAATGTAAGGGGTATCCAATGAAATCCTTTGTTAATACTAATTTCCATGTATTTCTAGACCTTATGGAGCATAGCAGTAAACTTATACATAGAACGTGGTTCCTTTTTCTACAATTTAGGATTTAGTTCATTCCACCAGTTTTGTACACACTTATTACATTGTTGTACAATTCCTATAGCTAGCATTTTCATCATTTCATAGTCTTCTTTCCTAAGTTTCATTATTATCTTACCAACTCCCTTATTCCCAAGAAGTTTTAGCCACTCATCAATAATTGGTTTTGAATCCTTTGCCACTTTTCTTACTGAAAGTGCAATAGATTTTTCTTTTTCATTATACTCTTCCATAATTTCTCCTCTAAGCTGTTCATTCCTATAATAAGAGGCAAGGGCTCTGACCTGAAGATCCCCAACAAATATTAAGGGGTTCCATTTTGTGTTATTAGGAATCACATAATTGTGCAAATAAAATTCACACAATTGATCCTGTTCCTCTATTGTGGAAGCTTTGAAAATTTTAAGAAACTCATTTGGTTGAATCATAGTAGCTGACTGTTTACTAACCAATCTATTAAATTGGAAACACAAATACCTCTCATGTAGAAATAATGCATAAGTTATGGGTAGAAGCTTGCATTTCACAATTTGTGTAGCTTTATCTGCTACTTCTTCCAATCAGACTGCTGACTTCTTCAATTCCATATCCTTGTTTTCCAATTCCTATATATATTTCTCCTTTTCCTTCTTCCATTTCCCTTTTTCTTCTTCAAATTCCTTGGTTACACTCCATAATTGGTAACCTAGAGAAAAAGTTGTGTGATACCTAGGAGTCTAAAGAGATGAGGGCTTTTCACTTGGAACAATAAGTTCCTTATCCCTTGTTTTAGCATCATCCAACTGTGTTAATAAATCCAACTTGGCACCATGACCATACAATTGCAATTTTCCCTCCATTTCTTTTATTTGAACTTCTCTCTCTTTGTCCTTCTATTCATAAATTTTCACCAACTTCTCTAGATGTTTAATCCTATCCATTGCTTCCTAGAGTTTTGGCCTTACATTCCTTTCTCTGAGATAATTTTCTTCTCCACCTTCAAATTGTTAATTATCTCCTTCATATTCACCATATGTGGGGCTATCTAGAGCTTCTCTCCTTAATTTCTTTGTAGTAAATGGATATTCTAACTCATAATAAAAATTCATTATTATACTCCTCCTTTTCGTAGGTGCATTCATATGACAAAGGACATTCTTATCTAGCTCGAAATCAGACTCCACAATTATAACATTCTCCTATTGTTGTTCCTAGCATTGATTTTCCTAGAGCTGTTCTATGTTCTCATTTTCTTTTTCTAATTCCCCTATACTTTCCTTTGCAATATGTTGCTACCTGATCCTACCAAAATGTCTAGGTGTAAATACCTTTGCTTCAATTTTCTTCTTCTCTTTTTTAGCACCCTTCCTCTTTTCCTAAACAACCCTCTTCCCTTTTGGATCCTCTTCTTCTGGTCTAGAGGGTATGGAAGTAGTGGACATGCTACTTCTCTTCATTTTGGACTTCCATGACCTTGAAGAAGAAGGTAACTCTTCACTTTTAGATGACCCTAATTCTGGTTCTTCGAGTTCTTCATGTTCACTTTGGCTACGAGTAGGTGAAGCCATAGGTGAATTATGAAGGTTTTTGCTTCCAGGCTCATTTTGGGGTTCATCTTGAATTCCTACATTTTTAGGCATTACCAACAAAATATTGATATCATTACACTCATTATCCCTAAAATATTCCCACCTTACTTGTGGGTACTAAATCCTCAGAATTCTTTTTATCAAAAGAGTAACCAAACAATGGTGAGAAAGAGAAGTATCAAATTGCCTCCTTTGATACTCTAAAGCTATTCTTTTCAATAGGTGGTATAAGAAGTTGGGTACATTAACTATTTTGTTATGCCTAAGATGAGTTAATAACTTGAAACGGACAATATACAACATATTTTACCTCCCATCACATGTAATATATTTGACAATATAAGAAGCACACCTTGCCCATAACTAGTAGAGAGACATTATTTTCGTACATTGTGCTGAGGATTCCAATACTTCCCCTCTTATGCAAAATTCTTCTCGAGTAGTGATGACATCAACCTGAGCTAGAAATTTAGCTCACGTCCTTGGTAACCCAATTACTTGACCAATAGTAGCCTCTGAAGCATCTACAAAAACTCCTTTTACCACAGCTTCATCATACTGAAGAGTTTCTACAAATATCCTCGTCAAATCATCACTAAACTTTGTCAACTTCAGAAAATAATCAAGCCATCCATCTCTTATAAATATAGGAAGAATAAATACATCCTCCAAAATTTGTTGATGAGCCATTGGTTCTCTCTTGATAACATCTCCTCCCATCTTAGTTCTCTTACTGCCTAGAATACCAAATCAACTCAAAAGCTCAACTCAGTTTTTTCCTACCACCCCCAACTTACTTATGACTTCAAAAACCTCACCTTCTAGATGTATGCTTGCTATCATAGACTATAAGCATAGGCCCTTCTTCAAATTTGATAGGGTTTCAAGTTCTTAGGAATTATAAAAATGGCATTGGCGGAAATAATAATAAAGACATAACTGAAGGATTTTCATGTCATGATTACATTAATTCAATTTGAGGTGGCTAATTTCAAAAAATGTGGAGAAAAGACAGTTTAAGCATACCCTCCCCCCAATTAAAGATGTGAAGTGACCTCACTTCACTGTGGTGATTTGGAGGTGAAATAAACATGAGTTGATGGAATTAAAGAATATAATATTTCACATGCGCGAAAATAAAATATAAGAGCATAAAAAGTTTAAAGAAGTTTGTGTAATCATAATATTTTACCTTAAGTACACTTATGGGAAAATAACCTCCGATAGCGCATGAAAAATGAAAGAATATATGTAATGTTCCTGATCTCTTAGGCCAAGATTAATATCGAATATCCAAGTTTGACAATGTTATCTGTCAAACTAACTAAATTATCTATCTTATGTTATTGAAAAAGATTTGTCTATTCTAAAACTTCAATATGCCTTGGGAATAAAACTCTATATAATTCGTAGTGTAAACAAATGTCTACAGGTATGCACACAATTATTACTCTAAACACCTACGTATCCAGGAAAAATTATCAATGCCCATGATCTTCCTTTATTGTTCCACAAGCCCACTGCTATCTCAAGATGGCTAACAACAGACATTGAGGAGGTCGTTTGATTGGACAAAGCACTATTCAAAGTCTGGAGCAATTTGAACCTTCTAATATTTGTTCGTTTCTACCATATAGTTAGGATGATACTCCTTATAAAGTTCACAATTATGCTATTTGACTTTCCCAGGTTGTATTGGATTCTTCATTCCACACAAGCTTCTTGCAATGGTATCATTTCCTTGGGAAATGCTAGAATCATCTTTTTTCTATCCTGATGCTGACAATTTTGTCTTATTAATGATCTGGCCACACTTTGATTTGGACTTTATTCTCAAATTTTAGACTATCTTCTAGCGTTGGACAATAATAACTACCGACCTCCTTTGAATCTGCTATTAGAAGTCTTCAGCCATGCCACCACTATTAGAATTTTCCCCTTGTGAAGATAAAATGGAATATTGAGATTATCGGCCCACGATTTCTTTAATACTCTAAACATTTCTGAAGAGGAATGATGCCCATCAATATATATGAGATGACAGCAATGAATCATCCACCAATTGAATAACCACGATTGACTCTAATATGTGAGAGGATAGAATCCTATCAAGAACCTTGCTAACTATGTGAAGAACTTGCTCTTGATGGAGAAGATCGACAACCAACCAATAAACCCACTCTTGCTTACCTACTGCAAGGTCCCATATCTTCCTATCGGGTATCTCCTCCTCTCTGACTCGGTATGGTGTTGATCTATGAATTTTTGTGTCTTCTCTTTTCTTTGGAAGTTGTCATCCTCTATGTGCAGATACCTCTCTTCATTTCTTCTTGATGTTCTCTCCTAAATATTTCACTTGCTATCTGATCATATTATTTGTTGTTGCTAATAGGAGTGGTCGCCTCAAGAATTCAAGTCAGGTTCATCCACGTGTTTGGGGATATCCTCAATGGAACGTTGCCTTGAAACCGGTTCGCCTCTTATCTTAATCATCTAAAACTCTTGGTGAGCCTGTAGATTATCCTTGATTCAGATCACTATCTTCTAACTTGTTCCTTTTTCTCCCTTCCTACTCCCAGGCATTCGACCTGATATAGGCCTTGGTGCTGAAGAGATATGTCTCTTCATGCAACCCTTCATAATAATGTTTAGTTTGATTAATCTTGCATTTTCCTTCTTCATGCTATATCAGTTGCATAATCATCAGATTAGTGTATAATGAAATATTTCATTTGTAAGATAAATATATCTAAATATATGTATATATATTTATATGTATGTATATATATAGGTATATAGGTATATATTTTATCTATTAAATTATAAATGCCTTAAATTTGTTTTTTGAATACTTCCCTTATGATGGGGACATCACAAGTATCCCCCCTTGATTTTGTTTATCCTCAAGAAATTCCTTCTTGTTGTACCTATCTTGTTTTGGAAGAAGATCATAACTCTTTGTTACATTTAATCTCCTTCCAAGCCTTCTGGATACCTCAATTTTGAGTATATCTAGCCTTATAATCCTAGGAAAAGATCGTAACATTTGTTACTCTTAATCTCTTCCCAGGCCTTTTGGATATCTTTTTCTAAGTCTATCCAACCTTATAATCCCAGAAGAATATTGTAACCTTGTTACCCTTAATCTCCTTCCAGGCCTTCTGGATACCTTTTGCTAAGTCTATCTAGCCTTATAATCCTAGGAAAATATTGTAACCTTTGTTACTCTTAATCTCTCCCCAAGCCTTGTGGATACCTTTTTCTTAAGAGTGCCCAACCTAAAATCTCAGAAGCTAGCCTTTCACTTCTCAGGCCTTATGGACACCCTATTTTGGTGTATCCATCCTTAAGATCTTCAAAAGAACCTTACCTCAGCCTAGGCCTTATGGATACCCTATTTGGGTATATCCATCTTAATTCTTATATGCATTCATCGTTGTAATGCAATATCACATATTATCCTCAAAGGATGTTCTTATGTATAAAATATTTTTGATTTCCCCTTTTGAGGTTGGCCTAAATATTTTCCTTTGCATGAATATATGTGTATAGATATTTTATATATATCTTCTTGTAGTTGTTGATCCTTATTTCCTTATTCTTAATTCTACTTTTTGAATCATATTCATTCCTTTCTTGCTTCATTCCATATACTTATTCCTTCTTTTATTTCCTTTGTTCATAATTCTTTCCCTCATATTTCTATTGTATTATACAAATTCTTAATTTATTTTCCTATTTTCATTTCTTTTCTACTGCATATACTTCCTTTTAAATTTGCATATAGTTTCTAAATATATTTATACCTTTAGTAGACCTCAATATAGGAATATTTTCCTGATAGTATGCAAACTCTATCTTATTCCTTATCATTTCTGCTTTTATAGAGCCACTCCCTAAGAGGAGATACAACAGTAAAAATGAATCTGCACTATTCCCTTGGGAAGATTTTGATCTCCCTTATAGCACTTAAGGGGGCATGATGTGAGAAGTTGTATCTCACAATTATGTCTCTTTACTTCACTTATTTGTTTGCTTGGTCAGTTTGATTGTGCCTCCTTAACTAGAAATCACTAATTTATTGCACCTCGATTGATTAAATGCTACTGTGGCACAATTAATTTTGATTTCTTTGATGAAATTGCATTAATCATTTTTCCACAAGTTGGCAGGATTATGCTACAATACCACTATAATTTCCCTGATCTCTTAGGCCAAGATTAATATCGAATATATGAGTTTGACAATTTTATGTGTCAAACTAACTAAATGATCTATCTTATGTTATTGAAAAATATTTGTCTATTCTAAAACTTCAATGTGCCTTGGGAATAAAACTCTAAACAATTCATAGTGTAAACATATGTATGTAAGTATACACACAATTATTACTCTAAACACCTATGTATCCAGGAATAATTATCAATGCCTACAATCTTCCTTTATCATTCCATACGCCCACTGCTATCTCAAGATGGCTGACAGCAGACACTAATGACATCGTTCGATTGGCTAAAGCACTGTTCAAAGTCTAGAGAAATTTGAACCTTCTAATATTTGTTCATTTCTACCATATAGTCAGGACGATAATCCTCATAAAGTTCAAGATTATGCTATTTGACTTTCCTAGGATGTATTGGATTCTTCATTCTGTGCAAGCTTCTTGCAATGGTATTATTTCCTTGGCCAATGTTGGAATTGTCTTTTTTCTATCCCAATGCTAACAATTTTGTCTTATTGATGATCTAGCCACACTTTGATTTGGACTTTATTCTCATATTTTAGTCTGTCTTCTAGCATTGGACAATAATAACTATCGACCTCCTTTGAATATGCTATTAAAAGTCTTCAGCCATGCCATCACTATTAGAGTTTTCCCCTTGTGAAGATAAAATTAAATATTGAGATTATCATCCCACGTTTTCTTTAATCCTCTAAGCATTTCTAAAGAGGAATGATGCCCCTCAATATATATCAGATGGCAGTAATGAATCGTCCACCAAATGAATAACCATGATTGACTCTGATATGTGAGAGGATAGAATCCTATGAAGAGCCTTGCTAACTATGTGAAGAAATTTCTCTTGATGGAGAAGATCGACAACCAACCAATCAACCCACTTCTGAAAGATATTCAAATTACTTAGAAAATTCAAATATGGAGAATAGTGTATTTGCCTTTTTCATGCTACCTGTGATACCAATTATAGATTGGCTATCAATGCTAATTATTTCATAACCCATGCTTTCCTACTACAAGGTCTCATATCTGCCTATCGGGTATCTCCTCCTCTTTGACTTGGTATGGTTTCGATCTGTGAATGTTCATGTCTTCTATCTCCTTTGGAAGCTGTCATCCTCTGTGTGCAGATACCTCTCTTCATTTCTTCCTGATGTTCTCTCGTAGATTCTTCACTTGCTATCTAATCATATTATTTGTTGTTGCTAATAGGAGTGGTCACCTCAAGAATTCAAGTCAGGGTTGTTCACGTGTTTGGGGATATCCTCAATAGAACGTTGCCTTGGAACTGGTTCACCTCTTATCTTAATCATCTGAAACTCTTGGTGAGTTTGTAGATTATCCTTGATTCATATCGTTGTCTTCTAACTTGTTCCTTTTTCTCCCCTTCATTCTCCTAGGCATCTGACCTGATATAGGCTTTGGTGCTGAAGAGATGTGCCTCTTCATGCGACCCTTCATAATAATGTTTAGTTTGATTAATCTTTCATTTATCGTCTTCATGTTGTATCGGATGTATAATCATTAGATTAGTGTATAATGACATATTTCATTTGTCATACAAATATATCTAAATATATGTATATATATATATATATTTTATATGTGTGTATATATATAGGTATATATTTTATCTATTAAATTATAAATGCCTTAAATTTGTTTTTTGAATACTTCCCTTATGATGGGGACATCACAATATATGCTACAATGGATTTGATGGTACAAATATTAAATGCAAGGTAATAAGTATATTGGATGGTGATCATATACGATTAGATAGGTATAAGCAGATGATGGGACTTTGAAAAGGTTGAAAATGTACGCAGGTAGTAAAATAATTATGCCACGAAATTTAGGTGGAATAGGCAGATATAATGGAAACGAGTGGTGATAACCTTGCAATAAATATGGCGCCAAATAAATAAAATATTCTTTCCAGTATTTTGAAGTGTGCTACAGGCTCCCGCAATGTTAGGTACCAAACATAGTTGAAAGCTATAGGTTCCTACGACATCAGGCCCCTTCAAAAAGATAGCTATAATGTTATCATAACTCTGCAATGTGTGAAAATTTATTGTGTTGTGTGTGCATGTGATAAAGCATTGAAAATTAGGTTGAGGCAACCTCAAGGGCTGAGTTGTATAACTCAACCACTGAGTTATTAGATGTACTTGGGGTGCCCCTTAAAATAGATGTAGGACTTAGGGATTTAGATTCTGTCTCAATCTCATTGCGAGCTCCATACTGCTATATGAGTGAAAAGATGAGGTCATCGTGTTGCATTGGCTTCTTATATAGCTTGAGTCTATTTCCATTGACAAGAAGGGAGAAACAAACAACATCAATGGTATGCAGTTGTACTACTCCAATTGGATAAACCTTACTAATTTCATAAGGGCCTAGCCATCTAGACTGAAAATTGCCTTTGAAATCCCTATACCTTGAATCATATAGCAGTGCCCAATTTCCTTCCTTAAATTCTTTTGTCTTGATAAACCTGTCATGCCACTTTATGTACTATTGGTGCATCACCTCTGTAAGATGAATTGCTTCCATTCAAATTTCATCCAACCCATTCAAGAAGTGCAACCTTTCCTTTTGTGCCTCTGTTAAATCCATGCCTAATTCCACTGTTGTCTTGAGATTTTTATATTCAAATTATATAAGCAATACTGTTGTTTTGGCATAAACTAGCTCATATGGAGTAAACATTGTCGTTGTTTTCCATGCAGTCATGTATACCTAGACGACTTCTGGTAATCTAGGTACCCAATCTCTTCTATGTAGTTGCACTGTCTTAGTCAATATATTTTCAATCTCTTGGTTGGTAATTTCAACTTGTCCATTAGCTTTAGGATTATATGGTGTAGACTTCTTGTGCCTGATCTGATATTCTTCCATTAACTTTTCAATAAGGTCTAATGTGAATTGTGGCCCTTGATCAGTCACTACTTCATTTGGCACACCATATCTAGTGAAGATATCCTCATATAAAAACTTTGCAACATTTCCATCTCTAGCGAACTACAATGCTTTTACTTCCACCCACTTGGTTAAGTAATCAGTGCATATCAATATGTATTCTTTATTATTTGAACAAGGAGAGATAGGTCCAATAAAATCCATTCCCCATTTATCAAAAGGAGCTCAAGCCAGTTGGGGTTGTAATGGAATTTCATCAGATCTTGTAGGTCTACCCATCCTTTGGCAACAGTCACAACTTCTAGTATGCTTAACAAAGTTCTTATGTAATGTTGGCCAATAATATCCTGTTGTCAAAATCTTAAAAGTCATCATTTTAGGTGCAAAATTTCCACCACAAGGTTCATCATGGCATACTTTCATAATGTCAAACACTTCATCCTCCTGAATACACCTCCTCATAATTTTACCTGGACCAGTGTAAAACAAAAATCCAAAAATCCATGAATAAGGGAGGCATTTATGAACCAACTACCTTTTCTCTCTTGGAGAAAAGTAACTTGGAATTTTTCTTGACACTAAATAGTTTGCTATGTCAGCATACCATGGTGTGAGCACATATAGAGCAAATAAATGCTCATCAGGAAAAGAATGATCAACAATTCCCTATGTTGACTAAGTAGGCAATCTAGACAGGAAATCAACAACCACATTAGCCCTTCTAGGCTTGTCATCGATTGTTATGTCAAATTATTACAATAATAATAATAATCTTACAATTTTTCCACTTACCACTAGTTTTTTCATCAAGTACCTAATAGCTATATGATTTGTATGTATGAACACCTGATAACTAGTTATATAATGTCTAAAATTATTAATAGCATAGACAACTGCAAGCATTTCTTTTTTGTTACAGTGTAGTTCAATTTTACTCCTTGGAGGTTTTTCCTATTATAATAGATTGAATATTCCTTACTTCCTTCTTTCTACCCTAGGACTGCTCCTATTGCAAAGTTAGATGCATTAGTATGGATATGAAAGGGAAATGTCCAATTCATCCCTCTAAGAACTAGTGCATGTGTTAAAGCTTCCTTTAGTTTTTCAAATGAACTTTGACAACCTTTAGTCCAATCAAATTCAAAATCCTTTGTTAACAAAGTGAACAAAGGTGTAACAATCTTATTGAAATCTTGTATAAATCTCTTGTAGTAACCTGCTGTGATCAAGAGTTGTTAGCCTATCTAAGTGATGCAAAACATAATGCAAAAGACAATAAAAAATAGTTAACAGCTCAAGATAGGGCTATGTTAAACTTAAACAAAATAAAGATAAACAAGTAGATTTTTACCTTGTTTAAGCTGCTCTTTGGTTGTCCCTTGGATGACAAGATGGATGAAAATGGATTCAAAATGAGCTAAACTATATGAGGAATGCAATGAGAAAAGTGGGTAGTTAGATGGATGAATGCAAGTGAAATATATGGAAGCTTGAAAGTATGCCACAATGGAGGTTTTTGAAGTGCAAGAGTGCAAGTATGCTTGAGAGCTTGAATGCCAAAATGTGTGAATGCCTAATAAGAGAATGAAAGAGAAATCCTCTATATTTAAGGGATAATTCTCTAGAGAATTCAATGGTCAAGATCTTTCCAACATGGGCAAGATGAAGGGTTGTGGTGAGTTGAGGACTCACAAGCCCTCACATTTTTCCATGTGAAAGATGAGATGTCAAGAGGACATGTGATGTGGAAAAGGACTTGTGAGGTGGAGGTACTTGCAAGTACCTTGGGATAAGGATGATGGTGACAAGTGAGATGACCATGGGAATGAGAGAAGTGGTTGGGATAATAAATGTAATTTTAAATTCACATGATTGGGAGTATCTTGTGGATAAGACAAGGTTCCCAAAAAGTAGGACTTTAACCCATGTGAGTGATGTGACTTTTTAATGATCACATGGGGAAGAGGAGAGTCCTTGGAAGGATAAAATGGAATTTAAAATTCCATTAGGAAGGGCATGGGGATAATAAAAGGAATTTAATATTCCTTAAGAGATGAGAGAGTTGACCAAGGTATTGATTAGACTAGTTAATCAGTGATTAGGAGACAAATAGTGGCTAATAAAGACTAGGAGCCAACTTGCAAAAATTGGAGGATGTGACGCATCCTAATCATGGATTAGACATGTGCACATCCCCTAATGATGGGATTAGGAGGTGGATTAGGATTAAGAAATAATTATGGAGGATATGACATGTGAGGAATTAAATAAATGTATTATTTATTTAATTATTTTGAGGAAAGGAGGATAAAGGGTAAGGTATTTAATTATTAACTAAATACCTTAGGGATTTAGAAGAATTAAGGGTATTAATTAAATAATAGCAATATTACTTAATTAATGCAAATAAGTGGATATTCAGATGAAAAGGGATAAATTTGGACAAGTGCAATTGTCTAAATTTAGGTGTCTACATTTTTCCCCTCTTGTAGATGGTGTTACAAAGTAGTATCATTTCAAAGAATATTAAAACATTGAACCTGAAAGAAGATGGTTAGATTGGGAAAGATGCCCCAGTCATCAAAGGAGTCATTGGGAAGAAAGATGATGGGAGTGAAGATGAAGATTAGGGATTGAGGATGCCCCTCGAGAGGACATGTGGGTCCAAGAGGACATGGGTGTGCTCTCGAAAGGGATGAAATGATGAAAGGGGAGATGGGGAAGATGATGCAAAGTTATGGAAAAGAGAGGATGATAAGCGATAGAGGGTTGGGAAGCACAAATGGACTCAATGACAAATGTGATGTTGCCTCAATCAAGCTACAAGCCAAAATGGGTTGATGATGGATGGAGTGTTGTTGATGAGGGAATGAATATCCTGAAACAACACGAGTATAGGGAAAGATACATCTCAATGATGATGATGAAAGCATTGTTGATGAGGGAAGGATATATCCTAGAACAACACCTAATGATAGGGAAGGATACATCTCGAAGATGATGGCAATGATGATGATGATTGGATCAAGGCTTGTAGCAAGGCTAGGAACAAGACCAAGGATGTGATTAGATGATTTGTGCTAGATTTGAGTGGGTGAGGATTGGATGGAGATGTGAAATGGTTGAAAATATGCTTAGAATAACCAATATATATTATTCTAAGAAGATTGAAAAGAGGATGAAATGATGAGGATTGATGAAAATGTGGATGAGAAGAGGTGGAGGATACATGCAATGTAATGAAATGCAATCCTAATGCAATTTTCCATTTTTGGAGCATTGATTTTTGCTATAGCATAAGACACCAAGTGCCAGGGTATGTAGAACCAAGGTGGATTAGTTTCAAATGCATAAAACAAACACAACAGACAAGAAGGCTATTCCAACACCCCAAAGTCATGAAGACCTTGGTCGGGCCAGGCATTGGAATAACCACAAGCATAGGAGTATGCCCCAACATAACACCACAGGGATTTTGGTGGGTAAAACATGGGACAACTAGGAAGACAACAACAAACAAAAGTTTAAGATATGCCCCTGTGTTTACTAGTCAAAGCACACTATGATATGATGGATCAAGGTGACCCCAACGAGGTATGATAGGAAGCTCAAATGATAAACAAAATCTAAAAGCATCAAAAGATCACAATAAATTTAAAACGTCATTTTACATAGGATCAAGGGGATGGATGGGATTGATGGGGTTTGTTAGGAAGGATACATCTTGTTAAGACAAAGATGAATACTAAACTAAAAGATTGATATGACATAGGATATTCAGAACAAATTAGATCTCATGATACGAGTGGCTCTCATTTGTTAAGAACCAGCTAGATAAGGGCATAACTTGATGACACGACACAAGAGATACAAGACATGAGAATGACACACCCTAAAGACCTATGGGCTCAGGGGCCGATCAAAGATTAGCCTTGCCTACATGAAAGCGCAGAGCCCTTGTAGTTCAATAAAAGGTTGACGACTGACCATGGATAAAAGCAGAAAGAGGACGATGAAGACCTCGATGGATGACAAAGACTAGATAGACAAAATTAGAAAGAGGATGATAAAGACCAATGATAGTAGATAAAGATAGGATGGACAAAAGGGGGCCCCATGGGTGAATCCAATGATCGACCTTGCCTATGTGAAAGCATAGGGGTAACGTAGTTCGACAAAGTCAATGACCAACCATGGATAAAGGATGATGAGATGACCAGGATAAGTAGATAAAATTATGGGACCAATATGATGATACAAGATAGACTTGGTAGATAAGATAGGATGATGGTGATCAAACAAAGCTTAGGGATGGGATAGTTATCCAAATTATCGAAAGATGAATTGGGAGGATGATATGATGGATAGATTAGTGATGAGAACTGATAGGAGATTGGAAAGGTGTGCGAGAGAAGTGGAAGTGATGAGGATGAGATAGATGAAATTGGATTACATGGGGAGAAGCCTATAGCCAAATACCAATGACAAGGGATTATGCGACGGGATGAGGATAGAGATGAATGGATAAGGAGATAAGGATGGGGAGATGAAAAGGATTGTTTGGATTGATAAGGAGATAAGGATGGGGAGATGAAAGGGATTGTTTGGATTGGTAAGGAGATAAGGATGGGGAGATGGAAAAGGATTTTCAGTTTGAAGGATGGAGAGGAAGATAAGGATGGGGAGATGAAAAGAATTTTTGGATGGGTAAGGAGATAAGGAGAGATGGATAGAGAATGATAAGGATGGGGTGATGGAAGGGATTGCCATGATGGATGGATAGAGGGATAAGGATTTGGATGAGGAAAAGGTCACTAGATGGATAGATGAAAAGGGATGCTATGATGGATAGGAAGATTAGGATGGCAAAGAGATAAGGATGGGGAGATGAAAGGGATTGTTTAGATGAATGATGTCTCCAAGGAGTTATGCCACAAAGAAGGAGGTGCCCCCAATCGAGATATGTCATGTATAATGAGGTAGGGGGATGGAAGATAGAAGGATAGGTAAATAAGGGAGTGAGATGGATATGGATAGGATGTATGGACAAGGAAGGGAGATTAATGGTAGCATGATGGGTGGACAAGGAAGATAGATGGATGCGAATAAAGATTAGGATAGTGTATGGATGAGGGGAATGAATTCCAAGAGGTGTCCAAAGCATGTATATATGTTTGCCCCTATCAATATCAAGATCACAAGCAGGATGGAGGGGTTGGGATAAATGGGATATGATAAGCAGGATGTGTAAGCTAGGTTGGATGGAGGAGATGGGTGAAGGGGATATAGTTGCCCCCAAGTGTGCAAGTAATCTAGATGGGGGATTTACACATGATGCCTGTTTTCTAGGTTTTCATCATGGTACTTATGCAAGGTGCTTGTTTGCCAAGATTTCACCATTGAACAAATTATTTCTCTTTATTTTTTTTCCTCTTTTTTTTTTGACTTTTTTGACTTTGTTGACCATTTTTTTGTATTTTTTGGATAGTATGCAGATGGAGATGGATAAAGATAAGGATGTGGATAAGTGGATTTAGAAGATATGTGATAAGGAGATGGATGAAGGACTCAAGCATCAAGTTCCATACGAGGTAATAAGAGCCCAATTATGAAATGACTATTGGATGTTGGTACAACCTTATTAGGATAAATGGGTTATGCAATAAGATGGATTAAAGGGATTTGATGTGGGAGATATGTGGGATAATGGATGGGATGTTGGAAAGTGTATGGATGGAATGATGGGGTGGATGTGTAATGGGGGGATGTGTTCAGGACCAACATTGGCACATATGGTGGTGGATGTGAAATGATAGGAGTATTAATGGATGGATGATGTGGGGATAATGGAGGAGATGGGATAGTGAATTTTGGGACTGTTGTCACTTAGAAATGCACCTTGATGCAAAGTTGTAAAAATTGAGCTTTCTAATGGAACATTGGATCACTCCAAGGCTGTGGGTCACCTGAGATTGGAGTGAACCTCCGGAGAAGGCTGACTTCCTTTGGGTATCGCCTAAACTACTGATTCTCTGAAGGGAAAGGGAGAAAGAGAATATATTGAAAGTAAAACTAACTCTATGGTGATACACCGAATTAATGAGAAATCAAAAATGAAAACAGGATGAAACACACTAAAGAAAACTAGACTACTGTTGTTTCACCTACTCAACATCACCCCATTCAGCTTTATGCATCACTCTTGGCAAGTTTGATCCACATACATATCTCAAGAAGGAAGGAACTATCTTCACAACTAAGTGGTATGAATGCAAATTTGGTAAAACACTGTTAAAAAATACATACATAAGCTAACATACAAAAAATGAGAGTGGTACAAGCATTAATAATTGTTTTCAAGATGAACACTATTTTGCATTCCAAAATTTAAGTTGAGTTACAGAAACATACACTAATTGAGAAAGGATTGATGAAAAATCACTAGCTCCCTTGAATGCATAATTCAAACTCCATACAAAAAAGGCAAAAATTGCCTTATATACAGATTGTGACAGCCCACTTAGGGCTTACAAAATATCAGGCCCAGAAAGATCAATCTTCAGATCTTTTTGATTGAAATTAATGTTGAAGCCTGCGTGTCTCCACTATGTGTGTCGATGAAGAGCCACCCTCATAGAAGCCCTCTAATATTTCGCAGCTACCACATTCATTGATCCATCGTGTCTTGTTTAGCTACTTCAGCTGCGTCTTGAATGCCCTGAGCTTGCAACAGATACACGTCACTTGCTATCATATTGGCATTCTTTAGACTATCACGGTTTACCCTTAGATCTCTCTGATTAGTTGAGTAAATTCCACGCAGCCTCTTTGGTCGATCAAAACTCCTTTGATCAAAATTGCATCTTGGTGAGACACTAGAAGTGTCTCATCAATGATATTATGCCCTCCTGAAGCTATCAGCATAACATGGAGCTATCACTGAGAGCTTATGGCGAGCTCATTTCATTTACCCCAAGCTTGCTTTTCTCCTTCGGGCTCGAGCTCCTTCAGCAAGACACTATCGAGACGGGAAGACATCTTAGCAAAGTTGTCATTTTGCTGATGCTCTTCTTTCATTGGGACCTTGGCCTGTTGGCGAGACTTCATACCAAGCATCTTTTGCCATATTGGCATCTCCCTTTGTCGCCGAGACATACTCCATTCGCTGAGACTCTATATCAAAGTCTCCCTGCTTTGCCAAAAGTTCACCTTGAGTTTAGAGAAAGCTTGCTTGGTCAGCAAGACATCCTATCGACCCCACCCTCATTCTATTCGAGCTCTTCTTTTCCTTCACTGAGACTCCCGCTGGTCGGGAAGAGGTCCTCCCTAACTCCAAATGTTATGCCGAAGGCCCCTTGCTTCAGGGAGACCTCTTATAGTCACCGAGACATCTCAGCGAATGCCCTTAGTCGTGTTGAGGGTCCTTTCTCTTTTGTGTTGGGGAGATTTTTCTTGTTGGCTAGACCTTATGGCGATAGCCTCCATCCTACCCGGTGATGCATTTGCTTTCCCTTGGTGTCGGCATAACCTCCTCATCTCGACAAAATATTTTGCCGAGACCCATGCTTTATCTTGCTGACGAGTCCATCCATTTTCCATTGCTGTGACGTTCCAATATCAGCAAGACATCATATAGAATGCACCTTGTTATTGAGAAAGACCTCAATTACTCTCGAGTCATTGAGACATAATGTATCTCCTGCCGATGAGTCTACCTATCCCAAGTGTGTCACTATAGCTTCCATCCGTCGGGGATACCTCACATAGACTGCGTTTGCTACACCGAAAGGCCTCATGCATTCAAAGTCACCGAGACAAGGCAATTTTTATGCCGACAAGGATCCTTCATTATTTTCCCATCGGTGAGACCGAAGGTCACTCACTGAGACCTTACGGTGATCGCCCCAACCTACACCGATGAGCACATCCATCCGCCACTGATCGATGAGACAAAAGTGAACTCATGCTGATATAATGCACTCTGTTCCTCTAGTCGACGAGACAAGAAAACCTTGCTGAGACATAATGCCGATATTGCCCAACTCCACTAATGAACCACCATATACATAGTCAGGGAGACATGTTAAGATCGGTAAGATGCAACCCCAATAGCTAAGACATATGTTGATAGAAGCCTCCATGGTTGCCAAAACAATAGAACCATCCTTGCGAATGAAGAATGCAGAAGACTTGTGATCTCCGTGACACTCCTCTAGTCTTGGTGACTCTGTCCTTAGAAGATTTTCATGCCTAACCAGAACAAGGTGGGATTTTTCACTAAATTCCTCATGACCTAGCATCAGATTCATGACCGTTTCCCTAGGCTAAATACTTCATTTGGCCTCCTCGAACCTGTTAACATGATTTACTTTGCCTGATTGAGCCAGAGGGTGAAAATTTAGGCAAAAATTCTAGTGACCTTTCCGGGATGTTTGCCTGCTAAACATGAGAACCAGTGACTGCGCTTATCCATTGGGCATGGAGTCATTAGAAGGCTCAGAAAACAAACAAAATATCAGTCTTGCACATGGCCTCAACCTCATGAGATCCACGGGTCATAACCGGTTTGCAAAAAAAATGAAACAAGGGAAAATGACGGAGAAAAATACCGTGTCAAAACAACATTCAGGGGATGGAGCAAAACAGAAAACAAACAAACCATAGTGCAAAGCACTTATTGAAAACATAACACCTAACTAGATATGTACAAAAAGGGAACCCCATCATATTTGAAAGTAGGGCTTAAGGTGTATCCCATTTACTAGGATAGGAAGCACTTCCCCGTCCGTTGTAGACAGTTGATAAGCATTGTGCTCCTTGCAATCTCTAACAAGGAATGGGCCCGTCCACATGTTGTCAAACTTGGTGTGATGGCCTAGCCTGCTTTTCAGAATGTCCCATTTGAGCACAAGGTCTCCTACCTTGAAAACCTTTTCCGTAGCCTTCTTGTCAAAAGTTCTTTTCGTTTGGAGTTGATGATACTCCAAAGCTTTCATTGCTCTATCCCTTGATTCCTTGAGTTCCTTGAGCTTTGAATACCTCATAGACATGGGGTCCTACTCCTCAAACATCTCCAACTAGCATACAATATCAAGAGTTGGAAGCTCCACGGATAGTGGCAATCTTGCATCTTTGCCATAGACCAACATATATGGCGAGTTACCAACAGACCTCTTAGGGGTCACTCTATCTGCCCAAAGTGCATTCTTTAAACTGACGTGCCAGTTCCTTTGATTATCCTCTATGGTTCTTTTAATAATTTTGATGAGGTTCTTATTCGTGCTCGTAGCTAGGCCATTACCTTGAGGGTAATAATTTGAAGATGTGCTCAAATGAATGCCATGCTTAACAGCCCAATCAGTTACCCTTAGACCCATGAATGCAAGGGCATTATCAAATATGATGGAGTCAGGCACTCCAAACCCGGTGACTATATCTTCATAGAAGTTCAACGCTAAGGATTCTTTTGCTTCCCTCAATGCAACCACTTTTGTCCACCTTGTGAAATAGCCAGTGGCTGTAAGTACCCATTTGTGACTAGCACTAGAAGGTGGATTTATTGGTCCAATAAAATCAATGCCCCATCTCATGAAGGGCTGCTGCTTGAATTGGATGCAGGGGCATAGCAGGCAACTTTTCCTTTCCTGAAAACAAAGCACATTTGATGCACTTTCTTGACCAGGCATACGCATCCTTGAACAAGCTGGGCCAGTAGTAACCAGCTCTCATGACCTTCCAGGTAGTAGTTCTAGGAGCAAAGTGACCTCCTGCAGCTCCATCATGAAACTCATGAAGCACTTTTTCAATTTGGTCACTGTGAATGCATCTTAACAGGACAACATTTAGATCTTTTTTAAAAAGAACATTGCCCATCAGCACATATGGTATGGACTGCAGTCTAAAGTATCTTCTTTTGGCTCTGTTTAGACCTAATGGGCATTGACCAGTTTGTAGAAATCAGGTCATATCTGGAACTCAATTAGTTATCCCCATGGGCACATAATCTTGAGCATACTAAGGCTCATTTGTATTGGCAAGCACAACATCCTTTTCAAGTTTACCTTCACTGCTCGACCTTGAAGCAAGCTATTCACAAAGACCTTTACCTCTAACTAGCTTGGTGATCTTAATATCTACATCATACTCCATGACCTTAGTGATCCACCCTGCTCTTTTTTCATTCAAATCCTTATTCAACAGAAATTCCTTCACACTTGAGTGTGCAACCAGAATATGAACCTTATTATTTGAAAGCAAAGGTTTAAACTTCTTTTGACTTCTAATCAGGCGATTGTGGGTTCAAGTCCCACCGGGCGTGCCAGAAACTGTTGTCACTTAGAAATGCACCTTGATGCAAATTTGTAAAAACTAAGCTTTCTAATGAAACATTGGATCACTCCAAGGCTGTGGGTCACCTGAGATTGGAGTGAACCTCTGGAGAAGGCCGGCTTCCTTTGGGTATCGCCTAAACTACTGATTCTCTGAAGGGAAAGGGAGAAAGAGAATATATTGAAAGTAAAACTAACTCTATGGTGATACACTGAATTAATGAGAAATCAAAAATGAAAATAGGATGAAACACACTAAAGAAAACTAGAATGCTACTGTTTCACCTACTCAACATCACCCCATTCAGCTTTATGCATCACTCTTAGTAGGTTTGATCCACATACATATCTCAAGAAGGAAGGAACTATCTTCATAACTAAGTGGTATGAATGCAAATTTGGTAAAACACTATTAAAAAATACATACATAAGCTAACATATAGAAAATGAGAGTGGTACGAGCATTAATATTTGTTTTCAAGATGAACTTTGTTTTGCATTCCAAAATTTTAGTTGAGTTACAGAAACATACACTAATTGAGAAAGGATTGATGAAAAAATCACTAACTCCCTTGAATGCATAATTCAAACTCCCTACAAAAAAGGAAAAAAATTCCTTATATATAGACTGTGATGGCCCCCTTAGGGCTTACAAAATATCGGGCCCAGAAAGATCAATCTTCAAATCTTTTTGATTGAAATTAATGTTGAAGCCTGCATGTCTCCACTATGTGTGTTGGTGAAGAGCTACCCTCATAGAAGCCCTCTGATATTTTGCAGCTACTGCATTCATTGAAACATCGTGTCCTGTTTAGCTACTTTGGCTGCATCTTGAATGCCCTAAGCTTGCAACAGATACACATCGCTTGTTATCCTGTTGATGTTCTTTAGATTGTCACAGTTTACCCTCAGATCTCTATAATTGGTTGAGTAAATTCCACATAGCCTCTTTGGTCAGTCAAAACTCCTTTGTTCAGAATCGCATCTCGGCAAGACACTGGAAGTGTCTCACCGATGCGATTATGCCCTCCTGAAGCTATCAGCGTAACATATCAAGACGGGAAGACATCTTAGTGAAGCTATCATTTTGTCGATGCTCTTCTTTCATTGGGACCTTGGCCTATCAGCCAGACTTCATACTGAGTGTCTTCTGCCATATCAGCATCTCCCTTTATCACCGAGACATACTCCATTCGCTGAGACTATATATCGAAGTCTCCCTGCTTTATCAAAAGTTCACCTTGAGTTCAGAGAAAGCTTGCTTGGTCGGCAAGACATCCTACCGACCCCACCCTCATTCTGTCTGAGCTCTTCTTTTCCTTTGTTGAGACTCCTACCGGTCAGGAAGAGGTCCTCCTGAACTCCAAATGTTATGCCGAAGGTCCCTCACTTCGGGGAGACCTCTTAAGTTGCTGAGACATCTCGGCGAATGCCCCTAGTCATGCCGAGGGTCCTTTCTCTTTTGCGTTGGGGAGATTTTTCTTATCGGCCAGACCTTATGGCGATAGCCTCCATCCTACCCAGTGATGCGTTTGCTTTCCCTTGGTGTTAGCATAACCTCCTCATCTTGGAAAAATATTTTGTCAAGACACATGCTTTATCTTACCGACGAGTCCATCCGTTTTCCATTGCTATGACGTTCCACTATCGGCAAGACATCATATAGAATGCACCCTATTATTCAGAAAGACCTCAATTACTCTTGGGTCGCTGAGACATAATGTATCTCCCACTGATGAGTCTACCTGTCCCAAGTGTGTCGCTATAGCTTCCATCCGTTGGGGAGACCTCACATAGACTATGTTTGCTACATCAAAAGGCCTCATGCATTCAAAGTCACCGAGACAAGGCCATTGTTACGCCGACAAGGATCCTTCATTATTTTCCCATCAGCAAGACCGAAGGTCACTTGCCGAGACCTTACGGTGATCGCCCCAACCTACACCAATGAGCACATCCATCTACCACTGATCGATGAGACAAAAGTGAACTCATGCCAATACAATGCACTATGTTCCTCCAGTCGGCGAGACAAGAAAACCTCGCTGAGACATAATGCTGATATCACCTAGCTCCGCTGATGAACCACCATATACATAGTCAGGGAGACATGTTAAGATCGGTAAGATGCAACCCTGAAAACTAAGACATATGCCGATAGAAGCCTCCACAATTGCCAAAACAATAGAACCGTCCTTGCGAATGAAGAATGCAGAAGACCTGTGATTGTCATGACACTCCTCCAGTCTTGGTGACTCTATCCTTAGAAGATTTTCATGCCGAACCAGAACAAGGTAGGATTTTTCTCACTGAATTCCCCATGACCTAGCATCAGATTCATGACCTTTTCCCTAGGCCGAATACTTCATTTGGCCTCCTCAAACCTGTTAACATGATTTTCTTTGCTTGATTGAGCCAGAGGTTGAAATTTTAGGCAATAGGGACATAAGGACCCAAAATAGATTTAGGAGATGGAAGGGGTGTATGATTAGCTTATGGATTAGCAACTTTGGATGTAATTATAGATTTTTCATTTGAAGGCATTGCATCTTTTTTCTTTTGGATCCACATGGTTTTTATTTTTACTTTGGTGGGCCTTTACGACCTACATATTTGATTTGGATTTTGGATTTGATTTTTCTTTTCTTCACCATGTATTTTAGAGAGGACATGGGTAGCTTTAGATTCATGTGGATGTTTAGATTTATGAATTTTTACTTTGACATCCAAAGTGATTTTAATAGCAATGGGATGGGTGCGAGAGGATGGATGATGTGGAGGAAATGTGAATGGAGTGATGGAGGTAGGATTTTGAGAATGATATGTGGATGGAGGATGTGCAGGTACATGCCTTTGTTGATCCTGATTAGGGAACATGAGAGTGGGATGTTGATGATGGGTGATATGGATAGGTGAAAAAGGATGAATAAGAAAAAATGGAGGAGGTAATTTTGGGGTATAAGGGCCCAAAATGGACTTAGTACCTGGAGGATGTGTGATGGTGGGTGTAGGGACATAAGGACCCAAAATGGATGGAGGAGATGAAGGATGGGAGATTGTGGATGGAGGGATGTAAGGACTCAAAATGGATGGAGCAGATGAAGGAGGAATATGGATGGTTGTTTTGAGGCGATACAATGGAGGAGGGGGATGGCAACAAATGATCTGGTGGAGTGATGGGAGGAGCCTCTTATTCTTTAGAAGAGGATTGTTGAGGGTATGTGGATGTTGTACCAACATTTTTTTATTGTGATTCATGAGCAACATATCTGAGACCTCGCATATAGGAGTGTTCTTTGACCCAAACAGGCTCTAAAATACCTTGCTCATGAAGGCCTAAACCTTTTCCTTGATAGTTCATGTTCTTGAGCATTTGATCCATGATAGTATTTTTGTTATTCTGGAAGAATGATGCGAGTCCATTATTAGGTGGAGGATGATGAGTGGTATATATCCTTTTTTTTTCTTCTACAAGGATACCACCATCGAAGAATGTGAGTGTACCAGGGAGTACAAAAGTGATGTGGGGTTAGTAGGTTTAGACGATGATGGAGGAGCATGGGATGGAGATGATAGGACAATAGTATCTTGATTGAGAGAAGGGAGTGGTAAGGGATCAAGAGAGGGATTAGGTGATATGATAGGATCTGTATTTGTGGTAGTGGGTGATAAGGGCTCATGCAATGGAGCGGTGGGGTCTTGAGTGACAAGGGGATCATGGGATGGAATGGATGGAGGACTGTGATCTTGAGCTGGATTGGATGGGATGGTAGGAACTTGATTTGGAAAAGGGGATATGTCGGTACGCTTTGGATCAAGATATTGGCATGACTAATCTTCTGTGGGTAGCATGATGATGGAGTGTTGGAGGGGATCATCAAATGAGGGAGATGGAAGGATGGGAGATTCATGGCATTCATGGAATGGATTTCAGTGATACTGAGAGTGGGAAGAGTGGATTGGATTTGGTCGTCTTTTCTAGATTGAATAGATCTAGGAGTAGAAGATGGTGATTGGGTTTGGTTATCTTCTATGGGCTCGGTGGATCTCAGAGTAGGAGATGGGGGCTCGGTGGATTCAGTAGATTTGATGGTTTTAGCAATTTGAGTAGTGAAAGGGATCGTAACATCAATGATACTAGCGACCGTACCTAGGGGAGTGGGGTTGCATGGTTCCATGACTTCAAGGTGTGGAGTTGGGGATATATTCTTTGTCATGAGTCCTTGGAGGACCTCTGGAGTGAGAATCGTGCATATTCCAGGCTTAGATGGTGTGGTAGGAGTGGATGAAGGATTATAGATTGGTGGACTAAGATTAGATTGAGGGACAAGATTGGATGGAAGGCTAAGAGTAGGTGGAAGATTAGGCTTGGATGGAGGATTAAGGTAGGGATATTATGATAGCGAATTAGAATAGGAAGATGTGGATGGTGGATTGATGTTGGAGGGAGTAGATGAGGAATTAAGATAGGGATATTGGGATGGTGGATTAAGATGGGATAGCTTGGAGGGGTAATTGGATTTGGAAAGCAGTTGGAGAAATATTACTAGAAATGATAGCATCAATGGGATCTATGTCATATACCTCTTGATCAACAAGACTCTTGTTATCATCATCAACGTAATTAGGGTTTCCCTTGACTACTATTTTTGGTTGCATCGATGGAGGATAAGGATTCATGATGTTAGATTAGATGGATACGGATTGAAAAGATGGGAATGAATGTTTAGAAGGAAAGAAGAGATGGTGTAAGGATGAATAGGATGGATTGGAAGAAGATGGAGGAATGGATCCTAAGATTTGTTTCAATATCAAGAGATCTTGGATGGTAATGGACTAAAGCTCAAATAAGGATTTAAGTCAAGCTCGGATTGGGCTTGGATAAAAGCTTATATTAGGATTGGATTGAAGCTCAGATTAGGATGATCGGAGGATGTGATGGGACTAATTTTAAACCAAGTTCAAGGGTTTAACTAGATGACATAAGGTGCTGACAATTAGATTTTTCTAGATTTGGCAGTTTTCAAAAATTGTCAAATTTTGCCATTTTAGGAAATTTCACAAGCATACCTTTGAGAGTCCATTTTTTTCTTAGAAACTTCCTAAAACTAAGGTAGGATGAATTGCCAACTAACATCCTAAATCTGAGACATGCATTCTGAGTTATTAACGAAAGTGATTTTTCAAAAATTGGAAAAAACACTAAATTGCAATTTTGAGGGTCAAGATGAAAGTTTGAAGCCCTAAAAATGTGCTGAAATGGGGGCCAACCGACTAAGAGTCGGTTGGAAATCCACATGCCACCTCATAATGCAACCACCTATAAAATTTCAGCCCAAACAGACACCCGAGTCAAAAGTTATGGCCTCTAGAAGTTTCTACATAAAAATCAAAATCCCTGAAACGAAGTCTAGGTGATTGGGATGGATGATTTGATGATGGATATGGACTCTAATTATGTTCTAAGATGCACCTATGTGATTTGGTTGATGAAATGATGACCTTTGGAGAATGTAGATGGATCGAAATGCAGATTATGGATGAATGAAAAATGCAAATGATTGGATGAATGTAAGGTTTGCCTATCTATGGGTCAGGTTCACCTATTTGTTGGGCAGGTTCACCTATCTATTGGGAAGGTTCGTCTATCCACTGTGCAAGTTCGCCTGTCTGATTTCAGACCATTGGAACAAGGAAATGAACTCTTGGAACGAGTAGACGGACTCTTGAAACGAGGAAACAGACTCTTAGAATGGGGAGATGGGCTCTTAGAAGGAGTAGACGAAAGCTCGAAATGGATGGATGATTGCTCAAAAGGGGAGACTGACTCTCAGAACAAGAAGAAAAATGTTTGGAATAGATGAACGGATGCTCAAAATGAGTAAAAAGATGATCAAAATAGATGAATGACTACTTGGAATGAGTAAACAATTGCTTGGAACGAGAGACTAACTCTTGGAACGAGGAGACGAAAGCTCAGAATGGATGAACGATTACTCAGAATGAGTGAACAGATGATCAGAATGGATGAATGGCTACTCGGAACGAGCAAACGATTGCCCGAAATGTATGAAAAACTCTCAGAACAAGGAGATGGAGGCTTAGAATGGATGAACATTTACTCAGAACGGGTGAACAGATGATCATAATGGATGAACCACTACTCAGAATGAGTAAATGATTGCTCAGAATGGATGAACGACTCTTAGAATGAGGAGATGGAGGATTAGAATGGACAAATAGATGTTCAAAATGGATGGACGAATGCTTGGGATGGGATACTAACTCTGAAAATGGATGAAAGGATGCTTAGAATGAGAAGAATGAATGCTCAGAAAGGAAGATAGACTCTCAGAACGAGGAGACAAATGCTCAAAATGAATGAACGATTGCTCAAAACAAGTAAACGATTACTCAAAAGGGGAGATTGACTCTTGGAAAAAGGAGATGAATGTTTAGAATGGATGAAAGGATGCTTGAAACGAGGTGATGGATGCTTGAAATGAGTAAAAGGATGTTCGAAACGGGGAAGCGGATGCTTGGAATGACTGAACGGGGGATGAAATTAGTTGTTTGGAGGGAAAGTTCACCCAAGTTAGGGTAGGTTCACCCAAGTTAAGGGAAAGTTCACCTAAGTTGAGGTCAATGTCACCTATTCAGTGAAAGATAGGTGGGAAAAAGATGCTCAGAATAGGTAAACGGGTGCTCAGATCAAGGAGACAGATGCTTGGGTCAGAAGGACGAATGCTCGAAACAAGGAGATGGATGGTTAGACTGAGGAAACGAGCATTTAGAATGGGAAAATAGGTGTTTAGAATGATTGAACGGAAGGTGAAAATGGCTATTTGAGGGGCAAGTTTTCCCACATAGGGGCAGGTTCACCCAAGTAAGGGCAGGTTCACCCAACCTAAGAAATTGGCTAATTTGATGGCTATTTGACTGATAGATGGTAGAGTCACCCTTATTCAAGGCAGGGTCACCCCTGTTGAGGGTAGGTTCACCCCTCTCTAGGGTAGGTTCACCTATTTAGAGAAAAGATGGGTGATTTTTATAAAAACAAGCTAGGAAATGACTGAGATAGAGGACAAGTTCGCCCCCGTTTAGGGTAGGTTCACCCTTGTTTAGGGCAGGTTCACCCCTTTGCAATAGACCTAAACTTGACTTGGATGAAAATATCTATGGTAGAGGACCAAAAACACAACAAACAATAAGGAGAAGACAAAAGCTGACTTGACTAAACAGATATGCACTAGTTTTGCATGAAGAAGATAGTTCAAGCAGCACGATCCTAAGATTAGTAAGAGGGTATGGCTAACATGGTCCTCTAACTAGGATGATTAAGGCAACTAGGGAGTCTTCGATAGATGCTCGGTATGTGAGACACAAACCGTGAACACTAGCCTATCACAAGCGTGAGTCGGGAACCCCAACGAGATACCGAAGGCTCAGGCCAACTCTTCACGTCTATCTAGGTATCACCCTAGCTTTGACATTTCGCTAGACACAACATGACTGGATTAGGGTACAACTTTTTCTCTCCCCCCTTTGTATACCCCACTGGTACACATGGTTGGGATCATCCCTTGGGGTGATGAAATCCCCAAGAAGGTCCCACTAAAAAGAGAACACTAATCATTTTTGGCTACTCCCTAAGCTCACATGAAGTGCAAGGGGAAAGCTTGAACATTGTAGTGCCCCTTTGTGTGACACAAAAACTTTCAAACACAACAAATAGTATGTTGACTTCCCCTAATTAGATCTATGTGCCTACATCAATAAGCAAAAATGCTAAACAAACTAAACTAACAAAGCTAAAAACAATGGCTTTGCAAGAAAAGTGTTAGTAGTTTGATCTTCATTCTTTGACAAGTGTGAGACAAGCTACACAAATGTTAGCAAAAAGTGGACACACTCACCAATAGATGATCTTAGGGGGTTAGTACCTCAAAATGATAAGAAACAAAAGCTAAAAATTAAGTTTAGATCATTGTTTTACCTTGTAGACACCTTTGTTTAGGCAAGTTCGCTCTTGTTTTGGGTAGGTTCACCTCCTTTGTAGGGTAGGTTCATCCCTCTGTAGGGAAAGTTCACCCCTCGATAGGGTAGGTTCACCCCTCCATAGGGCAGGTTCGCCCATCTAGAAAACTGAAGGCAAAAATTGTCTGGTGCTTAGATGGGCGACTCTGCAAGGCAAGGTCGCCCCTGTTGAGGGCAAGTTTTCCCCTCTATAGAGAAGGTTCACCCAACTGTGGGTGAGGTCACCTCTGTCTTGGATGGAGTCACCTCTCTACAACCTGAACTTGCAAAATATCAAACAACAGAAAACGTAAAAGTAAGGGACCCATTTGTGGGTCCCATCGAGCATGCCAAAAATGTGATCAAGAGTTGTTAGCCTATCTAAATGACACAAAACATAATGCAAAAGACAACAAACAACACTTAACACCTCAAGATAGGGCTACGTTAACTCAAACAAAAACAAACATGAGAAAGTTGATTTTTACCTTATTCAAGTTGCTCTTTAGTTGGCCCTTGGAACTTTGATGTTTTGTATGCTCCTTGGATGGCAAGATGGATGAAAATGGATTCAAAATGAGCTAAACTATATGAGAAATGCAATGAGAAAAGTGGGTAGTTAGATGGATGAATGCAAGTGCAATAGATGGAAGCTTGAAAGTATGCCACAATGGAGGTTTTTGGAGTGCAAGAGTGCAAGTATGCTTGAGAGCTTGAATGCCAAAATGTGTGAATGCCTAATAAGAGAATTAAAGAGAAATCCTCTATATTTAGGGGATAATTCTCTAGAGAGTTCAATTGTCAAGATCTTGCCAACATGGGCAAGATGAAGGGTTGTGGTGAATTGAGGACTCACAAACCCTCACATCTTTCCATGTGGAAGATGAGATGTCAAGAGGACATGTGATGTGGAAAAGGACTTGTGAAGTGGAGGTACTTGCAAGTACCTTGGAATAAGGATGATGGTGACAAGTGAGACAACCCTGGGAATGAGAGAAGTGGTTGGGATAATAAATGTGAATTTTAAATTCACATGATTGGGAGTATCTTGTGGATAAGACAAGGTTCCCAAAAAGTAGGACTTTGACCCATGTGAGTGATGTGACCTTTTAATGATCACATGGAGAAGAGGAGAGTCCTTGGAAGGATAAAATGGAATTTAAAATTCCATTAGGAAGGGCATGGGGATAATAAAAGGAATTTAATATTCCTTTGGAGACGAAAGAGTTGACCAAGGTACTAATTAGACTAGCTAATCAGTGATTAGGAGACAGTTACTGGCTAATGAAGATTAGGAGCCAACTTGCAAAAGTTGGAGGATGTGACATATCCTAATTATGGATTAGACATGTGCACATCCCTAATGATGGGATTATGAGGTGGATTAGGATTAAGAAATAGTGATGGAGGATATGACATGTGAGGAATTAAATAAATGTATTATTTATTTAATTCTTTTGAGAAAAGGGGGATAAAGGGTAAGGTATTTAATTATTATACCTTAGGGATTTATAAGAATTAAGGGTATTAATTAAATAATAGCAATATTACTTAATTAATGCAAATAAGTGGATATTCCAACGAAAAGGGATAAATTGGGACAAATGCAAGTGTCCAAATTTAGGTGTCTACACCTGCATGTCCTAGGAAGCTTCTGACATCCATTTGCTTCTGTAGTACAGGTATATTAGATATAATCTCTTTTTTTTTTTTTGGATCAACCTATATGCCTTCACTGGATATAAAGTGTCCTAACATAATGCCTTATGTCATCATCATGAAACACTTTTCATTAGTGAGAGATAAATTTTGTTCCTTGCACCTTCTAAAAACTTTTTCCATGTTACTCAAGGCTTCCTCATATGTTTCACCATAAATGGTGAAATCATCCATGTATATCTCCATGCAGTTATGTGCAAAATCAGAAAATATGTTGAGTATTGCATGTTGAAAGGTGGTTGGAGCATTACACAAGCCAAAGAATATGCATAAGTTCCCCAAGGGCAGGTGAAGGTGGCCTTATCCTAATCTTCTGGTGCAATTTTGATCTAGTGGTAACCACTGAAACCATCAAGAATGAAAAATATTTCTTTCCAGCCAAAGAATCAAGGACTTGGTCAATAAATGGCAATGGAAAATGATATTTCCTTGTAGCAGTATTTAATTCTCTCTAATCAACACAAAATATCCATTTCCCTCCTTTCTTGGGAACTATAACCAATGGTGAAACCCGCTCACTATATGAAATTGGGTAAATAAAACCAGAATTTAAGAGCTTTTGAAGTTTAGCTTTTACAATATCCCTTAAGCCTAGATTCATACACCTTTGAGGCTATCTAATTGGTTTGTGACCTTCATTAATATAAATCCTATGCATGTAGAGATTAGGATCAATACCTCTCAATCATAATAGTCCCATGCATATGCAACTAAGTGTGCCTACAACATTGTTTGTAGAGAGTTTTGTTGAGCTTCAGTCAAGGCGTTATTAATATTCAACATTCTACTTGGCATAATTTCTAACTCTTTTGATAACTCTTGAATTGATGAGAGATCAAGGCTTGGTACAATTGGAAAACATTGTTGAGGAAGTAGTGAATGAAATAATTGAGATATCTCTTCAATTGAATCAGTAGGTACAATACTTTGCAAGGGGTCTTGGAGACATATAAGAAAATCCTGTTGTTGAGAGCTCCTTCCACAATCATTTTGTATAATATGAGCAATAAGCTCATCTTCATCTTGGTCATCCAACAAAGGTTTGCACTCAATAGTCATGAATGTGTGAAGAGAGTAACTATATTCATCTTCTTCACCCAAATTGGGCCAAATAGAATGCTCCATATCTGCATATGGCTAAGAAAGTAGATAAAGAACTGAGTTCTTTGTTATTGTTCCATTGGATATGATCATCTTACCAAATCTACATCCTATGAAGGCATCAACTATTGCTAACTAAGACCTACCTAGAATGAGTGGGTAACCTGCAAGATTAACTTTAGGTTGCAATACTATGAATTCAATAGGGTATTCCCATGAATCCAATGTAATAACTATATCTTCAATAACTCCTTTGGGTTTTACTATAGACCTATCAGCTAATTGCAAAACAGTTTGAATAGGCCTGAGATTGATCAACTAAAGCAATTACATAGTTTCTTTTGTCATTACATTAATAGATGCTCCCAAATCTATCAAAGTGTTTTTAATGAGAGTCCCATTGATCTTGATTTCCACAACTAGAATACCAGGGTCATTATACATAGGGACTTTGATATTTCCCAACATAATATCTACAAGATTTCCTAAAACATGAATTGTTTGTGGATCTTTCTTCTTCCTACCTAGTTTCTTAAGATAGAGATTTTGCACTATCTTATTGTAGATTTGAATATCTTTGATAGCTTAGATAAGTGGAATTTTGATGTTAACATCTTTCAATTTCCCTAAAAGGTTAGTCTCAACTTGCGTGTGATGCTTTTATAGAGCTAGGAATTCAGGAAATGGTGGCTTAAGATTTGAAGTAGTTTAGGGTACCTAGTTTTGTTCAAGCTCCAAAGGCAGATTATCAGAAGCCTCAACTACAAGTTCTTCATCCTCCACTTCTATAATTTGGGGAGATGAAGGATAGCAAGTTGCTTTCCTGATTTGAGGTGGACATCACTCACCTTTAACCCATAAGTGGGGTACTACATAGCTTCGTTAGTATAAGCCTGTTGAACCGGCTTAGTGTTAGGGTTAGGTGCAAGTTGGGTAGGTATTTGTGATGGTTTAGGTGGTTGTGGTTGAGGATTTTATGGAGGCATAAAATTTTGTTGTTGTGGTGGAAGTGGTGGTAGCATAGGTTGTTGATAATTCATATTAGGTTGCTGCCATTGCTGGCCTTTTTGCCATTGAGATTGCCATTGATTCTGATGATTTGGCCATTATGGATTATAATTGGAGCTCTGAAAGTTTTATTGTGTCCATGGGTTTGGTTGTTGGTTCCAATTTGGTTGGACTTGTGGCCATTGTTGAGGAGTTTGCCACTGGTTTTGGTTTAATTGTTAGGGTTGAGTGAGTTTTGATTGCTAAAAGGGAAAGATGGATTAAAGCCAAGGGGGTCTAGTAGAAGACATTGTTTTTGCTACCATGGCTTCCTTCGTGCTATGTAGAAAACTTTTCCATCATCTCCTTCCATTGGCTAGAAGTCTAGTTTTTCAACCTTTTCTTGTTGGTTACTGGCCACTCTTTTACACTTACAATTGGCTTTCCTTTGTCTACAATTAGGACAATACTCAGTGAGCATGGCTTCTACTTCCTTTTACTTCTTAATATGGAGTGTGTCCAGTTGTGTTGCTAGATGACTTATTATGTCCTGCTTCATATTGGACAATAAATTGTTGATTTCAACCTTAGAAACCCCATTAGAGGACTTACTTGTGATGGATGACCTCTCCCCTCTTGGCTTCCTAGAAAGAGTCCTAGAATAATTCCTACAGATTTTCAAAATTTCTTCAAACGGTCCTTTGGAAATATCCCAAGCTCCTCCAATAAGGTTGAGGGCATCCATACTCTCTTCATTAATCCCTCTTAAAAATACCAACTTAAGGGATTCCTTTGATAATTTATGTTGGGGTTTTTTCTTCAAAGCAAACTGAAACATCTCAATATAATCTTCTAGTGGCTCATCCTCCTTTTGAGACATTGAGAAAATGTCATCTCTTCTTCAGTCTAATTCCCTGCAATAGTCCTTGTACTTCTCCAAGAACTTTTTTTCCATAGTTTCCTAATCAGGGACATCTCTACCAAGCCCCATACACCATCTAAGGGCAGCATCCTTCAGAGTAGCCAGAAAGAGCTTGAGTCGGTGTGCATCAGTAGTTTAATCATAACTTTTGTATAGAACGTCAAAATCAAAGAGGAAAGTATTTGGGTCCTTTGTTACCAAGCCATAAAATACCAGTAATGTTGATGGTGGTATATTCTTCAGCATAGTGGCTCTGTCTTGATCGGTAATAGGGAACTCAAAGGTTTCATGTTCCGGTTCATTTTCTAGTGCATCCCCCATTGTTTGGAAGGTCCCTTCTGTAGTTGTGGAAGATGATGGTGAAGATGGAAGAGTAATGTTTACTCTTTCAACAATCTCCTCAATAATTTCAGCAAAACCATCAATATCTTCTCTATCTTAAACATCTGAAGGGATGAATCTTCCTTGGTTATCTCTCCACCTTTGCATATGGTAAATTTAACTTTGTATAGCCATGACCCTGCACAATGTTAGTAGCTTAATGTTGAAAAGGTGATTTCTAACAATTCTAATACTCAAGAAGGAAATTTTAACTATGAAAACTACAAAAATGGGTCTATGAATTTAGCACCATCCTCGAAAACAATGACAAAAATGTAGAGTCTAAGTTAATATTTTGTAAACTTGGTGAAAGTCACTCAATTTAGAGGAACAACAAATTGAACAGTCCACTTGACATTGCTTAAGACTACATTAGATTATCGACCAAGGAGCATAAGCTTATGATGGTGCAACAAGATATCTGCCTTCATGGACTCAAACTACTCAAACTAACCTACTTAAGTTATTCTAGTTGCTGGAAATTCATAAAAACTAGAAAATAGTAAAAGTAAAATTGAACCTTAGTTGCTACGGGTACCTATAGCAATGACTGTAACTGAATTATTTCTAACAAAAGTAAATTGAAAACCTGTTTAAGATTACTGCAATGTCTAAACTATTCTTTGGAGTATTATTAACATTATTAAAAATTATTCCATGCATGTTCCTAGGCATTCACTCGTAATAAGCAAGAGATAGAATCTACAATGCATAAGTAACAATAGACTAATATTAACTACCAATAGAAATAAATAATTGAAAGATGAACTGAAGAACAATACCTTGAGTTTTCTGCTCACGTAATAGTTCCCACTTAATTGAGCACAATCTAACTAGTAGATCTCACACACAACTCATGAACTAAACTTCATTTATTGCATAAAGTAAAGGATTACAAAAACTCTCACAAACTAGATTTAACCATTATGTATATTCATGTTTCAATTGGAAAATAACAAATAGTACAAACTTGTAAGAACCAACTAACTAAACTATAGACTTGACCATCAGTTAAATACAAATTGAGGGAGTCTTTATTGAAAGTAACAGCTAGAATTGAAATCATTAATTCCACTTCCAAATATATAGAATGTGGTTTTAAGATATGGACTTATTCAAACTATAACTAAAAGAGAATCCTAAAAAGAACAAAACTCTAGCAAATGGATTTCATTAAGTTATGCGTCCATCTGTTGAAGTTCTAAATCAAAGAAGACCTCTTCTCCAACATTTATTAATTGTCATGACAACATGTGCTCCACCCTCATGAATTCCTTTGACCAATAACCACCACATTCAATTGTTTTTGCAACATCTCCCATTCTAGTATTTAGCACTCCTTTTGCTACGGGTTCATCCTACAACAACTATGCATCATGGTTCCTGTTTTTGCTGCAAACATGTTAGTTCCACAAAATATGTACATAAAGATAACCATCAGATTGAAGTATAACTTTCCATCAAAATTTCCATGCACATATTCATATAAACCACTTAATGCTAATATATTAAACTATAATTCCATCATTCATGCTTTTAGGTCTTAGGTTCGTATAATAGATACAAAAAGGGATAATATAATATGGACTATAATTAGGAAGTATGTTCTAAAGTATCTTAAAGTTTGATAAAACCAAAGGAAAATAAACTATTATTTGGACCTATCATGGGATAGTAAAGTCGAGGAATTTAGAGTCTCTTCATATTGACTTGAAGAATTTTCTTTTTTTGTAACCTCTGTGTCATTCTTCTTGTTTCCATGAGTTATTTGGGGGATGATGTCATTTTCAAGCTCTATAATATCATTGTAGCAAAGATATATTGACCACGAATCTGTGGATCCTTATGTGATTTTTGGGTTTTCATTTTGAAACTCCTTTTTCACAACACTCTGGCTGTTTGAAACATATGACTTGGCATAGGGATTTCCAAATAAGAAACATGTACTATTGTTATCATTGGTGTTTACTACTTCATGTTGCTCCACAGTGCAAGGTGTCGGCCATTCTTTAAAGATAAGGGTATATTGGCATTATCATTTTTTGGAGATCTTTGGATTTTTCTCATGTTTCATTATGTGGTTATGCTTACTTTACATGATTTGTTTTTTTTTTTTCTTGTTAATGTCATTTGTGTTTGATTTCCTCCAAAGAGTGTGATCTTTCTTAGCATATGAATTTCCTCTTAGTGGTGATGCTACATGTTGCATTCCCTATGTTGTGAATCTTTTATCATAGACTTGTCTTCTCTTGGAGACAATAGGAAGAATGTTCCCCAAGTTGAGACCTTTTATGAACTAAGAAAAATCCCTTTGAACATGTTTATTTGCATGTTTGTTTATAAGTGTTTAGCATAAGCGGCTTATAAACGCCGCTGGCTGACCCACAACCATTTTGCCTTATTACCAAGGATAACTTTTCTTGGGTCTTGTTTCATAAAGTGTTTATGTAACCTGTGTATAGCCGCCATGGAGCTCCAAATTTCATGTTTCTGCGGTGCCTTATTAAAGTTATCCGGGTATAACTTTGGTAAGATATCTTGAACCTAATAAGATTCTCTCTCATTTTTCCACCCTTGAGGGAGTCACCTAGTGGACAACTTGAGGTTCCATTAGCTTGGAGTGACTGTGCATTGTTTGCATAGTGGACATCGAGTTCTTCTTGTGAAAGTTTTTGGACAAACAACCGAGATGTGTTCCACATTGTGTTGGATAGTCGAGGCTTGATCCATCTCCCTTTTCTTTTGGGTCTTTGATGTTGTATGATTGAGTATCTTTTTCATTTACTGCATATATATGTTTTGATTGTCTACTTTAGTGTGAATGTGATGCAATGTCATCCTCTCCGCACTATTTGAGGGGCTAAATGTAGTGTAGAAAAATGTAGCCCTTTACATTTTTCACTTGTTTAAGACCCTCTTATTTAAATTAGATTTAAAATTGCCTTAATTTAGCATTGTTAAATGTATATACATTTACACACATATTTAGGTATCTTAATTAAATGAGATTAATTATGCCTTAATTGGCCCTTTAATTCATTTTCCAAGCCTAATTAATTACATTTTCTGAAGGGGAAACCCGAAAATTATTAATGCATAAACATAACACTTCACAATGAGTAATGTGTGTCCTAGGTTTATGGAATTGGGACCCATTCACCCATGGGAAAATGGGTCCTCCCTAAACCTTAGGACCTAAATTTAAATTATGTTTTTGATAGTATTTTAATTATTTCAAATCCATAGTTCAATGTTGGCTTGTGATATTTGAATTTTGGGAGATTAAGGCTACATACCTATAAATACAAAGTTATTTCACTGTTTTTCACCTAGCATTTTTCAAGATCTACAAGAGCACTTCTAGAGAAAAAAAAAGGAATTCAAGAGAATAAATATCAGAGTTTTATTATAGCATTCAAGATCTATCTATCATGTCAAAGTCTTCTTGCATCATGCATGTTTTTGGAGCTAACATTGTGATGTAGGTTTCATGATCAAGTCAAGCATTTGAAAAATTATTTCAAACAAGATTTAAGTGTCAAGGTCCACATCCATTGAAGTCATCTCATGCAAGTTGAAGACTTCCTAAGATCTCCATTATCAAGGTTCCAATCAAGGGTTTGTTGAGTGGTAACATAGATTTTTTCATTCTTCATTCCCTCTTTCATGTTTCATTTAAATTCAACATTTGATTACCAAAATGGGGTTTGACCAAGGCAAACCCCTATTCACCAAAAAGAAAACCATTTTCTCTCTTGCATGTGTGATTGTAGATTTAGGTGGAAGAAATCTTGATCTAAAGTGCAAGATTTACAAAGTTGTCAAAATTGTTGTCATGTCACAGAAACTAAGATCCCAAAGTAATTTCCAACATTTAGACTATGAAACCTAGGAAAATTGGAAGATTCAGATCTATATCAAAGGCTCTGAAAAGCTATAGAAAAACCCTAACATTGGTCCCATTTTCCCCTAGATGAATGAGTCCCAGATATACTTCGGGAAAGAACTTTTTGTGACTAGTAAACATCATTCTACCCTTCTCTGATATGCAATTTAATTTTTGGTTCTATTAGTATTGAGCTTCATATTGTTTTTTCAAGTGTTACAATGCATTTTGGTGTTGATTTGCTATTTTTAATTTTTCTCCCCCAAGTGTTGCTTGACCTTGGCCCCCATCCTTCAAGCATAAGGAAATCTAAAGATTATCATCTCGACTTGATTCACCTAAGGGTTGATAATAATTTCATTGTGTGGATCTCATTTCCTAATGAAATAGAGGAAAATAGGTCCTTCATCCCACATATTTTCATCAATCCACATTACCATTTCCAAAACATCTATTTTCCTATGTTTCACCTACTAACTACCTAATTAACAATTTTTTATGCCAGAACAGGGATAGAAAATGCAAAATAACTAAAATAACAAGAAGAATACTTTAGCAATACTAAGATATTATTTGATGAGAGAAAGGTGGTAGAAATAGACCTTCAAACCCATAAGTTGAGGTCTTCAAAGTATTCACTTGACAAACAACCTACACACACAAGAATAAGAAAATTTTGGGGCTATTTTTAGAGGACTACCTTAGTCAATCCCCTACTTTGGTGTTTCCACATCCATGAACAACCAGATAGCAACAATTTTAGAAATATGATAAATAATATATAGAAATGGAAATAACAAGCAATGCTGAAACAATAATATACTACTACGTGAGTAAATGATGCAAAGGTATAGTGATAGTGAATGAATATCACCTTCTCAACCAAGTGCACTCAAGGAAAATGGAGGAAGATGTGAGCTCACAAGCTCTCCAAGACCAACGTTGCCACAACAACGAAGAGGAGGATCCAACAAAGCAGTAACTTGTAGCTTCAATGGAGTGATGGTGCAACTTGAAAGTGTGGGAGTTGATCAAGTTGAGAAGCCAAAGTGTGTAGAAGATTGAACAAGCCAAATAAAATGAAGAATGACGTAATTTGAATGGAAGAATGGAGGGAAAAGGGTTGTTTGAAGTTAGTTAGAGGGGTAGGAAGCATTACACTTCATGCCCAATGGAGGAGTGTAATTTCTTTGCAAGCTTTGGAGGTATGAATCCTACCAAGATGGAAGCACGCAACACAAACTCCACATAGTGTGATAGCGTCCCTAACAGAAATCCCCCCACTAACATAGAAAATAGCTTCCAAGTGGATGGATAGTGGAAGAAGATGTAGAAAATACATCATCAAGATCGTGCTTTCTAAGGTAAGCAATGTATAAATGGGGAGTTTACAAGGGGTGAAAATTCATGCTTTTAAATTTTTCCCCCAATTTACTGAGCTTGAGTTTCAGTGAATGCACGATAAAGTAGAGTGAAAGAAGTTAAAAATGTATACCTGAAATGTCGAGGAAGTAGATAGCAATTTGGAAAACTTAGGTGCAAGAGAGAGATGGCTCCATAGGTACACAGTCCTATGGAGATTTGAACAAAAGCACCACAGGTACTCAGTCCTATGGAAGGTGAACAAAAGGCTCTGTAGGTGCTCATTCCAACAAAATTGGGTCCATGAGTGCTTGGTCCCACATAGGGTGATCAAAGGGTCTAATGGTGCTTGGTCCTACAAAATGGAAATGCATCATAGGTACTCAGTCCTAAGGGAGGCTAGATGTGAAAGGCTCTATAGAGTATGATTGAATCTCATAGGTTCTCAGTCTTGCAAGGCAAGTGTTATTGTAAAAGAAGCTTCACATGTGCGCAATCCTGTAAAGCAGCATGTTAATCCTCAGAAAAAACTATGAGATAAGAGGGATTCATTGCACGTGGATCTCTTCATTCTCTAGAGATCACCAAGGAACGAACTTCCCTTATCTACCTCAGCATAAGCAAAATAAAGAAATTGTAAAGGAAATGCACACAAGATGACTTTAAAAGAAGACTACTTCAAATCTAGAGGGAGTGAAAATTTTAGATTCTTTCCTTCAATAGAGAAGCTCTCAACCAAAGGATGACAACAAAAATTCAGGGCACCAATGTAGCATGATATTGTCCAAATGGCGCGTTGTCATCTGAGGCAATAAAAAAACTCAAGAGCTCA